>OX578148.1:51230349-51615349 GCA_951213105.1 Amaurobius ferox | reverse complement strand
CTGGAAGACTAGTGATTGTAAACGCAATTAAATGTTCTATTCCCAATTTTTTGAATGACATTTTTGACAACCATTACCCAATCAGAACATTCAATCATATGCACTTTTTCATTATAAAATGAATGGCATATTTTAGAAGGCTAGCATGAACTGTTTAAAATATTGCGCGTTTTTCTAATACATTTATATAAAAATATTTGTAAAAAATAAAAAAAAGTGTTAACTGTCATAACATATATTCATTTTTCATGCAATATTTTGCGAGAAATTTGTTACTATTCATTCTTGTGGATTCAGTTTGTTCCATTTGCGAGAGAAAATACTTATGTATTAGTTTTCTATTGACCAATAGTCATTCAACCAATTTTATGACCAATAGTCATTCAACTAATTTTATGACCAATAGTCATTCAACCCTGTTCGACCAATAGTATTTTTACGACCAATAGTATTGCCAATAGTCATTCGTATATAAGAAATATTCTATCCGTCTATAACGCTTGACGATAAATTTGGTGACTTTGGAGATTCATTTAGCGAAATATCGACAATTTGGCGATATGTTGCCGCAGATTGATAAAAATGTGATCAAATTTGCAAAAATGACGCTAAATTAACGGGAATGACGCCAAAATTATTAATTAATTATTAAAGTATTTTAATATATGGATTACTTCGAATTGAGTATGCTATCAATACTAATAATTGTCAATTTAGAGTACCGCAAAATAGAAGTTAATTGGATACTTCGAAACTGTTTTACATGTTGCCATCCAGAAACTCAATGTAGAATTCGATATTACATACATTTTGCTGTGGATAGACCAGTCTTCACTGTGAAGGATGCAAATTAATTGCATAATATAGAGAAAATAATGTGCTGGCCGCATCATATTTTATATTTATTTAATTATATATTTTGCTGTTTCAACACTTGGTTAAACCAAAACACACTAGACATACTACAGGGATATAAAGAACTGTTTTAATTGTTGGTCATCTAATTTTAAGCTCATTTTCTTCAAGGAATTATTTGAGAGTTTGTAAAGTTCCCACTATTGAGTTACCCTGTGCGGACGGTATTTAAAGGTTTTTACCTAACTTAAGTTCCATTAATGATCTACAACATTTAACAAACACATACCTTATTCCAGCTAACTTCGCTGATAACTCAATACACAATTACATACACAGAATATTTACAAGCTAGCACTATCATATCTATACCTCGACCTAATCTTAACATTTCTTTACTGAACTGAAATATCAATACTAACAAACTATTAAAACATAGCTATCTATACTCACCATCTTGTAGAGACCATCATTTTACTGCGTGCTTCCATTAAAGAACAGACCAACACCACACTCTCGTACAAAGATGACAACCAAAGCTGACGACGACGATTAACGCTTGCATCTTGGATCTGGCCTCTGATCTTTCTTGATCTAATCTGACTTCTACCGAACGCTTGCCGCACTTATAGTCCTGGCCGGTCGTGAGTACGTGACTCTCGAATACAGAGTTGAGGCGTTTCGTGCATAAATTTACATAATTAAACAGTAGAATTAGCATACAATACTAGAATCCTCACAAGTTATCTGTATATAATCAGCGTTATTAAATTAGTGGATACTTTAAGCCTGTCTAACTAAACGTGAAATGAAACTATTTCTAGAAGTTTCTTTTCGTCCGAGGAATATCGACATTTATTCATTTGCAGGACAACCCAAGCGTTGTTTGTCCTTTGCTTTTGGCAGTATATTAAATGGAAATCAAAAACAAATGACTCTCTTTAAGTATACGTTCCAATTTCTTGTGCAATTCAACAGCCAGTGCAATAATTACGTCATGTGAACACTGGAATGAGTTTTTATGTGGAATGAATGAAATACAGCTATTTTTTACAGCAAAAAGTATTTCTGGTGACTACAAATCGAGGCACTTGAAGAAATTGAAAAGTACAAGTAGAAAATAAAACTATATTCTTATATTTATCGTAGTCTTTCAGAAGGATTTAGACGAAATTATTTTTCTCTTACGATATATTTGCTAACTACTGTTTTCGATAAAAACAGTTTGATTTCCCCCATAATAAACACTAGATGAGAAGAGACCGAGTTGTGATGGGGTCAAATATCCGAATCTCCGATTATGATAGATGTGAATATTCAGATCATCCCTGATGCAGAATCAATGATTTAATGGTGTGTGTGTGTATTTCTGTCTATGATTGTATGTGGACACGATATCTGTTGAACAAATTGAGTGAATCGAATGACATTTTTTACCACCATTTTAATTTTTAAACATCATAGACCTATTACTTTTTAATGTAGTTCGGATAAGGGGGGAAGATTGAGATTTGAAATTGCGATTCTCGAAATCGTACAAAATCAAAGTATAACCTCAGCGTAACCTCGCACTTTCAATATCAGTATAACCTCACACTTTCAATATCAGTATGACCTCGCACTTTCAATATCAGTATAACCTCACACTTTCAATATCAGTATGACCTCGCGCTTTCAATATCAGTATAACCTCACACTTTCAATATCAGTATGACCTCGCACTTTCAATATCAGTATAACCTCACACTTTCAATATCAGTATGACCTCGCACTTTCAATATCAGTATAACCTCACACTTTCAATATCAGTATGACCTCGCACTTTCAATATCAGTATAACCTCACACTTTCAATATCAGTATAACCTCACACTTTCAATATCAGTATGACCCCGCACTTTCAATAACAGTATAACCTCACACTTTCAATATCAGTATGACTCGCATTTTCAATATCAGTATAACCTCACACTTTCAATACCAGTATAACCTCGCACTTTCAATAACATTATAACCTCACACTTTCAATATCAGTATGACTCGCACATTCAATATCAGTATAACCTCACACTTTCAATATCAGTATGACCTCGCACTTTCAATATCAGTATAACCTCACACTTTCAATATCAGTATAACCGCACATTTTCAATATCAGTATGATCTCACACTTTCAATATCAGTATAACCCCACACTTTCAATATCAGTATATTCTCACACTTTCAATGTCAGTATATAACATCACACTTACAATATCAGTATAACCTCACACTTTTAATATGAGTATAAACTCACGCTTTCAATATCAGTATAACCTCACCTTTTCAATATCAATATAACCTCACATTTTCAATATCAGTGTATTCTCACACTTTCAATGTCAGTATAACCTCACACTTTCAGTATCAGTATAACCTCGTACTTTGAATATCAGTATAAACTCATACTTTGAATATCAGTATAACCTCATACTTTGGATATCAGTATAACCTCACACTTTCAATATCAGTATAACCTCGCAATTTCACCGATGGCAAATTATTCTACAATGGTTAATGTCGACACACACAATTCAGGAAAATATATCTTTCCACAATAATGCTCGTCATAATTATCTCCTATGATTCCTTAATTTATGAATGCTACACAATTTTACACATTAAAGGGATAATGCGTTATTGAGCCGGCAATCAATAAGGAAAATCGATTGGAAGCACCATGAAATACGCAATCCCACGGTTTATAGTTCATCAAGAACATATGGCTAATAAATGCGGATAAAAACAAAAGATTTAAAGGAAAAGAAAAAGGGGAAAATAATTTATATTCTTCCCTTCCAAAGTCATTACTTACCACTGATGTATCGTGGAAAAGGGAGAGAAGACAAAATGCTGCACAAAATAATAATTATTAAAGTATCGCTGAAGAGGGACTTAACGTCATCTATTATAATTCCATTTTTTAAGTTGGGGAATTCTTGTAAACCTTTGTAAGCCATTTTGGAAATAAGAAAAATCCAGAAATTTAGATTTTTAAAGTCGTATTCAAACAAAGGTTGGTGAATTCGTAGATAAATCAAATATTTAATTTTGTTTGAAAGGGAATTTATAAATGATATTGTCTGAGATAGACTATGTGCGTTTTTATACCGTTTTCCAGTAGAATAGGGGAATTAATTAATTATAAATTTTTATTCCACCTAGAAATAAAAAAAATAATTGTATTATCTGAAGACAAATAAATATCATTTACCATAAGCTATAAGTTAGAAAATGAGAAGAAATGAAAAAAAACTTTTATGTGAAGTACAGAGAAATATATTTATGTTTGCATTTGAAGTTATACAAATAAATGCACTGCAAGGTCCTCTTTGAGGACAAAACTTGCAATTCCGTCCAAGTTGTTCAACGGTAGAACGTGAGCTGGCCAGTACGAAGATCTGTTGTTCGATTCTCAGTTTGTACACCAATGATTTTCAGAAAGGCATCAGAATAAATCAACCCTGTAGGTTAGTGCAAAGTAAGTACCGGGCGTCTGCAAGTGATCCTAGTACGACTAGCAGGGATTCAGTGGACTCTCAATGGAACCGATTTCAAATCGAGAGGTTAACGATCACACAGGATGTTAACTGGGGGGGGGGGGGATAAAATATCAGGATGAGGCTAACCTGAAGTAAAAGTAACAAGAGGTGGTCAGTAAGATTTTCAGTTGCACGTTAATCTGATCTTACAGGGTGGATATTGCAGAGTTCTTTTTGACGACAAGAACATGAAAGTCCGTCCCAGTATCTCAACGGAAGAACATCGGTTAGTCACTACGAAGATCTGTGGTTCAATTACCGGTAGGGGTAGCTCCAATATACTGTTTTCCCAAGGCCACCAGAATTCTCAATCTGGCACCACCCACAAATTTTAATATACTTTTATCATCATCTTGCGAACAAAAAAAATAATGAATGTAATTTGCACAAAATATTATTAACCGAACAAGCAATTTTACCCTACAGCAAACATATAACAGGTGAAACAATAAAACAAAAATTATATAATCTAAGTGTTGTTACTTTTTTCTCTAGGATAATATGGAAAAGTCGTCAAATAACTCGCAGTCAATCAATGCAACATCAGAAAGCGCTAGAAAGCAAAGCGCCTTATTGTCGCTTTAGCACACATTAAAAAGCTATCTTTTGATGCGATTGGCGAAAAAATCTGCTAGCTCGTCGAATCCGTTAGCCGGTAACACTTCATGGTTGACATGGTAACACGAAGTGCGAGTGAAGGAGTGACAATTTTATCACCATAATTTCACTTGTTGATATAATCGCATTAAAAGGGTTTGAAATGCAGAAATTCGTGTTACAATCAAAATTAAAATGTCGCGTGCATATTCTACACTGTGTGTAATATTAAGTGTGCTTTAAAATATAGTGTAGAAATAAATTTCATTCATTTCAATTTTAATAGGGGAAACGCCACATTATACAAACTGCAATTGACTAGCCACCACTGCTGGCTGACCCCGTTGAGGTGTGAATCTGTGGCAATACCTCGAATGTAGTAGAAAACTATGAGTTCCAGTTAAAATAAGTCTTCCAATCCGAACTTATAATTCGGGATGTGCTGTTTTGCTCGGTCGATCATTCTGCAATGGCGTGAGTGCCGGCTACCACACAATCCCTCTTCTGGAAAAAGCACGGACGAGCCTGTAAAAAAGGCGAAGGTCGAACAGACTAATTTCCTACTTCAGTTTTGCGGCTGCATCGAGGGATATGTGGTGCTGTCATCACATTGTGGTGCTACCATCTCATTGTGGTGCTATCATCTCATTAGAAGCGTTGTGGTAGTTGTTACTAAAGTTGCATATTTCGGTTTAACGTCCAGCTTCATCGATAATGGGACCGACTGGACAGCTCAAGTTGAATCCAGGTCCTCGAGAGCAGTAGACCGTTATTATAAAATTATGCTAAAATATATCTTCCTGCTCGAACTTATAAATCGGGATGGCTGCTTAGCAGAAGCCACCGTTGTTGAAATGGTCTGCTGCTCGGTCTTCCACAAACACATACACATAAAGAGAGAAGTAGGCATATTTCCATAAGTATTAGAAACATTCTGAGGTGGGCAGCAAATGCTTTTCCTTATACAGAATGCTGCAGCAAAAAACGTTCTGATTTGGCAGAAGCGTTGTTTCGCTCATAGTAGAGGTACAGCAGTGGGCATGGTCTCTTTTGACTTGTTTGTTGTTTTGTCTCTTTTGCCATTTTTAGTTACCGCAAAGGCTTATAGCGGAGAGCATCGTGCTTTTGTTGTTGAAGAGCTTGTTACGAACGGTGAATCTATGATAAGGACGCAACGGACCTTCCGAGTACGCTTTCAGCTCGGACGTCATGATCCGGAAGTTGTATGGTTTCAGCAAGATGGAGCCACGTCGTATACCTCTAGAAGGTCACTTGGAATTCTTAGAAACATGTTTCCTGGCCACCTTGTCTCTTTACGGGGTGATATCTGTTGGCCACCGCGTTCGCCGGATTTGGCCCCATGTGATTTTTTTCTGTGGGACTATCTCAAATCAAAAGTGTACCAACAACGACCAACAAATTTGCAAGCACTCAAGGCAGCAATCACGCAAGAAATCACGGCGATTCCGCGGGACATGGTCCGCAGATCACTGCAAAATTTCCGAAACAGACTTCAAAACTGCATCGACATTGACGGTCGCCATTTAATTGATGTACTCTTCAAAACTTAATGGATAACAATGGCATTATGTGTACTTCTCAAGTATAAAATATTTCTTTCTCTATCTTGCTTTGTATTTTTTTATTGACGTTCCAAATCAGTACGCTCTTTTTGCCGCACCCTGTATATCTTAATGCCCGAACTTATAAATCGGGATGGCTGCTTAGAACATGCCGCCATTGTTGGAATGGCCTGATGCCCGGTCTTCCACAGCCACATACACATAAAGAGAGAAGTAGGCATATTTCCATAAGTATTAGAAACATTCTGATGTGGGCAACACATGACTTTCCTTATATAATGCAATGAATGTATTTCTTTCACAGGGAAAAAATGGTGTATAAGATCCATGGCACAGTGTATTTAACGTTGAATTGCACACGTTTGGCGCTTTCCTGTATGACAACATGTAAAACTATTTCGAAGTACCCAATTAACTCATATTCCACTCATATCTAAATTAACAATTATCAATGATGATAGCATTCTCAATAAGCAATAAAATTCGTATATTGAAATATTGAAATAATCAATTCATCAATTTGATGATATATATAAGGAAATAATATGTTCAGAAGGTTTTGCAGCGCGTTTTTCAGTTAATACAACCAACTCAAAAATTTAAGTAATAACAATACTTTTTGTATATATAAGTATGAAAAAACAAAAACTGGTATGCGACTGGAGGATTTTAAACCCTGAAATGTATAATGTTTCAAAAGTTAGCTGTATAAAGAAATATTTTTGAAAAGTTGAAATCTCAGCTAACATGTCCCAAGAACTATTCAATTAAAACGCAAATTAGATTATTTACGAGCTAATTAAGAGTTATTTTGAGCAGAAGAATTTTTCTTTCGAACGAAATAGGGAATGAGGCAATTAAAAGACTAAAATTAGAGAATACGATACGAAATAGATGAGTTTTTGAAACATGAATGGGCAGTGTATTTCGCAGATGTCTCTAATTATGGCTAAAAATATCCGAAAATATTTTATAACGAATCTTGTGTTTTACAACTTTCCAAATTGGATACATTGGAAGTAAAATATTACTAGTTTAATATATGATCCTTTTTATTTTTTTTCATTTTATTTTCATCACCCTGAATTAGAGGAAAGTATGCTTATAGTGATTGTGACTTGCAGCACTTTTCTTGCTAAATATGCTTTTAGCAGTAGATTAAGTAAAATTTTTTCTTTAGCCGATGTATCCGAAGAAAAGTATGGTGATCGATATATAATCATATATCGAATTTTCGCCGTAAAGACATCGGTGGGGAATACGAAGTATGCATTTTCTTTTCAGCGTTCAGCTCCCTCACTGATGGGACGGGCTAGCCTTTCTCAGGTTTCCAGGTTTCTCAGTTTCCTGAATCCAGGGCCTCGAATGCAGTAGACCGATACTATAAGTTTAAGCTAACATATATTTTCCGGTCCGCACTTATAATTCGGGATGTGCTGCTTGGCACGGTCTATCATTATTGGAATGACTTGAGATCCCGCTACCACACACTCCCTCTCTTTGAAAGATCTCGTCCGAGCCTGTTGTTGTTGTTGAGAACCAGACCGTCCGACCTACCAGAAAGGTGTAAGGTAACTGTTTGGACGACCGGGAAGAGCCACCCAATTTAGACCGGAACCCAGTGGGGGAGGCATCCACAGGGATCGTACCCTCCTTCCCCTACCACCAACCTCTCGGAAGGACTTGGACCCACATGTTTAACATGATCGTACCCCGTGTGAGCACGGCGGCAGTTTTGGCAGCGGAGGGAATCGAACCCGGACCTATTAAGTGCAACTCCCGCGAGCTAATCACTGAGTTACCGTGCAACTCGTCCGAGTCTGTGAAAAAGGAGAGGGCCGAGGGTCGAACAGGCGAATTTTGCACGGCGATTGTACGATATTCGCCGGTACACACATACACCCATAGACAGATAATATCAGAAAGGAGTATTACCTGTCTATAGGTGTGTGGGTGAGCTGGTGGGTGTGAAATCTTTAAAACCTAATTTTCACTAATCTGGGTAGAAAAGTTTCCAATATTATGTAGATGTGAATGTAGAAAAAATTTCAGAAAAATGTAGGGAAATTATAGATGCGAATGCAAGAAAAATGTAGGATAATTATGATAAAACGGGTTTCTGTCCAAAGCATTTGCTCTTCATGATCATCAAAACTGCTGAAGAAAGGGTTTGCCAATTTTGGGTAGAATAGTGCGTACATTGTCTGGACGAGAACGCAAAAAATATATCTACCTCGTGCATTTATTCATATTGTTACCAACGTATCCTCTGGAATTGTGGGTGTATACGCAAGATACAAGGACAAGTCCAAGATTCTGGATGACTTACGTTTATTCACAAGCACAAAGAAAACAGGAACAATATGCAATCAAACAGCACTTAAATGCTCCACGATTTACACAAAATAAGCGCTAATATTCGCAAAATACTGACGGAAATAATTTCATATAAAAAACGGCTACTATTCTCAAAACATTGACAAAAGTCACAGTCTATTGCAACTCGAATATTATCAACTCGTCAACTGTACTCTCCAATTCAGTGATGACTCATATTTATAATCTCTCCATTGAAACTTCTAGAAATCTCTATATCTCAAACAATAATCGTTCTATCGAGAAGTTTCTGAAACATTCCGGAATTTGCCGAATGTCACCAAATTGGTGGTAAATCGCCAAATATGGCAACCATTATTCTAACTGAGAATCCTGGCAACCCTGAGATCACGTCATCACACGTCATGCTGACGTCATGGACTGTGTTTTCTCCGTCTGGCTTCGAGACAGATGAAAAACGAGGCGCCAAATGGAATATTGCGCTTTTGCAACATTTCTATATTTTACTTCATTATCACCCCTATGTCACATAATTATAATTACTGTTATGTTGTACTTTGTACGTGTAATCACAAAGCTAATGAAGGTAACAGTAGAAACATTGGAAAATATAGCACAATAAAAAATCTAATAGATAAAAAGTATTAGGTCATTAGCTAAAATGTTTGAGATGTATAATGGGGATACTTTATCATCTATCTGTTATTTTAAAACAATTGCCGATTCGTGAATTACATAGCAAAATTGTTAAAAAATCAATTAAGTGGGCATAGTACCCAAAAAGTCCCGAAAAGTCTCAATTTTTCTTTATTGTTTAAAGAAAATTCATAATTTTCTGATTCCAATGGCACCAAATTCATCTTGCTACGTTAAATAGAACCGATTGATTATATTGCAATATTAAAAATTGATCTACTGAAGTTGTCACCTGCCATGTTAAACTTTAATGCCTTTTTTCTCAAAGACGTGATTTTCGACATTTTTATAAATTTAAATTGATATAAGTCAAATTCTACTGCACGGATATGAATGAAATTTGGAATAATCGTTATATATATATATATACTTTAAGTTGTTTTCAGCAACTGCTGAAATATCTGTTTGCTTTTTTATTATGATTTTCGAAAACAATATTTGTGGTGTAAAATCACGTTTTTTTACATTATTTTGTATTAAATTTTTTCTGATTCATATTTACAAAACCTGTGAAGATAATTTATTTCTTACATATTTTTATGTTAAAAAATGTTCAAATTAAAATATTAGAGGAATTATTTTCTACTTGTCACATTTTTACTACTTGTAAAAAAAAAACTTGTCAAATTTTTGAAATTATCATTTAAAAATAATATTTTTTTTTTTAATTTTTAAAATTTTGAATGTCACATTTTTTTTTACTATACTTAAAATCTACCTGAATACAAAAAAAAATACAACTATAACTTCAAAATTGCATATTTCAGCAATTTGGGTACCATATGCCAGTAAGTAACGAAAAATAATTTATTTTTGGTTATTTGAATTAAAATACAATTCCATATTGTTCAACTTTCAATTTGACATAGGTTTATTTAAACGATAGTATGTATATTCAATGGAAAGAAAATAGAATAAACTTATTTTTTTTTCTAATATTGATTTTAATTTGTAAATGCCAAACGTATAAATTAATGCAGTTATTATATCGCGTAAGTCAGAACTGCATAATTTGTGTAAAACAATCAATAAATTTTAGTTAAAAGGGTATTTTCAGGTTTTTCTTGCAATCGTATTCCATATTATTCAGTTTATCGGAAAATTTATATTGATTTTAATTTAATTCAATAAAAATCTTATATCGATTGTAATATAATAATAAGATTCACTGCAATGTGGTTCAACTCGAATTTCTCATACCAGAATCTATTTGTAGCTTGTAATATTTTTTTAATTTAATTTTTACAAATTATACAAAACAAAATTCATAAAATATGTTTCACTGGTCTAAATGATCATAATTATAGGTAGTCACACTTTATTTTAAAGTTCCTGAAAAATTATTTCGATTGGTACAAAATTTAACAATGTATCAACTCGGGGTAAGGTAGCTTGCCCTCGACGAGGGGAAGGACTAATAATATCACGAACACAAAATTATTACTTTCCTTATATACATAACGTATAAGGAAAGTCTTGTGACGGGGTCGAAAATTGGAAATCGAGTTTTCGACGGGAGAGAACGTTTCAAGCAGTCCTGATCACGAATCGAACATTTTTGAAGTGATGTCTGTGTGTGTGTGTGTGTGTGAGTGTGTGTGTGTGAATGTATATATATATATATATATATGCGTGTGTGTGTGTGTGTGTATGTGTGTGTCAGTGAGCCTGTGGAGACGATATCTCACGAACGAATGGAGCGATTCGAATGAAATTTGGTAAAAAAATCACAATCCGTGAGTACTGGAAGCCTATTGTTTTAAAACACAATCGAATGTTCAGAACCTCCCCTAAATTCTGGCGTGAAATTTTGAAAAAATCATCAAAAAATTAAAACCTTTAATAAAGTTACGCAAATAGACATTTCTTATGTAATTTTTCCTTAGAAAACGATTGACATAAACTTTAGAACGCTAGCGTGAATCGTTCTCGAGATATTGCACATTTTTTAAATAAATTTATCAAAAAATCCCATAAATTAAAAATAAATATTAACTGTTGAGAAACATGTTCACTTTTTATATGGAATATCATGCGATAAATCTGGTGACATCATTCTCGTGGATCTATCTCGTTCTATTCCCGAGAAAAGATACTTTGAGTAATACTTTTGTATTTGAACGCCAATAGTCATTTTTCCGCTGTAAGAATAAGTTATTTCTCCGTCCATAACGCTTGGCGAGATTTTGGCGACGGATTTAGCGAAATGTTGCCAATTTGGCGACATTTTTAAATGTTGCCAAGTTAACGAAAATCTCGCCAAATGGATAAAAATCTCAAGGATCTCAAGGACGGGGTTAGTGGAGTGCCCAGGAGAGGAAGAGTACCTCCCTTTAAACTCCAGAAGAAAAGGAAAAGAGACAGAAAAAAGGAAGTAGTAAAAGGTGATTTAAGCAGCTAAGAGATGCTTGGGGGGGGGGGGGGGCGCGACCGAGGTCGTGCCCTTCCCCAAGTCTTCAGAAAACTGCGATGTTGGGGCACAAGCGGGTTCCCAACAGAGAAGAACAAAGAGGGGGATAGACTGGGGGCGCCCCGAGGGGCGCAGGGCCTTGAGCCTTGAGCAAGAGAAGTGCCTAGTAGCAGAAGAGTTGTGAAAGCTTGCCAACGAAACGCGAGTTCCCAAAAGCTAGGGAGGGGTACAGCAAACTAGAGTCTGCATCTACAGTAAGAGCACAAGACTAGGCTGGGCGAGACCGCTTCTTGGGGCGGAAGAAGATATCCCTCACCGATCGTGCAGGTAACGACCGGGGGCGCTTGCGCGTCGCCGGCGCACCCGCTCGATAGTGGGGGACACTGTCCAACGTAGGGTTGTTTACGCTTCTCAGACCTCCGTGAAATTTGAGAGAAAGTTTTTTGACATGTTCCAAAAAAGGCCTAATTCTGAGGTCTCTGTGCAGGACTTCTAGCTGAACGTAGTTCGGCAGATTAGCAAACATGCGCAGTGCGTTATTCTGGATGACTTGAAGCTTCCTAAGGTGAGTCTCCGCTGCGGTGCCCCAAACAGGGACTCCGTACGTCATTTTGGGACGTATGCAGGACTTGTATAGCAATAACTTATTGTGCATGGACAGGCGGCTATTCCTAGCCAAAAGGGGACGAAGCTGGGCAAGTGAAGACTTCACTTTCTTACTAATTTCAGAAATGTGAAGTTTCCACGTAAATTTAGAATCAAGGTACACACCAAGGTACTTGTAACTATCTTGCCAGGGAATGGGCTGGTTATTGAGAATAAGATTAGTGGAAGGGGTTTGCCGGGGGGGGGAAGGTGACAGCAGCACACTTACTTACATTTACCTTGATTCGCCATTTGGTCAGCCATTGCGTCAGGTCATTCAGGTAACTTTGCAGAGTTTCGTGCACGACTTGTGTCTGTTTGTGATGTGTGAACAGGGCTGTGTCATCGGCATAGAGGCCAAGAGTGACACCGGGGGACTTCGGAAGATCATTAATGTAAAGGTTGAACAGTTTGAGCCCAACAAGAGAACCTTGCGGGACCCCGCTGAGAACAATCCTGGGAGAGGAAAGTGCGTCGGAAACACGAACGGCAAAACTTCGACCAGTCAGATAAGAGTGCAAGAGATGGATTAGATTTGGAGGAAAAGATCGTTTGATAAGTTTAAACAGGAGACCATGAATCCACACCTTATCAAACGCCTTTTGGAGATCAAGAAAAACTATGGAGGAGCTTTCGTGCTTGCTACGCGCCTCATGGACGAGCTCCACTACCCGCAGCAACTGGTGCTGAGTGGAATGCTTCTTCCTGAACCCATATTGTTCAGGAATGACAATTTTCCTCAGGTCGCAGAACTCGTCCAGGCGACGCAGTATAACAAACTCGAAGAGCTTCGAGAGACCAGAGAGGAGAGAGATTGGACGGTAGTTGACCGGGAGAGAGGGGTCAAGACCTGGCTTGGGGAGGGGGGCAACAATGGCCACCTTCCAAGCCCCAGGAAAGTAATTATGCCGGAGGAGGAGGTTAAAGAGCTTGACGATGTAGTTGTACAGTAAAGAAGGCAAATTCTTCAGCATCGTCGAAGTGATACGATCCTTCCCAGGAGCTTTGTTCTTCTTAAGTTTTTGAATACGGGGCTGCAGTTCGTCGAAAGTGACATCTGTCAGTGTGTAAGGAATAGCTGTTGTGATGAACTGTTCAACCTTGGCGTCCACGATCGCAACCGTCCTAGGATCGATTACGTCGTGGTGTGGTTCAAACTGACTTCTAAGACTGTCTGCAAGCAGCTCAGCCTTTTGTGTGTGAGAGGTTGCCCTGGAGTTGGGACCTTCAAGGGTCGGAATGTGTGTTTTGTGCCTACGATAGCGTGAGGTTGCCCTCCAAATGGTGTTGTCATCAGTCGTTAGGGACTCAACATACGTGTTCTATCGTGCACTGGTGTAGGCTTTGATCCTAGATCTCACCTGAGATCTGGCAAAGTTAAGCTCTGTCTTGATGGCAGGGTCCCTGCTGGCCTGCCAGTCTCTACGCAGAAGGTTGCGGACTTTTATCATCTCCCTGATGTCCTGAGGCAGTTTAAGATGATCCACCCTGTTGCTCTTGGGCCGAGAGGATGCAGAGTAGGCATCTCGGATCATTTTCTCAAGATTTCCCACCTCTGCATCCAGTTGGTCCACAGTATTGGCAACGGGGGGGGATGGAAGCTCCTCGGCGAGGAGATCTTTGAATTTCTTCCAATTCGTGTGCAGTTTAGCAGGCTTGCTCAGACAGTACCTGTCCATTTCCAACGTATAGATGACGGGGAGATGATCTGAAGGAAGTTCGTTGAAGGCCTCCATGCAATAGGTATAAGGTATGTTGCTATTGACCGCAAAGTCAAGCACGTTATCACAGTGGGTGGGATCACCCGGGGCAACAATCTCCAGGTTCTTCTCATCGGCCCAGCGTTTAAGCCGGAGACCGCGAGAGTTGGCGTGAGGGCAGTTCCAGGCAGGGTGCTTGGCATTGAAGTCACCAGCGACTATTACATGGGGCGAGATCTTGAAGAGAGACTGCAGGTCAGAGATGACAGAGTTGACTGTAGCTTTCGGTGGAAAATACCCCGACACAATGGTGATCACAGGATTATTAGGTAGGGCGAGTTGAACGATGGAAGCCTCTCCCTCCACCATGGGGGGAGGGGGGAGGCGCGTGTGCGGAATGCCGCACCGAACGTAGATTGCTGTGCCACCTGCGGGGTGATTGCTAACTAGAGGCCTGTCGTCATTGTATAAGTCATAGTTAGCAATCTTGCAAGATTTCCCTGGACTAAAGTGGGTCTCCTGGACCAAGAACAAATCTAAGTTATATGCTATACAGAAGTCCCTAGCTTCACTGATTTTACCTCTAAGTCCATTGGCATTCCAGATGCCAATGGTAAGATCCTTCAAGTTCCTAGCAAAAAAACCCATGACCAGGGGGGGGGGGGCTAAGGTTGGCTTACGAGAGCGAAGACGCTCTCATAAATAATATTGACTTTATCTATTTCGGTAGGAGCAGACCGAAGGGCAGGTAGGGCATTCTTAAATGCCCTGCTAGTGACATCCATTCCGAATCTGTCTTCGAAACGGAAAATGGATAAAAATGACGACAAATTGAAGAAATTTCAATATCTTAGAAATAATATAAGTATCTACTATAGGAATAACATTTTTTTAACTGTAAAATTTGTAAATTCTTCGCATTATATAAGAAAAGTCACGTGCTGCGCACATCAGATTTTTTTTTCACTATAATGATTGAAACTGTGAAGCGTGGTGATCGTTGAGCCGAAAATAACCCCTTTTGTGCATAATTGTGTCAAATGTTGTCCTATAATTGTGTCAAATGTTGTCCTATAATTGTGTCAAATGTTGTTTTAAGAACGTACAGAAATTTTGAATAAATGTCAAATTTTTCGTTCGAATTTCAAACGAATCTATCTAGTTCTAGATTTTTCGTTAGCAAAATCGGACAAAATGCTTCATAGAATTCCATTAATATTTGTTTGCATCTATCGCGTATACAAGAAATCGATTACACACAGATGACAGGCAGACAGACGGATATCACTCTGAAAATAGTCAAAACGTGTTCAGGAGGTCCGAAAACATATATTAACATCAAAATCTCAAAGTCGAAAATTTTCGTGAAAACAACACTTTATCCATACTACATATAATACGAGAAAGTAAAAATTACAATCAGTATGAGAGCAAACGGATCACATAGATTTGTTTCAGTAATGTAATTTCGCCTGAATGTAAGTTTCTAATAAATTGAATTTAATATGGCATTATAATTACAGTTCGATCTGAAAGTTATTAAGGTGATTAATTGGAAAACCTTGACCAAGAACAGGACAATATGGAATAGAATTCTATGGAAGTCCAGGGCCCAACCGGGGCTGTCACGCAAGTGAAGAAGAAGATAATCACAGTTCCATGAACTATATTAGAGTAACATTAAACAACATTTCTGTCAGCATAAGAATGGTGAATGTTTCCCTTTTAATGTTGATTTCTTCCCGATGTTGATACATTATCATTAGATTATGCTCTGCAACTTTATATCTGACTTTGGTGCCGAGTTCTTACTCTATATTCTTTCATTATCCGCTAGGGGGCACTGCAATCACTTCTAATCGATCAGGTATGGTCAATTTACCATAAAAAACCTAACATGTACACTCCTGGACATTTTCTTACAAAGTTATTTTGGTTGATCAAATACTTAAAAACTCTGTATATCATAATAAAGCAAAATTACATATTTATAAGGATATAAATATGTCTGGGAATTTTTGTTATAGCACTATCTGTTATAAAGGGAATTAATTACTAAAAAGAGGCCTTTAGTGAAGATGTTAAATTCCGTTCAAATAACGTATTATTTATAGCTTCGTAATGTTTTTCTTCCTTTGAAAGATGTGATTATTGGTAAGTAATGACTCCACAGTAGAAGATATTAATTATTTCCTTTTTTTCTGTCATTTATTTATAGGCTTCTACAGCCGTCTGTTTCCAGTGTAAAAAGTATTTCAAATTGCATTGGATATTTTTTTTTATCAGGGTGGCAATTAATTGGTTCAAAAAGAAAATTTTTATGGGATTTGTCATGAAAATATCTCGTCATTATCACATACTTGCCCTATAAATAAGTAAAGTTGTGGGAACTTATTGGATAACTTTGGGAACTAATAGTGGAAAGTTTTGAAACCAGTAGAAAAATAGAAAAAAACACATGAGAAGAACTTGAATTTGTGACCCAGTGGTTAAAGCGTCGGCTGTCCAGAACAAAGATCAGCGTTCCTTTTTTCGGTTGGCATAGTGAAATGTTTAAATGATACAAGAAGAGATTGACCATGCTGATTGTATGCAATATTGGTCAAAAAATACCCAATTTCGAATTTTCAGTAGACTTTGCGAATTCTAGCGGCAGTTCCAATATTCCGATCACACAGGGTGCTAGTCTGGATAAAAAAAATTCTGATGTGGGCAGCACATGACTTTCCTTATATAATGCAATGAATTTATTACTTTTACAGTAAAAAAAATAGATTATTTTTATAGTAGATATTTATATTTTTTCCACAATATTGAATTTTCGTCAATGAGTCGTCATTTTCATTGATTTAGTGTCATTTTTATCCATTTGGCGAGTTTTTCGGTAATTTAGCAACATTTTAAAAAGTCGCCATGTTGGCGACATTCCACCAAATCCGTCGCCAAAATCTCACCAAGCGTTATGGACGGAGAAATAAGTTATTCGTATAACAGATAAATGACTATTGGCGTTCAAATTCAAAAGTATTACTCAAAGTATCTTTTTTCATGAATGGAACGAGCTAGATACACGAGAATGATGTCACCAAATTTATCGCATGGTATTACACATGAAAAGTGAACATATTTCTCAATAGGAAATATTTTTTTTTATATTTTATAGACTTTTTGTAATTTTTTTTAAAAATGTGCAATACGTCGAGAACGGTTCATGTTAGCTTTCTAAAATTTATGTCAATCGTTTCCTATTGAAAAATTGCATAAGAAATGTCTATTTGCGTAACTTTATTAGAGGTTTTGATTTTTTGACGATTTTTTCAAAATTTCCCTCGAAAGTTTAGGGGGGTTCTGAACATTCGATTGCGTATAAAACAATAGGCTTCAAGTGTTTACGGATTGTGATTTTTCTACCAAATTTCTTTCGAATCGGTCTATTCGTTTGTCTGTTATCGTCTCCAAAGTATCACTGACACACACACACACAGACATCACTTCAAAAATGTTTGATTCTTGATCAGGGATGCTTGAAACATTCTCTCCCGTCGGAAACTTGATTTCGAATTTTCGATCTCGTCACAATACTTTCCTTATACATTATTGTATATATGGAAATTAAAAAGTCGAAAAAGTGAGGTAGTCGTTTAGATTGGGAGCTACTCTCCGATCTTGCTTCTGAGGGGTGATATAGGGTCCACTTCATAGAAATAATTTTGGGATATCGTCCAAAGTAGCTGGATGATTATAGAAGCATTTACCCTGATTCAAACATATTTGGTTCGATCAAGGGTTGGCGCATTAAATTTCTCCCGAACATATTAACTTTACAGGTTGGATGCAATGATGATGTGGGCCTGCAATAAACCCAATTACGAAAATTTTCAGTGAAATACATGAATTTTAGAGCAAGTTTCAATAAAACGACCACGCAGAATGCTAGCCTGGATAAAAAAATTGAAAATGTGAGGTGATCTCAGATCGGCAGTTATTTCAGATGGGAAAGATGTTGTGGGTCCACTTCAATGAGAAGATTTTGCAATCTGGTCCTAATAGTTCAATAAATAGAGAATCATCTGACCAATTTGAATATTCCTCGATCACCAGCTGGGACGGCATAGGTGACGTTTTAAAAAATTATTGGGGGGGGGGGGGTTCCAAAAATTTGAAATCAAATGACCCATACATTTTAAAAAGGATTTAAGTCTAATTTAAATTTTATTTAGTCAGATTATCTGGCCGAGCAAAACGTCGGAAATGCTAAATTGAAGCACATTATAGTTAAGTATAGAATTTTTTTTTCTCTAGATAATTTTTTATTTCATTTGCTTTGCCTTTGAGGCGCAACATTATACAGATACTGTGTGAATTTGTAGCTTAATTATCTTTATAAAAGTAACAAAGAAATGTAAAATATACTTTTTAGGTCTTTTTACCATAATGTTAAAAATGTCAACACATTTATCTTTAAATCATTTCCGAGTAAAAATCGTGTATCCAAAATACAATAAATAGTCTAAGGTGTAAATTTCTATACACACTTTATAGTAAACATGGAATTAATAACGAAAACAATGAAGACACTTGGAGAATGGATAACGAAAAGCAAAATTTTAGCATAGTGAGTACATTTTTAAGGAACCCAGAAAAAATTATGGGGGTTCAAAAAGTACCTTAAACCCGCGAAGTAATTGCATGTGTTGGACAGTGATACCTTTTATAGGAACCCGGGAAATTTATCGCTGCAGATTGGATGCAATGATGATATGGGTCTGACAAAGATCCTAGTTGCGAATTTTTAGTGAGTTTCAATTAAGGCGCCATTTACAATATCACGATTACACATGATGCTCAGTTTAAATTAATAAAATGTAGATAATTCGAAAGTGGTCGTTCAGGTCGTCTGTTGTACGCCGAACTGACTTCCTTAAAGTTTTGGATGGTCAATTCAAATGTACTTGTTTCGATACGCGACTGAGATAGTGAGTCCATAAATCTCATTGAAAATTAATAAGATTTTTGTTATTTCCAACTGATAAAATTGTTTTAAATTATATAATATCCGAGTAGTTTCTAAGAGAGCCTTAATGCGATTATGTCAATCTATTACTAGTAGCGTGCTACTACTAACTTAAAAATGTTAGAAATATTTTTATCATTTTTCACGATTTTGCCCACGAAACATGTAATAATTCGGTAATGGAGCTTTGGGCGTCAGTTAATCCGTGTTTTTAAAATTGAATTACAAACAATATAATTGTGTAAATATATTTGGCATAATGTTTTCATGATTTTTACTATTTTTCAAAAAAATATTTGGTAAATAACGGGCCGACATTTCTTTCAATTATGCTGGATATTTGCTAACATTTGGAACACAGTCCTTCATAGTAACGTATAATCTTAAAACAATTTTGATGATATCATTTGGTATTTCAATGCATACATTTAAAACATTGAACAATCACACGGCATAAATGCAAATGTATGATTATGTGCGGCAAATTTGGTTACCCAGTAGTTTCAGATAGGATATGCTAAATGCACCTTTTAATTTAATCAGATCTCTTAAAACATCTTGCTAAAAATATATTTTCTTAGCAGGAAATAGAACTACCGATTGTACAGTCGAGGATTCTAAATTATCCAGTATTGAGACAATTAACAATGTGTGAGGCTTAGCATCATATATACAGTCATTTTAGTCAAGCATTGGTTCAAGTTTGGCTTCTAGTTTGTGCTCGGTGGCAAATAATACAACTGTACGAAGTTTCACTCTTCGGGATTACAGGCTTCTGGGTCAACTGCAAGGCCTGGTAAGGTTTTCAGACCCCGTCCATATTTTGCCTACTTCCAGTTGAGTAATAAAAATTCGGCTGTGTTCGGTTCTGCTTCGTTGTTAGTACTATAAGTGTGTTTGGTCTCCAGATAGAAAATTGTCAATAGCGTTATGATTGACTGAATTCTGTGTAAATGAAAACTGCTAGAATAAATTGAAGAGTCTACAGAAAATTCCAATTTTAGTATTTTTAAGACATCAGTCATACATTGTATCTAACATGCAAGGTTAAGTTGCATGTTAGATGTATTGTTGCAAGTATTATTGCTTTCTTTAAATACAGTATTGTGGCAATTAATTGAGAAATGTCATTTTTTTCGTTTTATCACACGTAAGCTTAGGAAGAAGCACTCCAAATTAGCTCAGAGTTCAAATTGCAGTTATTATCAAAGTAGCAGGTGTTCGTATGCACCTGGTAAGTAGCAGGTGTTCAAATTCCTCCGCCAGGTGGCAGGTGTTCCGCAGTGGTAGTTTCTTAGTTGTTGCGGGGCTCATTAGCGTCATGGATATCAGCGCGGAAACACGTGCTAATTGCGCTTAGAGAACACACTTCTAAGACGTTCGAGGAAATAGGTAAAATATGTGGAGTGAGTGCAGCAAGTGTCGGGAGGATCTGGAAGCGGTTTCAGGAAACAGAAAATGCTGGAACCAACCGCTCTGGAAGATGTGGCCGAAAAAGATCAACTTCGACTCGTGACGACAAAACTTTACATCGAATGAGTGTTAAAAATCCTCGATTAACCAGTTTTGACCTGTCTAAGTCCATGGTAGCAGCTGGTGTTGATATTGCACCTTCAACAGTGCGATACAGGCTGTTAGAACGCGGACGGAGAGCACGTCGACCGTACAAGAAGCACTTGAATAAAACTGAATTTTATAAAAAAAGAACGGCATTTCTCAATTTATTGCCACAATACTGTACATAGTATAATGTATAAGGAATGTATTGTGACTGGGTCGAAAGTTCGAATTCCAGTTTTCGACGGGAGAGCACGTTTCAAGCATCTCTGAACACGAATCAGATGTGTTTAGGTGATGTGTGTCAGTGGGTCGGTGGAGACGATAGCTCACGAACGAATCAAAAAATTGGTACACAAATTACAGTCAGAGAATACTGGAAGCCTATTGATATTACACGGAATCGAATGTTCAGAATCCTCCTAAATTTCGAAATGAAATTTAAAAAATCATTTAAAAATTAAAGCATTCAATAAAGTTGCATAACTTACCATTCCTTATTCCTTTTCTTTAGAAAACGATTGACATAAACTTCAGAACACTGATATGAACCGTTCTCTAGATATTGCACATTTTATAAATAAATTTATAAGAAATTTATATAAAATAAAATAAATAATAATCTGATGTAGGCAGCACATGACTTTCCTTATATAATGCAATGAGTTTACTACTTTTACAGTAAAAAAAAGAAGTAGGTTATTCTTATAGTAGATACTTATATTCTTTCCAAGATATTGGATTTTCGTCAATTTGTCATCATTTTCATTATATTAAATTATTATAAATTTTTAAGTGAGTAAATTATTAAATTTTTTGGATCAAAAGTCCGCTCTTTATTGAAGTCTGTCCCTTGCGATTGAAAATCTTGGACCTACTGAAGACACTCCTACATTCGCACTTGCACATAATGTATGTGCTCTTGCTTTTCGAAGGAAGCATCCGGAGATCTAAGTGTGTGAGCGAGAAGTTTCATGAGGGATATAGATATGGCCAATACATAATTTGGTCTAATTGAGTTGATATGGTGAAAATTCAAATTCAAATTTTGTCCTTCAGTATATGTTAGTGAAAAACGTAGCGTCTCTGCAAGTGACGGATCTCGGTTTCGATAAAAAAAAAATTGAGGTGGGGGGGGGGGATTCGCCAACGGATGCAATTTTCACTGATCATTGTATGAATAAAATTTATTTATTTTGTTATTTTATAGAACTACCCTGACTTAACTCCAGGGCAAAGCAGGATACTTTTCGTAGTTGAAAATAATTGTTTCAGCGGAGACCCTACAACCAATCTCTGGTTACCCAATTGGGGCTTGAACTACTGAGACAATTACATGCCTATTAAATTTAAACGGGGAACTAAAGTATTGCAATAATGCCGTACGTTTCATATTTTGTAAATACAGACTTTGAAAATAAATGTCTAAGTATACATTTGGCGAAAAGCATGACCTGGTTTTGCTTTAACTAACTCCATTCAAAATTTCTTTTTACCCTTGAAATAAATCTTTAAAATAAGCCATTTTTACAGAGTGCTCTTTTATAATTAATTATTTTCTTCTAGGCACTTATAATTACCATTCTAGACTCTTTTTTAATCTTCTCTTAGATTAAAGCTGAGTAATGACTTGACGACGAAGATTATAAATTATGATTGCCTTTTTTTATACTTTTCTGCTTCCCCTTTATAATCTTCTTGTATTTTAATCAGATTTATAAATCGCCTGTCCTCCGACAACAACAAAATAACTATGGGTTGTTATGTATATGTACTTTGATCTGCTTTAATAGATTCTAATTTAATTTCGCCCATCTTAATATAATATTTTCTTTTTCATAAAATGTTTAAGAAATCTGGGAAGACTGCCATATCTTTCAGGTTCTCCATTTTTTCATATTATAATAATTGGATATAATCTAGAACAATCTACGATGATTAACTAATCATTATATATATATATATACATATATATATATATATATATATATATATATATATATATATACAATATATATATGTATATACAATATATATTTATATATATATATATATATATCATGATTGTAATAATTTGAAATGTTTTTAATATTCTAATACTTGAGGCTTATCTTCTACTAAAGGCAGGTGCTCGTAAAGCACATATAAATGAGTGTTAACCAATGAATTGCATAAAATAAAACCGGTTATACAAAAAACAAGTACGAAACCATTTGTTCCCTGTTCTAGATATAAGATAAGTTTAAGATAAATTAGCAGTAATATATCAAGCATATATATACACATACCAGTTAAGACTGTAACAGCACCCACATGAAATGACATTAAAATCCGACGAAAATTCTTATATGTGATGCATGTACTAAACACCTCGTTCCCTGTATTAACATACATGGTGAATGTCGAAGAAATAGAGATGAGTACATTAACAATAAGCAGAACATTCAACACATGGAGTTAAGTCCTTTATCGACACTCAAACAAAATTATGACAAAATCGAACTTAATGAAAATAAAATAAAACGAAATAAGTATTTCTGAAACCAAGGAGTTCTCAAGGGCCTTACGTAGCTCAGAGATACCGAAAATCTATATTTTTGTCTGCACAATTGTAATATGTATTACATAATCTATGCATATGATCCGACGTAGATTAGTGGAGAGATTATATCAAAAATACCAATATCAACAATTTACATATGCCTGATTAAAGCAATTGAATAATGATGAAGCCCAGAATAATTCATGTTGAATAAGTATAATAAAACGTATTACTATTTTCTCATAAAATCTTTTTAATAAAAGAATTTATCATGGAGAAAATAAATATTCTGAATCAATAAAAATTAATAAGAAATAAGCTGTTGTGCTTAATTTCATAATAGTGTAGATATAAATTGGCCAGAATGGTGGGCAATATTTCTCCCTGTGGAATTCCATGTTTTAATTTGTAAATGTACGTACCCTGAGATAAATACTGGTTGTATAGAATGAATTTTAATAAAGTTTTAGATTTTGGAATTGTGTTGTTATTAGATTTAGCATATGTTTCGTATAAAATTATTATTACATTATATAAATCATGTATGTCTATGTTGTTAAGTAGGCCCTTAAAATAAAATGTTATAATTCCATAAATAACTTGTTTTAAGTTTTCCACCAGCTCTAAGCTAATTTTTATAATATATGTTCATTGTTCAGTGAAATGTGAATATATTTGATTAAGAATAGAAAGAAGTTTTTTATCTGCTGCATTTGTATATGAATTAAATCCAATGATGACTATCCTGAGTAATTGGAGATTTATGGAATTTTGGTAGTACGACGCGTGTATCACGTATGGAATATATATACTATATGTGTATGTATATATATATATATGTATATATATATATATATATATATATATATATATATATATATATATATATATACATATATATATATAATTTCAGGTCAGCAGTTTTACTTTAGCAACAATTTTTAATATGCTATACTAGGGGCCAACTTAACTGATATATATGCATTTATTCTGCACGGTAAATTCTTTCATTATAAAAAATTAGTTCTTGAAATGCCAAAATTGTATAGTATAAAGAATTAATTAAGAATAAATATTTTAATAAAATTTGAAAAAATACTAAATATTTATTGTGAAATTAATTGCCTTATACAGTTTTTATTTTAGTGTACTTTTTATTTTGCTGACAACCGTCGTCATAATACTTTCAACAAGTCAAACGCCCCAGGTGCTATTTTGCCTATTATTTTTACAACCACTGAGGCGATATCCGAGAAAAGAAAAAAAAATCCTCTTTCGCATCAGAATTTTTTCGCCATTTCTGTTTGCAACGTATTTGTTTCTTCTCGGAATTCATGATTTTTTAATTGATTATTTAAGCTTTCGTATATAGTATTTCGTAAACATTTTATCGAAATATAGATACTTTTAACTGTACAATTTAACGTTTATCGTAGCTGTATGTGTTTTATATTAAATAGAGATTCCATGTTGAAAATATTTTGCAGTACATATTTCGAGTATACAGGGTGTCCCAAAAACACTGACCTCGGCTTTTATTCCATAAATATTGATCTTAGACATATATAATAAATTACAAAGTTGCGTAAAAAAAGGTACAGAAATTTTATGGAATCGATTAAAATGTTCAAGGGAATTAAATTTTAAGAAATTTAAATTTAAATTTTTATACTCTCCCGTACAAAAACATTTTCAGTGAGTGAAATGTGCCCCATAAACTAATAAGGTGATGTACGAAATTTCAGCATTTTATCATAAAAAGTCCCTGAGATATGAATAGACAAAAATGCTGACTTAAACCAATTTTCGATGGATCGACATGGGTTCTCAGAGGGGAAAAATCATGTCGGCAGACCGCGTTTCAGGGGTCATATACAGATTACGAAAGAAAACAATGATTGCATAAATAAATAATTATTTTGCTATTTATTGGTACAAATTATCTACATTGTGTAGAAATAATAACTTTACACAAAGATTACAAAGCTTGTTCAAAATGTTTTCCATCCATGCCAAAGATCCATTACAGATAAGAGGCAGATATTATTTGTCTATGATGCATTTCTGCCTTGCGTCATTTGCACTCTTGCTGTAAACATTTACATTTTAATTTGTGATTAATCCCTCACTAACTTTGTTTAAACATATCTCTGGGAATATTTATGATAAAATGCTGAAATTTGGTACATCACCTTATTAGTATATGGAGCATATTTTACTCTTTAGAAATGTTTTTGTACGGGGTCAGTATAAAAATTAAAATTTTGTATTTCTTAGAATTTAATTCCCTTAAAAATTTTTATCGATTTCATAAAATTCTGTAACTTTTTTACGCAACTTTGTAATTTATTATATATGTCTAAGATCAATATTTAAGGAATAAAAGCCGAGGTCAATGTTTTTAGGACACCCTGTATATGCTTCTGCAAAATTTCTGTTTACTTTTAAAAGCGTACAAATTTTCTTCAAAATAAATTGCAATTTTTGCCCTCATACATCCCTTTTTGAAAATTTATTTGTTACATAATTTTGAAATTTTTGTCCTAATCATAAATTAGTACTGAATTCTCACTGAAATAAAATATTACTGATATGAAACATAAATCGGAATTGAGCAATACTCATTCCAAATATAGTGCCTCTTATCTTTTTGCCCGTGACATACGGCATCGGATGAATTTAACAGCAACAAATCAGAGCGCTAGTTTTATGGAATGCAGACATTTTACTGGTTCTGTATAATCAAGTTAAGTTGTCACCGAATATAGAAAATATAACCGGTGATGGCCGGTTTCTAAATAAGAGTCAGCTACTTAAATAATATAGATACGCCTTTGACACGTCTTAAAAAAAGCTGATTGTTGGCATAGCGACATAAAGAAATATAATATGCTTTGTATGCTATATCTTTTAAATTCGCGAATTTAGAAAACCGATATTCAATAACTGAGAGTTTTGGATTGAATAAAATAAATACAAGAAAGATCAATCATGAATAAAGCATTGATAATGAAACACCTTCCAACTGCAATGCAATTTTATTTAAGCATCTCTAAAATGCGATGCATTCAGTCGTAATATTTTTAAAATTATCACAATAATACCATAGTTTATAATATTTTAAGAACTTAAAACTTCATCGAAAAGAAATGAACTTTATTTAAATGACGTCATTGAAAAATAAATCGCCTGGCTATCTATGAAAAATCAATAAATATTTCATTCATACACTTTTGTCCTATTCCTTTCATTCATCACAATACTACAACAATTTATTTTATTTAAAATTTAAAACCATGGAGGTAAAAGCAATTTAACTCTGTGATTATTATTACTCTCTTCATTGAAATAGTCTGCTAAAAATCGTCTGCTTCTCTACATAAAATCAATGAATGTTTCATTCATATCAACATAATTGTAGACTCTAGAGCTAAATAATTTTGCGTTAAAGAAATTCAGCAATTTTTATAAAACTCATAGCTTAATGTATGTACATTCTGCATAAGTAAAAATTAGGCACCGTTGTAGAAATAATACAAGTTTGATGATCATTTAAACTCAGATATATTGTAATTGCGTTATTTCAGAATAGAGATGCACAGAAATTAAGCAAAAATAAAGCGGTTTTAGGACAGATACAACACTAAATATGAGTTAAAAATAA
Source organism: Amaurobius ferox (assembly GCA_951213105.1). Lineage (NCBI taxonomy): Eukaryota > Metazoa > Arthropoda > Arachnida > Araneae > Amaurobiidae > Amaurobius > Amaurobius ferox. The sequence continues at coordinate 51,588,169 of OX578148.1, read as the reverse complement.
CTTTAAAAATCACTATTTTGACACAGGATGGATCGCATAGGTCATTTAAACTCAAATATATTATAATTGCGCTGTTTTAGAATAGATGCACATAAATTAAGCAAAAATAAAGCAGTTTTAGGACGGATACAACACTAAATAATATAAATTAAAAAGAACTTTAAAATAACGATTTTGACACAAGATGGATGCCGCATTTTATTTAAGTGAGTCACGTGATCTCTTCATATGATATGGGTGTAATTATTATTTTAATTTTTGTTTAAAAAACTACCGAATATATTTTGCTGAAATTTATTTATTTTTTTTTATGGGATAATTCCAATACTTTCTAAAACTTTCGAAGCAATTTGTGAATTTTCAATTCGCTTAAAAAATATTTGAAAAATTAGGTCCCATAGGGTTAAATGTATTTCATGTTTTCAACCCAGGTTCAATCCAAAACTAATTGGTTGATATTATTCATTTATATTCCAATATATCCTATAGACCGTCTGAACAACATACTAAAATTTCATTTTGAGAAAGTCATTTCTACGGCAGTTATTGTGCTAAGGGATAGACAGACAGACTGACAGAATGAACAAAGTCATAAACACTTTTCAACTATGTTGTAAAGTTTTATTAAATGGAAAGTCTTGACATCACAGAAAATAAGAAATGTATCTCTTTACCCCTGAAATAAATAATAGACCTCAAAAGCATTCCTTATGTAGTGAAAGTTATGTGCTGTCCACATCAGATATTCAACTATAGAAACAAAAATTATTTTTCAGGACATTGTATGGATGCATCATTTATTAGACAGGCGCTATTTGTGGCTCTAATTCCGGCTGTGAAATAAGTTTTTATATATCATTCCAAATTATAGGAAACAATCCCACCGTTGGATTCTATGAATATCAATTGTTAAGCAATTAGACGCCTTCTAGTTTTTGCTAGTGTGGATTTGTTTTCCATTTTGTCCTTTAGATGGTGGTTGATTTTGCGCAATGAAACCGTTGATATGCTTAATATTTTGTTTTATGCTGAGATTTAAAACAACGTGTTTGCTTTACGGTTATTTTTGAGTAATGTACTTTAAATTTTACGGTCGTTGTTAAGTTAAAGGTCATCGACAATCAACTGTTCATTCTTAACTATAAGCAATGAAAAACTAAATGTATTTATGAAGATATTTTAATTATCATGAAAAATTATTATTTTTGAAGCAAAAAATGTATTTAGTTTATCTTCTTTAATATTAGTTTATAAAAATTCGAAATATCTTTATTAAATTAAATGCATTCATGTGAAAGAAACCTTTGCCTTGCATGACAAAAATTATAATTTGCTGAAATCATGAGATAAGCAATGAAATGTGAATTTTTAATCAAGTTGTTCTATCAAATGGAATTCTTGCTTCATATTCAAAAATTAATCTCTGATTACTCATAGAAACAAATAATACATTTTTACATTAATTAATTTGCGTTCTTCAATAAATGAAAAACCATATAATTATAGTGAAAATAAAAATAAATTGGCACAGCAGAAATAATTATTATCTTTGTATATATGCTGCTTTTGCTTTACACCAATATGAAACACTATGCATCAACAATTAAAAATAAGTAAAAGAAAACAAAAACTAGAGTAATATTAGTAATAGAAATAATCACATTCTGCTTAGAATGTGATTATGGTATGAGAAATTCGAGTTGAACAACAGCTAATTTAGTAAAAGTATTTATAAATTGATAATATGAAAACGTAAACACATGAATGTAAATATTAACGAACATAATTAAATAAACAAACTTGATATTCAAATATCATATAGTCTGGTAAAATGAAATAAGTAATGAAATATAAACGAATTTATGTTTAAGTGTAATGCAGACTGAAAGTTAAACTTAAAGTAACCTACAAAATGTAATTAAAGTACATGAAAGCACAAGAAACAATGCGGAAAATAATAATATTGAATAAAAGTTAAGAGCACTGAAAAATTGAAAAAATATATATATATGATATTGCTCTTTAAAATAATTGATTATTACAAACACACAAAATGAAACATTAGCTCCTAAGTGTTAAGGTCTTTTGTTTAAGTTCAAGAATTGCAAAAAAAAAACCGTATGAATTCGCCGAAAATATGAAATCAATTTTCTGAACGAATCTCAATAAATTCCTTAAATATATTTATGTGTATGCAAATAAATAAAATTGAGAATTACATTCTTCAGAGTTGATGTAATTAAAAGCATACTCATTTAATTTTTTCAAATTTTGCATCTAATATACTATTGAAACCTACCATTTTAGCATAATATGATAAATTCACACTAACAATCACATATATTACAATGTCTGGAGCTTTAAAATATAAAAAAACTTTTTAATAAAAGGTTTCTCTTTTACTTCCCCTACAATACCTTGTGATACAAAGGGAAATTATAAGAATAAAATCGAAAATCGGAACTCCTCGGATTTTCACGTTTCGAGCATTCTATAACACGAATACACTATGTTTAACACTTTACAACGTATTTGAAAAGTGTTTATGACTTTGTTCATTTTGTCTGTCTGTCTATCTGCCCGTTCGCACGATAACTGAAATGAAAATGGAACCAAAATGAAGTTTTAGTATGTTATTGAGACGGTCTGTGGGATATATGGGAATGTAAATGAATAATATCACCCATTTAGTTTTGGATTGTACCCGGGTTGAAAAAACAAAATACACTGAAATCTATGGTACCTAATTCTTCAAATATTTTCAACGAATGTAAAATTCACAAATTGCTTAAAAAAATTAGGAAATATTCAAATTATCCCATAAAATATATAAACTAAATTCTGCAAAATATGTTCGGTAATTTTTTAAATAAAAATTAAAATATTAATTGCACCCAAATTATATGAAGAGATCACGTGACCCACTTCAAAACAAAATATGGCATCCATATTTTTTTCAAGTGTCAATATCGTGATTTTTATTCTTTTCAATTTATATTTAGTGTTGCATCGAACCTAAAACCGCTTTATTTTTGCTTAATTCCTGTGCATCTATATAGTTCGCCAACGCAATTACAATATTTTTGAGTTCAAATGATCATCAAACTTCGATTATTTCTACAACGAATACAACGTTTAACGTATGCAAAATGTACACACATCATGCTGTAAAATGAGTTGCATAAGAATTGCTGAAATTTTTTTACGCAACATTATTTAGCTCAGGAGTCTGGAATATAGCTGATATGAATGAAACATTCATTGATTTTACATAGAGAAGCAGACGATTTTATAGTAATAATTTTTCTAATGAACTTTTAAGCATGGAGTTAGAAAGTACTTTTACCTCCATGGTTTTAAGTTTTTAAGTAAAATAAATTACTGTAGTATTGTGATGAATTACAGGAATGGAATAAAAGAGTATGAATGAAATATTTACTGCTTTTACATAGAGAGTCAGGCGATATATACTTCAATGATTTCTTTTGAATGAAGTTCATTTTTTTCGATGAAGTTTGACGTTTTCAAATATAATAAATTATAGTACTGTAATAATTTAAAATATATCAGCGCTGAATGTATCGCATTTTAGAGATGTTTAAATAAAATTGTATTTCAGTTGGAAAGTGTTTCGTAATCTATGCTTTATGTATGAATTATTTTGTATTATCTTGTTTTATTATGTTTGAATTATGTATGAATTATCTTGTTCAGATTTTGTAGTATTCGAAAAAAATGTGCACGATTTAATTACATTTTGTACGATTCAAAAAGTAGAATGCGCCATTTTTGCACACGATCCACAAAAATTGCCAAAATCCTGAAACAAAAACTAAATATGTTTAAATATATAGATTGAATTTTTGTTTTACACGTAATTTTTGTCTGTGAAATGAATATAGCAACCTCGTTACACTAGGACGAAACGTTCTTGAGGTAAAAGGCAAGTCCAATTTTCAAATAAAAGCAAACATTGAATTAAAACTACAAATTTGATGTAATTTAATATAAGTCCAGTTTTCAAATAAAAGCAAACATTGAATTAAAACTGCAAATTTGGTATAATTTCTAGCAAGTATTAATTTCATTTTATATAATTAGACTTTGTATAATGCATAGTACTGTAATAATTTAAAATATATCAGCGCTGAATGTATCGCATTTTAGAGATGTTTAAATAAAATTGTATTTCAGTTGGAAAGTGTTTCGTAATCTATGCTTTATGTATGAATTGTTTTTCTTGTTCAGATTTTGTAGTATTCGAAAAATGTGCACGATTTAATTACATTTTGTACGATTCAAAAAGTAGAATGCGCCATTTTTGCACACGATCCACAAAAATTGCCCAAATCCTGAAATAAAAACTAAATATGTTTAAATATATAGATTGAATTTTTGTTTTGCACGTAATTTTTGTCTGTGAAATGAATATATCAACCTCGTTACACTAGGACCAAACGTTCTTGAGGTAAAAGGCAAGTTCAATTTTCAAATAAAGGCAAACATTGAATTAAAACTACAAATTTGATGTAATTTAAAATAAGTCCAGTTTTCAAATAAAAGCAAACATTGAATTAAAACTGCAAATTTGGTATAATTTCTAGCAAGTATTAATTTCATTTTATATAATTAAACTTTGTACATTGTGAAAGAAAGAGCGATAAACTGAATCCAAGTTCTGTAAGGAATGCAATATGCTGCACACATCGAATATTTTTTCATTCTTATCGTCACTGAAAATTTTATTTCGGAGCAGCAATAAATTTATACAAAAGCTTCAGGCTCTATTACTGATCCACATTAAAAGCAGTGGAAGCGCATAGTGTGCAGGAAAAACCCGAAACAAAGACATTCACAATTTAAGAATATTATTGCTTTAAGAGTCCATAAATTTTATTAACATGTTTATGACAAATATTATACACGGCCGTATAAAACAGTGGTTGTTAAAGTGGTTGTTAATAGTTTTACACGAAGCAACGATTTTACCTACCTCTTTGAAATTCTCTAACACGTTATTATTTGAGTGATGTTGCGTGTCTTAATGTTTGTACTACGTTTATTTAATATTTATGTAAATGAGTAGAATCTCGCATCTCATTATCTGAATAACAGTAAACACTGATTAAAGTTGTCAAAGTTTTCGAATGTTGCGCTATGGAGCGTTTTCTTTATTCGATTAACTATGTTCTAGTCACGCGGTTAGCATTAGTAAGCGTGGTTAGGTTGTGATATGCCGGCTTACTTATTAAATTTTTGACATACTCTGGTTTGCGTGGCACAGGAATATGTAAATTTTGTAAACAAATTTGATTTCCCGGACAGAGTTTGAACTGCGGTTCTTCGTACTAGCTAACAGACGTTGTCTCAATAAAGCTATTTGGCAGGATTTGCAAGTCATTATCCTCGAAGAGGTATCTGCATTATCATTTCATGATTGTCAGATTAACATGCAACTGGACAATATGATTAACAACCTCCCGCTATTTTTATCCCATGGAAGCCTTTTCCATGTTTATATCATGTGTGGTTGATAATCTCCTATTTAAAATCGGTGCTCAATAATAAGACTCCAGTCCACTGAATCTGCACTAGTAGTCACTATCACAGCTCCAACATCTGGGCGGAACAGACCAGTGAATGGCCCGGACATTTCACTCGAATTACCCGCTCTTCCTAAACTATCCTATATTCATACAGAGTACGGGGACGTTAAATACATGGGTTCAAGAACCTTCGAGGCTGGTATTAGGGCAAGGCGGGTACGGTCCGTATGGATGTGTCCCCTGCTAGTTTCTGGTCTAAATTTTGTGCACCCTCCCGGTCGATAAAACATATGTATTACACCCTCACAGCAAAGATAGTCACATGTGTGACAGTGACGTTGTAGTCACGTGGCACCTGGGTCACAATGTGACATCATATTTGTGACTTCTGTGCGACGATCGTATTAGTAATTTTGTAACTTCATTGTGACTATATTCTGTGACGTTTCCACAGTTCAATTAATACGTAACAATGTGACGACATTACAATGGCAATTACAATGTGACGTCACAAACAAGTTAATATGCGACGTCACAAACGACCGTGAAAATGACCAAAATAACTTCACAGTGACCTCAATATGACATTGCCGAGACGTACTGCGACGTCCTGTGACTTCCCAAAGTCACAGTGTGACGTAAATTTTACGTCACTGTGAGAAAAAATGCTTTTAGGGCACATTCGGATAGATCGGACGGTGTGGATCGAGAAAAAGACTCCCAGCTTCACAGCCCTAACCTGATGGGTTCATTTATTCAGGCACTATTGTAAATAACCTTGCTATCCAGCTGGGTCCCAAACAGCGGATTGTCATGCTCGCCAGTCGAAGATCTCTCAATTTAGCTCCTGGGATGGAATTGCTTGCTGTTGAAATAGACTCTGCAATATTTTACACACGAATCGTAAAGTATCTTGAAAACGAGCGACTAGCATCGGAGGATATAGATTTTGTGCTTATGAAGACTTTTTGGTACCGAATATCTGATAATTTTAACGCAGCAAAAACTTACAGATGTGCCACTATTTTATGATTCTTTATGGTGAACAACGTAGTCAATAATGTAATACACGTGGCATTCTTCCAAGTTCTATCGATGCATCCCTTTTAGTGGGATCTATGAGTTGGAAGTCTTGCCTTTTAGTGAATCAGTACAGCAGGCCACTGTCAAGAATAATATCATTATTACTTTCCTTATATACATAATGTATAAGGAAAGTATTGTGACGGGGTCGAAAATTCGAAATCGAGTTTTCGACGGGAGAGCACGTTTCAAGCATCCCTGATCACGAATCAAACATTTTTGAAGTGATGTCTCTCTGTGTGTGTGTGTGTGAAAGTATGTGTGTGTGTGTGTGTGTGTGTCAGTGATTCTTTTGAGACGATAACTAACGAACGAATGGACCGATTCGAATCAAATTTGGTACAAAAATCACAATCCGTAAACACTGGAAGCCTATTGTTTTTATACGTAATCGAATGTTCAGAACACCCCTAAATTTTCGAATAAAATTTTGAAAAAATCGTCAAAAAGTCAAAACCACTAATAAAGTTACGCAAATAGACATTTCTTATGTAATTTTTTATTAGAAAACGATTGACATAAATTTTAGAAAGCTAACATGAACCGTTCTCGAGATATTGCACATTTTTCAAAAAAAATATTAGAAAGTCATATAAAATGAAAAAAAAAATATTTCCTATTGAGAAACATGTTCACTCTTCATATGTAATGCCATGCGATAAATTGGGTGACATCATTCTCGTGGATCTAGCTCTTTCCATTCATGAAAAAAGATACTTTGAGTAATACTTTTGTATTTGAATGCCAATAATCATTTATCTGCTCTAAGAACAACTTATTCCTTCGTCCATAACGCTTGGCAAGATTTTGGCGACGAATTTGGCGGAATGTCGTCAACTTAGCGACTTTTTGAAATGTTGTCAAATTAACGAAAATCTCGCCAAATGGATAAAAATGACGCTAAATCAATGAAAATGACCACTAATTGTCGAAAATTCAATATCTTGGAAAAAATATTAGTAAACCTATTTTTTTACTGTAAAAGTAGTAAATTCATTACATTATATAAGGAAAGTCATGTGTTGCCCACATCAGATTTTTTTTTCTTTTATTTACTTAACATAATGCAAGCTGGACAAAGTTCCAGTAACAGCATGCAATATAAAATACAATACAAGTTATAATAAAATACATTAAAATGTAAACTATTGACAACAAATGATTTTAAGAGCACTTGCAAATGATTAAATACATTAAAATAAAAAATATTTAGAACAAATGAATTTTAAAAGCTATTTCCGATGAATAAAGAACATCAAGATTAACGGGGAAGCTGTTGTATAGTTTACAGAAATTACTAATCGCACAAAAACAACCTATTTCAGTACTAAAATTTCTTTCAGCAAATAAACTCATGTTCCTGGTAGAATATTGGGAAACGTGAAACCCGAACCCACCCAAGACAGGGGAACAATCAATTCTGCCATTGAACAGATTACTGAAGAATGAAAATAAATTGAAATCCCTTTATGTTCCGTAAGTTTTTAACTTAAAACATATAAAGAAAAAATCTGATGTAGGCAGTACATGACTTTCTCTGCAGACTTATATTCACGTTTTTTTTAATTAAATTTAATTCACTTTTAATTAAATTTTCGTTCTCATTTGTTAACTGGACATATTTTCAAAGGTGGCGTAGAGAAAATACGAAAAAAACAAAAATATTTCGAGAACAGCTAGTCCTAGTGTAATAGGGTTGGTCTTATTCTTTTCTTCGTTAAAAATTGCGTATTAAAGAAGCAATTACTGGATATATTTGAGCATACGAATTTTTTTATTTTAGATTTTGGCGATTTTTGAGGGCCATTTTGCAAAAAAAGGCAGGTTAATTTTTTCCGAAGCGTACCAAAATCTAATCAGCACCAAGGTATCCCACAAGGGACTTATTTACTGAATTTTGTGAAATTTGGTCCATTCGTTTTTCAGCTAGAGTAGATACAAGCTTTTGCGGGCCATTTTGCACTTAAAGGCGGGTTCTTTCATCCCGAATCGTACCCAAAACTACTCAGAACCAGATACGCCCACAAGTGACTTACCTACCGAATTTTATGAAATTCGGGCCATTAGTTTTTTAGTTAACATGGATACAACATCTGCACAGACAGACAGACACACAGACAGACACACAGACGCACACACAGACGTCACGCTAAAAATAGTTTTTTCGTATTCTAGAGGTCTCGAAACGGGTAGATCCGTCGAAAACTCGAGTTGTGATTTTCTGCATGATTCCAATACTTTCCTTAAACATTACCAAGTATTGCAGGGAAAGTAAAAAAGAAGTAGTTAAGATATAACAAAAAATACCAGTTTTCTTATAATATAGATATCTCAATTTATTTTGAATAATTTCGATGACTCGATTTTTTTTTTTTTTTTTTGAATAATTTGAATGAACAGCATGAAAAGGTCTCCACACCGTAGACCCATCCCGGCCACACAATTTGTTACCACAAACCCCTGGGTTGGTCGTGTGGTCTGGGCCTTCAACACCGTAGACCCATACTCAAGCCCAGACCTGACAAGACATTAAAGAGAGCAATGATTAATGACTTTAAAGAGAACAATGTTGCACGAGTTTTAACTATAAAATCAAATAAACTGCAACAATTTTGATTTTTGTATGGTTGATTGCATACATTTTGCTTACATTATTATACATGCTATAAAGTGAAGCAATTCCAGAATAAAATTGATTGGCACTCTACAGGTGCTCCAGAAACTAATTGCAAGTGTCATGACTTTGGGTGGCAAATTTAATAGTGTATGTATATGGAAATGCATAAAACATATTATAAATATTTCAAAACTACAGCTAATCTTGCGTTTTTACGATCATTTTCATATTTTGCAGACCAAACAACAGCATAAAATTAATTCAGTTTAATAGAGATAGACTAAATTATCAAAATATGTTGTCCACTGTTATTAACTTTAATGAATTCTACCTTTATAGGTAATAATCGACATTTGAATAAATGGAAACTCATTCAAGTATCGTGTTATACACACTCTTTTTACTTTCCTTATATACACAATGTTAGAAAGTATTGTGACGGGGTCGAAAATTTGAATTCGAGTTTTCGACGAGAGAGCACGTTTTAAACATCCCTGATTACGAGTCAAACATTTTTGAGGTGATGTCTGTGTGTGTCTGTGTGTGTGTGTCAGTGAGTCTGTGGAGACGATATCTCACGAACGAATGGGGCGATTCGAATAAAATTTGGTACAAAAATCACAATCCGTGGATACTGGAAGCCTATTGTTCTTAAACGCAATCGAATGTTCAGAAACCCCTAAATTTTCGAGTGAAATTTAAAAAAAATCATCAAAAAATCAAAGCCTTTAATAAAATTTCTCAAATAGACATTTCTTACATAATTTTTCCTTAGAAAACGATAGGCATAAACTTTAGAATACTAGCGTGAGCCGTTCTCGAGATATTGCCCATTTTTAAAATAAATTTATCAAAAAATCCCATAAATTAAAAACATATATTAACTGTTGAGAAACATGTTCAATTTTCATTTGCAATATCATGCGATAAATTGGGTGACATCATTTTCGTGGATCTAGCTCGTTTCATTCATGAGAAAAGATACTTTGAGCAGTAATTTTGTATTTGAACGCCAATAGTCATTTATCTGCTATAAGAATAACTTATTTTTCCTTCTATATCGCTTGGCGAGATTTTGGAGACGAATTTGGCGCTGAATTTGGCGGAATGTCGGCATCTTGGCGACTTTTTTAAATGTTGCCAAATTAACGGAAATCTCTCCAAATGAATAAAAATGACACTAAATCAATGAAAATGACGACTAATTGACGAAAAGTCAATATCTTGGAAAGAATATAAGTATCTACTATACGAAAAACCTATTTTTTATTGCAAAAGTAGTAAATGCATTGCATTATATAAGGGAAGTCATGTGTTGACCACATCAGAGTTTTTAGACTAACATAATCCGGCGTTGCAGGTAAGAGAGTACTATTGAAAAATATTGACAACTTTAAATGTATTATCAGAGACTTTTCATTCCATACAATACATAAAACTTGAGCATTTTGCTTACATGTTCCATTTGCTTTCGTGATATGCAGAAATTTCGTTTGCTTCATATTTATTTAGATTCTTACCATTTATATGTAAATGGGAAGATTGTGACAATAACGTGCACGCGAGACCAGATTTGGAGAAAATTAGCTAAATAAATTCCAACACATGCTATTTATCACGTAAAGTTGTAGCTCCGATAGTTCGTTTACAAATAGAAGTTGTAGGGTGTTTTGTGTTAGATTTTATTTTTAAGTTTAGAAACGACATATGTGTATGTATTCTGTTAAAATAATAATTTACTGACTAAAACAACTGCATAATATATGTAGGTTATAATTTTAACCACTTTTCTTACCAGTTTTAAAGGAAAACATGATGTGAGTGGTATATCACATTCTCCTACACATAATGATATGATTAAGTTCATTAGAAAACATTTACTTTCCTCCTTTATGTTATAGTGCTTTTATTAAAAATTATATTCAAAGATTTAAGGGACGAGGAGATTAAAGGGGCAGCAACGCAACAAACTGAATTAAAATATTATAATTAAACAGTTTTGAAAAGTGGACCATAAAATTCTCAAGATCTAAAATAAAAGACTGCTTATGCTCGAATATATCAATTAAAGGCTTGCTTCATACGTAATTTTGAAGACAAAAGGAGTAAGGTCAAACACCATGGTTCTAGGACAACCGGTCGGGAAATATTGTAGTTTAATCGTATTTTTAACACATCGTATTTGACAATACTCCCAGTCGGCAAATGGGAACAAAAATTGAACTAAAACTGCAAATTGTGATTTCAAATAATTATCAGTATTATTTTGTGTAATTAAACTCAATTTATATGAATTGTGAAAGAAAGAAAGAGAAAATGGACTTATGTCTGTATACAAAGTCACTTGCTGTCCACATCTGATTTTCAGATATTTTTTACATATAAGTTCTGAGAATCTATCGAACTGATTTTCAGTGACCGTTTTGTTTAATAGCTGATACTTTTTGAATGAGTAAAATGTCAATAAAATATATTTTGCTGAGGTTTACGAGTTGAAGCAATTTTAATTGTTTCACTGTAGGATATGATTTTGATTTGCACTGTCTGAATTTCATTTTCAAAGTGTTATTTGGAATAAGATCATGGAAAAGAAGGTAATGTTTGACTGTTAAAAATACACGTTTGTCCACCATTGTGATCTTATTCCAAATGTCACTATGAAATGGTGAACAGATATGTTAAAAATATATGCTTGTTCTCCAAATGCTGTTTAGAAAAAGATAGTGGGAAAATAAGGCAGTATTTCACTGTTAAAAATGCATGTTTGTTCACCATTGCAATTTACAGACATTGGACCTTTTGAGTAACAATGAACACCAGTAGATTATAACTGCAATGCATTTTAATTCTAAGGCCACGCACTTTGGATTGGATCAAGTCTGATGTAATTTCCGTGAATACACTTGATCTTCAAGGAAAAAGTTATACCTCTTCGATGAGTACGGTCAGAAACAAGTTCCAGGATTTCATAGTATTACATTTTGTTATTGACCTTTACTGTCTAAATCAAGAGTCATTTAGGAGATTAAACATCAGGAGATAGTAGATATTTTTTAGCAAATTTTAAACTTAAGAGCTTGTGATCGGATCAGATGTGCTGTGCTTTCCTGGTTTTCCAACCTTGTATAGCAAATATTTAAAATCCTATCTAGAAGATATAACCTCCCAACTAAAGCATACTTAAATCTGCTTGCCTAACTAATTTTGCACTGTTATATATATTGTGAAAGTTTTGCAACGGTTTTCACTGCTATAAATTGATTATGCTCAGTATTATTAAATGGTTGGATGCTTTGTAAGTCATTTTATCCAAGAGAAAACTGGCAACATTCATTAGGGATCAGTTGTGAAGAACATTGGTGTCTCAATCGAAAATCGAACCATGTTTCTTCGTACTGGCCAGTCAATGTTCTACCGTTGAGCTACCGGAATGGGTTTTCAAGATCTTATTGTTAAAGTGGATTCTGCATTCTACACCCTCTAATGTTAAATTGGTGTGCAACTAACACTCTGATTGACCCCCTCCTGCTATTTTCGCCACAGGTTAACCATCTGCCACTACTTTTTTACCCAGCTTCTACATAGTCATAGGCCTCCTGAATTAAAATCAGCTCTGAATTTGCCAAAGTCCACTGAATCCGTGCTAGTCGTACTAGGGTCGCTTTCAGACCTCCGACATCCTTGCAATAACCTACAGGGTTGATTTGTTCGGGCGCCATTCTAAAGAACCTTGCTGTTCGAAACGGGAATAGAATCATTCCTATTTGCACTGACTAACTGATACTCTACCGTTGAGCTTCTGGGTCGGAATTGCAAACTCTTATCGTCGAAGTGCACGTTGCAAATTACAGTGCGTATTTGAACTATTATAATTCCCCTGAGTGCTTCATATGTATCGACGAAATTAAAAGAAAATTCAGTACATGTGGTATTTTTATTTTAATCAGTAACAACAACGCAAATCTATTGATGTTGATGGATATTAATTTGAAAAATCACACATTTTTAATGTTTTTCGTAACTTTAAAACTTGTTAATCTGTAACCAGCCATCAGGTATTCCATACTAATAACTGCTCCTATATATTGACACAGACGAAAATCGAACTTAGGGGTTGTTTCAGAGGAAAACGCATATAAACTATAAAATAGTCTGGAACCTGTGCTCATTTTTTTTAACTACTCTGTTGATAATTTCAGCAAACTTATAAGAAAAGCCACAATTATAAGCGTTCATGAAAATGCAGATTCATTTCTGAAATATTCAGCTAATTATTATCTACCGAAGCTTACTCCCCATTACGGGCAGTTAATTCCCCTGAAACTTTAAGTTAAATGTTTGCAAATGTTTTACACTGTACTTCTCTCGTATTCATAAACATTTTATCAATATAACCTATGCAGTAGGGAGGAGTAAAATTACAATATAAAGTCATTTAAATCAATAAATGAATATTACTTTCAGATATATATTTACGGACATAAAATCCAGAAAAAAAATCTAATTGAGAATCGCCTTTTTATAATTGAAAATGACGTAAGATTTAAAAGAATCGTTCTTGACAATTAAAACAATGGGATTTTTCTGCTGAATATAAATATTTTATCATGAATTATCTGTGCTGTAATTAAAAGTGATTGTTTCAATTAAAACACTCTATAAGTAAGTATTATCCAGAAAAAAAAAAAAATTAAATATCCATTAATGTGTAGGAACCGTGAAAGAACTTCCCCCCTTGTTTCTGAATTAAAACTACCTTTACGTATGGAGCTTACTTTGGTTTTAATTTTACTTTGGGAAGATTAATAAAAAATTAAAGGCCCAAAAGAGAAAAAAATTGCGTTTACATTACTTTTTATAAAAGAGGCATTAATGTTTAAAACAATTTTCTTAATGATTTTAATATTCGAAGAGAAAAGAGGCCTTTTATTTATGAGGATATCTTCATAGGTATATGGTAAGGTAAATTACTTCCAATTGTGGAATAATAGAAGCTTTACAGGATTTATTATTGTTTTATTTATCTGATTTTTAAAATAACTTTTTCGGTGAAATGCCGGAAATATTTTGTTGTAATTTTACTTCCATAATCATTTTACCCAAAAATCTTTATATTAATATTTGAAATAACTTTTGTATCCATCAATTTCTGCCTGGATGGCCGCCGCTCTATTTATTGAGATATTATCCCGATGATCAGTGACTGTATGATTTATTATTGCTCGATGGCCTTTTTGACGGGCATTGTAAAACTTTTGCAGGCGCTCAAAGATCTTTCACAGACACTCAAAGATCGTTCACAGGCACTCAAAGATCTTTCACTGGTAGTCAAAAATCTTTAGCCGCTTTCTTGGTAGCTAAGGTCTAATAGTTGACAATTCTTGCTATACAGGATATTAAAAATATCGGTTCAGCGATTTCTAATTCCAAATTCAATTTTACATTACTGGAATATAACTTTGACGCCCGTGGCGTCCTTTTAAAAAAATCTGATGTGGGCAACACATGACTTTCCTTATATAATGTAATGGATTTACTACTTTTACAGTAAAAAAATAGGTTTTTCTTATAGTAGATACTAATATTCATTCCAAGATATTGAATTTTCGACAATTAGTCGTCATTTTCATCGATTTATCGTCATTTTCATCCATTTGGCGAGATTTTCGTTAATTTGGCAACAATTCAAAAAGTCGCCAAGTTGGCGACATTCCGCCAAATTCGTCGCAGAAATCTCGCCAAGCGTTATGGATGAAGAAATAAGTTATTCTTACAGCAGACAAATGAATATTGGCGTTCAAATACAAAAGTATTACTCAAAGTATCTTCTTCCATGAATTGAACGAGTTAGATCCACGAGAATGATGTCACCCAATTTATCGTATGGTATTACATACGAAAAGAGAACATGTTTCTCAATAGCAAATATTTTTTTTTATTTTATATGACTTTTGGATAATTATTTTGAAAAATGTGCAATATCTCGAGAACGGTTCATGTTAGCTTTAACTAACATGAACGCTAACATGAACCGTTCTCGAGATATTGCACATTTTTCAAAAAAATTATTAAAAAGTCATATAAAATGAAAAAAAAAATATTTCCTATTGAGAAACATGTTCACTTTTCATATGTAATACCATGCCTAAAGATAAAGCCATGTATAAGAAAAACCTATTTTTTTACTGTAAAAGTAGTAAATTCATTACATTATATAAGGAAAGTCATGTGTTGCCCACATCAGATTTTTTTTACTGTAAAAGTAGTAAATTCATTACATTATATAAAGAAAGTCATGTGTTGCCGACATCAGATTTTTTATTCTTAAATTTGAAAGCGTGCTTGATATTCAAAAATTTATCAAAATCAAATTTGATTAAGTATATAGTTGTCACATTTAATGACTATTAGGCTTTAAGAGAGCGTGAAGCTCGGTTAAAATGACTAGATTATCAATATACAGACTGTTCAAGAAAAGTGAAAACGGGTTTTATGTCCTTAAATATTGATCTTAATATATATATGTAATTATAAAGTTTATTAGCCGATGCGGTGGTTGAGCGGTCCAGAAAGCCTTTCCTCATGTTCACTCGCCTGCCAGGTTCTGAGTTTGAATCCCACCTGCGGGCATGGATGTTGTGTTGTTGGACTCGGTGTTTTCCGCACCCACTGGTGCGCCGAGGCAAAGTCATATGACGGCTTAATGGTTCACGATGCTGACCGATGTATAGGCGAATGGTGTGTATCAAGTGCCTGGGCATTTGTAATAAAAAATCTGATGTGGGCAGCACATGACTTTCCTTATATAATGCAATGAATTTACTACTTTTGCAGTAACAAAATAGATTATTTTTATAGTAGTTATTTGTATTCTTTCCAAGATATTGAATTTTCGTCAATGAGTCGTCATTTTCCATGTCGTCATCATCAATGAGTCAATGATTTAGCGTCATTTTTATCCATTTGGCGAGATTTTCGTTAATTTAGCAACATTTTAAAAGGTCGCCAAGTTGGCGACATTCCACCGAATTCGTCGCCAAAATCTCGCCAAGCGTTATAGACGAAGATATAAGTTATTCTTACAGCAGGTAAATGACTATTGGCGTTCAAATACAAAAGTATTACTCAAAGTATATTTTTTCAATGAATGGAACGAGATAGATCCACGAGAATGATGCCACCCAATTTGTCGCATGGTATTACATATGAAAAGTGAACATGTTTTTGAATAGGAATTATTTTTTTTTATTTTATATGACTTTTTGATAATGTTTTTTGAAAAATGTGCAATATCTCGAGAATGATTCATGTTAGCATTCTAAAATTTATGCCAATCGTTTTCTAATGAAAAATTACATAAGAGGTGTCTATTTGTGTAACTTTATTAGCGGTTTTGATTTTTTGACGATTTTTTCAAAAGTTCACTCGAAAATTAGGAGGGTTCTGAACATTCGATTGCTCATAAAAACAATAGGCTTCCAGTGTTTACGGATTGTGATTTTTGTATCAAATTTCGTTTAAATCGGTACATTCGTTCGTCAGTTATCGTCTCCACAGACTCACTGACACACACACACATATATATATATACTTTCACACACACACACACAGACTTCACTTCAAAAATGTTCGATTCGTGATCAGGGATGCTTGAAACGTGCTCTGCCGACGAAAACTCGAATTCGAATTTTCTACCCCGTCACAATACTTTCCTTACACATTATGTATATAAGGAAAGTAATAATAATAAAGATTTTAAATCTGAAGTAGATTTTTATAAAAAGTTAACAATAGCATGGTTCAACTGGAATTTGTTATACCTGAATCCTTTCTTAGTAGCTTTTTTTTTCAAATTTTATAAGAAAATTTGAGAAAAATCGGTATAATTCTTCCATATGATTACAATTATAACGTGTTACCCTTAACTTTAAAGAATTTGACAGAATCTTTCGATTGAAAACATACTTGACAATGTACCCCCGGGGAAATAATTTCCCCCGACCGCGGCTAATGATATAATGATGTCACGAACGAAAAATTGTATTGCGACCCTTTTTACTTTCCTTATATACCTAATGCATAAAGAAAGTAATGTGACGGGGTCGAAAATTCGAATTCGAGTTTTCGACAGAAGAGCAGGTTTCAAGCATCACGAATCAAACTTTTTGAGCTGATGATGTCTGTGTGTGTGTGTGTGTGTCAGTGAGTCTGTGGAGACGTTATCTCACGAACATATGGAGCGATTCGAATCAAATTTGGTACACAAATCACAATCCATGAATACTGTAAGCCTATTGTTTTAAAACGTAATCGAATGTTCAGAACCCTCCTAAATTTTCGGGTGAAATTTTGAAAAATCATCAAAAAATCAAAACCTTTAATAAAGTTACGTAAATAGACATTTCTTATGTAATTTTTCCTTAGAAAACGATTGACATAAATTTTAGAACGTTTGCATGAACCGTTCTCGAGATATTACACATTTTTCAAATAAATGTGTCAAAAAGTCCCATAAATTTAAAAAAAAATTTACTGTTAAGAGACATGTTTTCTTTTCATATGTAATATAATGCGATAAATTTGGTGATATCATTCTCGTGGATCTAACTCGTTCCATTCACGGGAAAAGATATTTTAAGAATTATTTTGTATTTGAACGCCTATAGTCATTTATCTACCTATAGTCTGTAAGAATAACTTATTTCTCTGTCCATAACGCTTGGCGAGATTTTGGCGACGAATTAAGTGGAATGTCGCCAACTTGGTGACATTTTTAAGTGTTGCCAAATTAACAAAAATGTCGCCAAATGGATAAAAATGACGCTAAATCAATGAAAATAACGACAAATTCAAGAAAATTATCTTTGAAAGAATATAAGTATTTACTATAAGAATAACATTTTTTTAAACTGTAAAAGTATTAAAATTCGATGCATTATATAAGGAAAATCATGTATTGCCCACATCTGATTTTTACTTTCCTATACATATAATGTATATATACATATATGTATAAGAATATTTATATACATATAATGTATAAGTATTGTGACGGGGTCGTATAAGTATTGTGACGAGAAAGTATTGTGACGGGGTCGGAAATTCGAATTCCAATTTTCGACGGAAGAGCACGTTTCAAGCATCTCTGATCACAAATCGAAGATTTTTGAAGTGATGTCTGTGTGTGTGTGTGTGTGTGTGTGTGTGTGTGTGTGTGTGTGTGTGTGTATGTGTGTGTCAGTGAGTCTGTGGAGACGATAACTGACGAACGAATGGACCGATTCGAATGAAATTTGGTACAAAAATTACAATCCCTAAACACTGGAAGCCTATTGTTTTAAAACACAATAGAATGTCCAGAACCCCCCCTAAATTTTCGAGTGAAATTTTGAAAAAATCGTCAGAAAATCAAAACATCTAATTAAGTTACGCAAATAGACATTTCTTATGTAATTTTTCATTAGCAAACGATTGACATAAATTTTAGAATGCTAACGTGAACCATTCTCGAGATATTGCACACTTTAAAAAAAACATAAAAAAATCATAGAAAATAAAAAAAAATATTTCCTATTGAAAAACATGTTAACTTTTCATATGTAATACCATGCGATAAATTTGGTGACATCATTCTCGTGGATGTAGCTCGTTCCATTCAGGAAAAAAGATACTTTGAGTATTATTTTTGTGTATATGAACGCCAATAGTCATTTATCTGCTTTAAGAATAACTTATTTCTCCGGCCATAACGCTTGGCGAGATTTTGTCGACGAATTTGATGGAATGTCGCCAACTTGGCGATTTTTTAAATGTTGCTGAATTAACGAAAAACTCGCCAAATGGATTAAAATGACGGGGAATCCATTAAATTGATGACTCATTGACGAAAATTCAGTATCTTGGAAAGAATATAACAATCTACTATAAAAATAATCTATGTTTTTTTTACTGTAAAAGTAGTCAATTCATTGCATTATATAAGGAAAGTCATGTGCTGCAAGTATGATTCAAATTGTACAAATATGATTCAAACATATTAAGCCATAAATATACTCTTTTATGCATTATTATGTCAAATTTTAAGCTATGCTGAAATGTTAAAAAAGTATAAAATTTCGAAAAAATTTTGAAGTTATCGCATCCATTAAAAAAAAAAATATATTTAGTTCTAGAGTTTTTGATAATATAGCCTTATATAAAGTTTCGTGAAAATGCATTAATCGTTGTGGCAATTATTGTGTATACAGAAATGGACCACAGACAAACAGACAGACGCACAGGCAGATAAATGGACATTGCTCAAAAATTAGCAAAACGCATTCAGGAGGTCTTAAAACATATATTGGTGTCAAAATCTCAATTTAGAAAATTTTCGTGAAAACAATACTTTCTCTATATTACAGAGTATGAGGAAGTAAAAAATAATCCTTTTAAATTACGTTAGTGCTATTTTTGAAAAATTTCAAAAATGAACTTTATACTTTCCCCGTAGAGTAAAAATTTCTTATTAGTGAAATATTTATTACAACTTAAGTAGCTGAAATAAATAAATTCATCTTTTTATCCGCTAAATTTGCGGAATTCTGCTTAATTTTTTCCACAAAAAGAATGGAATCCCTGAATATTCCCTAAAAACCTTAAAATTCCTAAATAAGTTTTCGAAAAACTTGAATTTTAGTCTATATGGGTATGGTACAGTGACAGAAGTCAGAAAATTTGGTTTAGATTATCGTCCTGAATTTTTACTTTTAAAAATTTTGAGTTTTTTTAAAACTTTCCGACACAGTTATAAATTGTTTATAACTTTGTTCATTCTATCTGTCTATCTTTTCTCACAAAAACTTCAGTAAAAATGAATTTATCAAAATGAAATTTTAGTATGTTGTTCAGACGATCTGTGGGACATATGGGAATGAAAATGAATACTATCACTCAATCAGTCTCGGATTTCATCCGGGTTGAAAAATGAAATGCATTAAACCCTAAGGGACATGATTTTTGAAATAATTTTAAACGGAATTAAAATTCTTAAATTTGTTCGAACATTTTAGGAAATATTCGAATTATTACCTAAAATGTGTAAAAAAAAAATTCAGCAATTTTTTTAATTTAAAAATTTAAATAATAATTACACCCATATCATATGAAGAAATCACATGATTCATTGCAAAATAAAATACGACATTCATTTTTTTTGCCCTTGTAAAAATCGTGATGTTTGAAGATTTTTCACATTTATATTTTGTGTTGCATCCGTCATAAAACCGTTATTTTGCATATTGTCTGTGTATCTATATTCTGCGCCAACGCAATTGCAATATTTTTTATTTTAAATGATCACTGAACTAATTTCTATAACATTCAGAATGTAAACAAATAAAGCGATTGTAAGATGAGTTGTATAAGAATTGCTGAATTTTTTCACGCAAAATTATTTAACTCTGGAGTCTGGAATATAATGGATATGAGTGAAATATTCATTAATTTTACATAGCGAAGCAAACGATTTATAGCATTGCCTTATTAGATGAAGTTTTAAGTTTCTCAGCATAATAAATTATTGTAAAACTGTGATAATTTAAAAAATATCAGCGCCGAATGTATCACATATTAGAGATGTTGAAATAAAAATTGCACTTCAGTTGGACCGTGTTTCATAATCAGTGCTTTATGCATAATTAATCCTTCTTGTCCGGTGTGGTTGTGGCGTAGTGCATTTTATAATCGCGTTGTGTAGCATGGTGAGAAGTAATTCCATTTGAATCAAATCAATCTGTGATTTTTCCTTGACATCAAATGTCAGGAAAGTTTTGTTTTAACTAAGAAGTCTAATTAAAATCCCGCTAACTAGAACTTGCACTAACTGGAAATTGCAAAGAGTAAGAATAAAAATTTAACAGAAATACCGGCACACTGTTGAGACTATATAAAATTCTGAACACCGTTTTAGAAACTTTATAATTATAAGTATATATTTAATAACACTATTTAAGAAAGTAAACCTTTACAACCTGTTTAGAATACACTACATAAAGAAAAGCGAAATAATTCAAACTTAAAATTATATTTTTGTAATTGCTAATAGCGCAACATTTTCTTAAAAATTGTCTAGACAATTAAAAGAATGTTTCCTTTTTTTTCAGCTTTGCATAAATATTCTATCATGAATTATTTGCTTGGAAATTACAAGTAATTGTTTCAATTAAAACGCTCTATAACTGTTATGGAAAAAGGAGCATAAATGTGTACTTATTATATTTAAAGTCTGCAAAAATATTATCTTAGAATTTGAACTATTGGAACTTTTGGCACATTCAAAGGAGTAAAGTACTGCATCGGATTACATACTTGAGGTTACCCCGCGGTTAAACGCTTTTCGGGTCAGTTTCGGGTCTGGTTTCCTTTACTTTTCATATTGCGGGTCGGGTTCGGGGCGGGTTTTGTTTATTGTTTAAACTGTGGGTCAGGATTTCTTTATTTTTTATATACGAGTCATGTCACGGGACTACTAGCTAAATTACTTTTTAAAGATATGCCTTATTACATTTTTTTATTAGAGTAACTAAATGTATAAACGGGGTTGCATAAAAATTTCTGTAAACATCAGCAGAAAATGTTCATATGCGTTAGACATCTAAAATCTACTGAATATAATTTCAAAATACAATTCCATTGCGGTTTCGGATATTCACTGCGGATTTAGATCGCTGTTGAGTCGGAATTTTTATCTCTTGCACGTCGACTTTGTTGCGAGAGAACGTTGTTTCAAACCCTACCTGCACAAGTATCTACAAATGAGATTGAGTGTGAATATGTGGCGACTCAAATATATTTAACTTTTGCACATTTTGAACTTTCAAGCTATACTTTTTTGCACAATAATTTGGTTTAAGATTTGCAAAAGTCGTGCCTGCCGTCATTGACAAATCACGTGCTTGGCGACGGCAGGCACGTGATGATATTGTTGCGAACTTGTAATGTTCCCTGGCTGGCGTCTCACAACCTGTCTTTCGTCTTTTTCGCAGACCAACTGGCTCATCTGGGAGTTTTCTCCAAAAGACAGTGGTACGGGCATTCTTTCCCATGACGCCATTCCATGGTTTCCAGAAAATCAAACTTAGGGGAAGGGTTGTCATATTTGGCGATTTATCGGCAAATTGGCGATATTTGGGGACTTCCCGAATATCCCAGAAGCCTCTCGATAAAATGATTATTTTTTGAGATATAATGAGATTTCCAGTAATTTCTACAGAAGTTATAACAGGACTCACCTCTCCGTTGCAGTGGAGATTTATACGGATTTCCCAATAAACATATCACTCGTTTCAATCTTCTATCGATCTCTATTTTCGAATTTTTCATTTCAACGTTAGGGGATCCTTTAAGAAACACCCTGTACCCATTTTCTATTTTATTATGTATCCTTTGGGTCACCTTCGATATTGTGATTGCCACAGTCATAAGACAAAACGAAACTACACTGTAAATGCAATTACAATAACGTCAATTTTCCATTACAGTAAATTTTTGCGATTATTTTACGATACAACAAGTACACTTAACATTGTATTAGTACGCTTTATTCTTTGGGGAAATTTATGCCCTGCTCAAATCTAATTTTTTGGGGAAGAATTTCCTGCCTTAAAAATCTGTAGAAGTAATTGAGACAATGGGTTTTTTTGCTTCATATAAATATTTTATCATGAATTATCTATAAAGCTATTAAAAGTGATTGTTTTAAATGAAACGCACTATAAGTAAGTATTATAAAGAAAATAAAAAAACACTAATTTAAATGCTCATTAATAGGCTTAGAACTGGAAAGAAAATTTTTTTGATTCGTAATTTAAATAGCCGTTACGAATCTTACGAAAACGTCTTGGTTACAACTTTACTTTTTACATTGTAATAAGAAATTAGAAAGTTAAATTTAAAAACAGGACACAATTAATTTTTTTCTGAAGCAAAACATTTGAATTATTTTTTTGTGATGTTAAGAATATTCTATAAGAAATTAGACTTCCATTTTAATATTAAGTTTTTCCAGAAATATGTAATAGATATTTCTTTCTATTCAAGCGTGACAAAATTTTAAAGGATTAATTATCGTTTGTTATTTTGAACAGGAAGTAAACACAGCACGAATGAATTATTTGAAATTGAACTTATTTATTGGTACATTTGGTACCATTTACAATGCTATAAATTCATTAATAGAAATGTGGACTCTTAAATTGATGTTTTGTCTTTCAGCAATTTTTATGTGTAGAAGCTATACATATAATTTCAGATGAGTAATTGCAGGAAGTACACACAACGCAAATAAATGTTTTGAAATTATTTATCAGTACATTTGGTACCGTTACGCCGCTTAACCGCTACACGTCCTTTCATATGATACGTAATTTGTTTTTTTGCGTCATATATAATAGCCAATATATCTAAAATGTTAGTTAAAACGTTAAAAAAATAATAAATAATAAGAATGAATGAATAAGATTCGATTCATTATTTTTGCGATTGCAAGAAAGCTTATATTTTATATAAAGATAATACCTTGATTAAATCGCATAAAACCTTTTTCTTATTGAAAGGGAAATTTTATTGTGCGTTGTCTGCGTTCGTATTAAAAGTAATAACTTGAATTAGAAAAATCAGATGAAAGTAGTGAAGTACGAAGAAAAACAATTAAAATGTTTCTTTAGATGTATAAGATGAAAAAATAATAATAACTTGTTTCTTGAATAAAAAGTCATTGTTATGTTCAGGCTTAAAAAATTGCTTTAGTTCTAGATTCTCTTTTCTGGGGGTAATATAATTTCAGTACTCATAAAAAATACCGAGTACAATTGTTTTTCTTAAATGTATTAATATTTAACATAAAGCCATTTTTATTAACATAAACGATATGAGAAAAAAATGAGCCTAAAATCTATTTTACTAACGCATGAAGATTGATATTAAGCATAACGAATGGTATAAAAAAATCCATTTGCGATTTCACAATCCTATTGCTTTCATTTTTAAAAAATCTTTTCTTAAATGTAAAACATGTACATTTTGTACAGGGTTCTAGAAAAAAATTATTTTTTTTATGATTTCCTTGATTGTACATAATATGTGTATGTGCAGTAAAGTGACCATTCCCAATTCAATGCGTCTTAATTATGTTTTACTAACGTATGAAAGTTGATATTAAGTATAACGAATGGCATAAACAAATTCATTTGCGATTTCACAATTCTACTGTTTTCATTTTAAAAATTCCATTTCTCTAATGTAAAACATGTCTATTTTGTACAGGGTTATTGAAAAGAATTATTTTTTGTACGATTTCCACAAGTGTGCACGATATGTCTAGGTACAGTAAAGTGACCATTCCCGATACAATAAAAGTGATTGCAGCGACTCAAGTAGAGAATTACAATAGTTAAGATAGTGAACTCGGCAGTAAAGCGAGATAGACAAAAAAATCCGATGTGTGCAGCACAAAACTTTCACTATAATCTAAAATTCATTATCTCTTTATTTCTTTAATTATTCTTTGAGTTTAATTGCACAAAATAACACGAATAATAATTTAAAATTACACTGATTTTGAACATTTAATTATATTTTCATTTTCATTTGGTAACTGGACGTATTGTCAAATGCGGCGTAGTAAAAATGCGAAATAACTAAAATATCTCGAGAATGGCCAGTCCTAGAGTAATTTCTTAGTCTTATTCTTTTCATCATCAAAAATTAAGTGATAAACAATTATTTAGTTGACACATTTGGGCATATATAGTTTTCTATGTTAGATTTTGACGATTTTTGCGGAACCATTTAACCAAAAATAGCTGGTGCATTATCACTAGGGTCAGCAGTACCGGGGTAAGCCATAAGTGGTTTCTCTACCAAGTTTTGTGAAATTTGGGCGAGTAGTTTTATAGCTAGACTAAATACATACGATTTTTGTGGGCCATTTCGGTAAAAAGGCAGGATCTCTTATTTCGAATCGTACCAGAATTTAATCAGCACTAGGGTAATCCACAAGTGGATTGGTTGCCTATAAGTTTTTATGAATTTGGTCAATCAGTTTTTGAATTATAGTTGATACATACATTGCAAACACTGACACACTCACACACACGCACACAGACGTCAAGCTAAAAATACATTTTTCGTGTTCTAGAGGTCCCAAAACTTGTAAAACTGTAAATATTTGATTTTCGATTTTTGACACGATTTCAATACTTTCCATATGTATTACAATGTATTGCAGGAGAAGTAAAAATAAAACAATTACAAAGTGGCAAACGAGTAGGAAGGAATCAAGATCACACCAAACGTGAATATGGAAGTCAATAAATATGCGTCATACTTCATCACCTGCTGGCTGCGCAGCGACTGATTGTAGATAAATATTGTGTAATATTATTTCTCAGATTCAAATGTGTATTGTCGATGCCAGAGGACATTTTTAACTACACACTAGATTCCTGTGCATGTAACTAGTGTTTATTATATCATTCCTGAATAGGACATCAATTCGTTTATAACCATATTGCTTTAAATAAATGCCTTCTCTAAGAAAGACGCTCCCATTGCAGATAACCGAATTCAAGGACCGGTTTCGCGATTAATATCGACTCATCAGCATGGAATAACCGGTAACTTCAATAGAAGCAAGAACACTTGCTATTTGTTTCAATACTGCGAACATCTACGGGTGCTGATAAATTCTGTCCTCTGCAATGGCAACAAAAAAAAACTTGCTATTTGCAGCAATTTTTCTATCTTCTGTGGGAACTTTGTTTGAAATTGTCAGTTCATTTTCGTTAATTGAACCCCATTTTTGGAATTTTGGCGATATTCCCATCAATTTGACACCTTTATAAATATCGTCAAGTGAGGAATATTTTATCAAAATAGCGGCCAGTTACGTTACATTTATTGCTAAGCTTTATAAAAAGAGGAAGAGGGTGGATTATTATACATAAATAAATGACAAATTGTTGAGCATCAAAATACAAAACTAATACACAAAGTATCTTCATGAGTGAATAAAATGAACTAGATCGACGAGAATGACATATTTGCTACATAATATTGCATATTAAAAGTCGAAAACCCAGACTCTTCCTGAGACATGAGCAGCAGTTTGAGCAACATATTAAAAGTCAACATATTTCAGGATAGTTATTATTTTTTTTAATTTAGAGTATTTTTTTTTATAAAAATCAATATTTACTGATTATTACTATTAATTTATTATTAATACTTATTATAATTATTTTATTCCTTTGGAAAACATAAAAAATCTCGAGATTGTTTCCTACTAGCGTTCTAAAATGTACGTCATTCGTTTTCTAATGAAAGTTTACATAAGATTTGAATATTTATGCACAATTTTTGATGGATTTTTTCTTCAAAATTTCATTCGAAAATTGGGGTCTTCCGAAAGTCCGATTATGTTTAAAATCAATAGGGTTTCAGAATTTATCGATTCTAATCGTACAAAATTACGTTCGAAATGCCCCATTCGTTCGTGAGAAATCGCATCCACAGACACACACACAAATACATACACACAGAAATCACCACTAATACTCTCGATTCGAGTTCAGTTATGTTTGAAACGTACTCTGCCGTCAAAAATCTCGAATTAGAATTTTCGACCCCGACATTACACTATGTATGCACGGAAAATAACAATTAAAAATATTGCTCAACTATTTAAATTAAAAAAAAATATCCTCCAACGTTTTTAATAAATAAAAAGTCAGCTATTACACTCCAGCAGAAAGAAACATTTTATTTTTAATTTCACTTTCTTGGGGTAATAACTTCAAAAGTCTAAATGAAAAAAATGCAGTAAACAATTACTTTTTCTAAGAAATAATACTTAAAGGATGTATTAATACTTAAAGGATTTTTTTTGCCTTTTTAAGAGATCTGCAGAGAAAGATGAACGCAAAATGTAAAGACTTTCGTAATGATTAAGATGAGAAAATTTTATTCATAAAGATTGTCATGAAAAATGCAATTGTCTTATTATTAATATTCCATTGATTCATTTTGAAGACTTCTATTTTTTGAAAAGAATAAAAATTAATATCTTAAATTTTAATTCAAAGATGTTTTAATATTGCGCTGCTCTGTAATTTGATTTTGAAGTAGGTTTATTATGAATCGTTGTAAGACATATACCAGCTGGAGAAGGTTTAAAAATATATTGAACATATTGGTGTTTTAGGAAAAGTGTCTCAGAAGAAAATAATGATAGCGTAAAGTGAAATATGAAGTACTCTGAAAAATGAATAATATTCAGCAAACAACAGAAGAATTTTGCGGTGACCATTGGTATCCTCAGAAAGGATAATTTCATAAAAATGCAAAATTTCTTTTTTCTATCGTTCCAACTAAAAATTATCCAATTAATAACATTTTTGCCATGCTTAATTTGATCGATAGAAATTTACCCTGTACCTTATGATGAAACAGTCGCTAAAATAGTCCAATAATTGCTATTAGAAATTTTTTCTCCGATTGAAACGGACCAGCCACTAACAAATTATTCAAAATTAAATGATGGTAAATTTCAATTGGAGATTTTCTGTTTTAAATTGATTTGTTGAAGCATTCTATATTTATTTTCATAGGAAATAAACTATTCATACTTGTAATTCAGGTGAAATGGCAAAAGGCAATAATTGCAATTATCGATATATTTACAAATTTTCATCAAAAGGTATGGGGCTAATTTGCGTTCAAATTAAGCGCGCCGCAAAGTTTACAAATTGACATGTTTTGATTGGAGGCTAAAAAAAATATTTTGCATTTTTATAAAATCAGCTTCATTTCCTTGTAGCTTAATTAGAATGGTGTCTAGCCAGGATAAAATCCCATCCTAGTTGGGTCATGAATTTTTAAAATTACGTTTGATCATTGAGACTGTATTTGAAATTGTATTTTTTACGCAGATAACGTGATCTTTTAAAAAGTATATCAAATCCTTTAAATACGTTATGCTTATATTAATCGGTAATATCAAAAATACTAAATTATGTTAAAAGTAATTTTTTACGTTACTGTTTTCCTATAATATTTAAATTTATGTCGCTGTTAATATATCGCTGTATAATATTTGAATTTGTATTGCTGTCTTTCCATAATATTTAAATCTGTCTTACTGTTCTCCATAATACTCAACATTGTGCTACTGTTTTCTACAATATTTAAATTTATGTTACTGTTTATACTTTATTTGTTTTACTGATTTTCCATAATATTCAAATTTGGGATTCTGATAGGAAGTGTCTTTTATATTCACTACATTCGAAAAGGAAAATGCAGATGTCTTAATCTTATGCATCATTTCCTTCTCTACATACACAGATACAAAGCAAATATAAATTTAAAATTGTGTTTTTATGTTATAAAATTACTGTATTATGATACTTCACAAACTACAGCGTTTCGTTAATAGCTTTGCACACGCTATTATTTTCTGCAGAGAAAGGATAGAAATGCTGTAAAAATTTAATGCTGGCAGCACATGACTTTTCTTACATCTTCAAATTAATTTTCTCCTTCTTCCTTTTACATTCACTAAATTGTATTTAATGTCACAAAATAATACGTATATTTATTTGAAATTACACTAAATTTCCATTTTCATTTGGTGACCGGACTTATTTTCAAAGGCGATGTAACCAAAAAAAAACCTAAAACTCTATTAACTATAATATAAACGGTTAGTTCTAGCATTATGGAGTTACTCTTATTATTTCCGTCGCCAAATTAAGCAATGAATATTAACGTGACAACAGTGTCTGTGTTTATCTGTGTGTCTGCTTTTTAGTGTCTGTCTATCTGTCCCTGAAATGTATGTATCCACTCAAGCTCAAAAACTATCCGACGCAATTTTATTTCATTCCTTTTGGCAACTAAGTCAATTATGCGTTAGCCTGGTGATGATTAGTATTTGGTATGATTTGAGAAAATATAACTGACCTTTTAAAACGACCCGATAAAAAATCTAAATCTTAAATAAAAGACCAAATATATTAAAATATATTGCATTAACGTTCATTTCATATACGATTTTAATTATAATTCGAATAAAAATACTCCATTAAACTTGGGTAATATACGATGTTCGAGACTTGCAAAAACATGATCAATGTTCTCCCAATAAGCAAACCTCAAACAATCAGCTTTTCATATGCTTAAGGACTTGCACCAACATGATCAATGTTCTTACAATAAAGAAACGGCAAATAATGTGACTTTTTAATAATTTGATTTTCCTGTGGATTTTATCGAACTGTTGTTCAATCGTGTACCAAATTAAAAATAATCTGTCCTGTTGAAGAAAATACGTCTGTCATTCGCAAAATGACTATTTTCGTGCATGGCATCTTTAAGGTAAAAATCTGATGTGGGCAGCACATGACTTTTCTTATATAATGCAATGAATTTACTACTTTTACAGTAAAAAAATAGATTATTTCTATAGTAGATATTTATATTCTTTCCAAGATATTGAATTTTCGCCAATGAGTCGTCATTTTTATCGATTTAGCGTCATTTTTATCCATTTGGCGAGTTTTTCGTCAATTTAGCAACATTTAAAAAAGTCGCCAAGCTGGCGACATTCCACCAAATTCGTCGCCAAAATCTCGCCAAGCGTTATGGACGGAGAAATAAGTTATTCTTACAGCAGATAAATGACTATTGGCGTCCAAATACAAAA
Source organism: Amaurobius ferox (assembly GCA_951213105.1). Lineage (NCBI taxonomy): Eukaryota > Metazoa > Arthropoda > Arachnida > Araneae > Amaurobiidae > Amaurobius > Amaurobius ferox. The sequence continues at coordinate 51,558,180 of OX578148.1, read as the reverse complement.
GTATTACTTAAAGTATATTTTTTCATGAATGGAACGAGCTAGATCCACGAGAATGATGTCACCCAATTTATCGCATGGTATTACATATGAAAAATGAACATGTTTCTCAAAAGGAAATATATTTTTTTTATTTTATATAACTTTTTTATAATTTTTTTGAAAAATGTGGAATATCTCGTGAACGGTTCATGTTAGCGTTCTAAAATTTATGTTAATCGTTTTCTAATGAAAAATTACATAAGAAATGTCTATTTGCGTAACTTTACTAGAGGTTTTAATTTTTTTGACGATTTTTTCAAAATTTCACTCGAAAATTTAGGGGGGTTCTGAACATCCGATTTCGTATAAAAATAATAGGTTTCCAGTGTTTACGTATTGTAATTTTTGTACCAAATTTTGTTCGAATCGATCCATTCGTTCGTCAGTTATCGTCTCCGCAGACTCACTGACACACACACACACACTTTCACACACATACGCATACTTTTACACACACACACACACACAGAGAGAGACACAGCCATCACTTCAAAAATGTTCGATTCGTGATCAGGGATGCTTGAAACGTGCTCTCCCGTCGAAAACTCAAATTCGAATTTTCAACCCCGTCACAATGCTTTCCTTATACATTATTGTATATACGGAAAGTAAAAAATGCACAATTTAAAGTATCTATCTCAATTTAAAGAGCGTTTGTAATTTGTTCAGAAAATCAAACAATTTGGTTTAATACACCACTAAACTAGTAAATATTGGAAAATTACACTTTTAACCTATATACTACAGAGCCAATTCTCTTTATATCATATTTCAAGTTCCTATATCACCGTAACGTGCGTCTTTTAATTACATTTTTCGAACGTTCGAACGTTCGAATTTCAAACTTCATTAAATGAACATTTTTGGAGAATTATTCGAATTAGTCAACCTTACTCGAATTATTTAACTTTCCACTTATCCTTTCTCTTTTATTCTTTTGAATCTCTGGAAGAAGCCTTCTACTCAAGGACCCACTGAAAAACTCCTATGATTCGAAGCGCATTCCTATTTTACATTAGGAAAGCAGAAAATACTGATCAGCTCGGTGATTGGTCAATCAACCGAAACAGTTAGATTTGTTAGTTTAAGTAAACATAAATTATAATGGAAAATGAGCGAAATAATAATTGAAAGATTATTTGGACCTCACGACGTAGTCTTTAACTTTTTTGATAATTTTTGCTAGCCATTTTGCAAAAAATGCTGGAACTTTTTATCTGAATTATATTATATTCTAATCAGTAGCAGGGTACACGCAAGTGGCCAATTTCCTGAAATTTCTAAAATGTGGTTTATAAGTTCTCCATATAGAGTGAATACATACACTTTCTAGAGCTATTTCTCAAAAAAGGGCATGATTTATTTTCGAATCGTACCAAAATCTAATCAGCACTAAGATTACCTAGGAGCAGGGACGGCATTTCAGCATTTCATTTGGGGGTGCGAGATTTGCATGAAATCCACAATATGAAATAAATAAAATGTTTGTTAACAGAGGGGGAAGGGGGGAGAGGGGAGAGGGATCATAAAATTGAATTGATGTTGAGAAAAATATTTGTTGTTAACATAATTTTTGTACATAATTGTGTCAACATAATTGTTGTTAACATAATTTTTCTACATACAAATATCTATATTTATTTACCTTCTATTGAAATTTTAAACGCCGGTTATTAGAGCCTGGATGAAGAGAAAATTTTGTTACAATATCATCATAATCCAGTGGTATATCTTGTTCTAAAGCTAAAAATCTGATGTGGGCAACACATGACTTTCCTTATATAATGCAATGAATTTACTATTTTTACAATAAAAAAAATCTGATGTGGGCAACACATGACTTTCCTTATATAATGTAATGAATTTACTACTTTTACAGTAAAAAAAATAGGTTTTTCTTATAGTAGATATTAATATTCTTTCCAAGATATTGAATTTTCGACAATTAGTGGTCATTTTCATTGATTTAGCGTCATTTTTATCCATTTGGCAAGATTTTCGTTAATTTGGCAACATTTCAAAAAGTCGCCAAGTTGGCGACATTCTGCCAATTTCGTCGCCAAAATCTCGCCAAGCGTTATGGACGAAGAAATAAGTTATTCTTACAGCAGATAAATGATTATTGACATTCAAATGCAAAAGTATTACTCAAAGTATCTTTTTTCATGAATGGAACGAGCTAGATCCACGAGAATGATGTCACACAATTTGTCGCATGGTATTACATATGAAAAGTGAACATGTTTTTCAATAGGAATTATTTTTTTTTTATTTTATATGACTTTTTGATAATGTTTTTTAAAAAATGTGCAATATCTCGAGAACGATTCATGTTAGCATTCTAAAATTTATGCCAATCGTTTTCTAATGAAAAATTACATAAGAGATGTCTATTTGTGTAACTTTATTAGCGGCTTTGATTTTTTGACGATTTTTTTAAAATTTCATTCCAACATTTAGGGGGGTTCTGAACATTCGATTGCGTACAAAAACAATAGGCTTCCAGTGTTTATGGATTGTGATTTTTGTACCAAATTTGGTTCGAATCGGTCCATTCGTTCGTGAGTTATCGTCTCCACAGTCTCACTGACACACACACACACACACACACAGACATCACTTCAAAAATGTTTGATTCGTGATCAGGGATGCTTGAAACGTGCTCTCCCGTCGAAAACTCGAATTCGAATTTTCGACCCCGTCTCAATACTTTCCTTATACATTATGTATATAAGGAAAGTAATAATAGCTAAAGATAAAATTCTTTCTTGTACCATTGTACTGCGAAAATAATTTTTTAACCTCCTGAGACACGAAAAAGACCTTTCACAACTGGCTGAGCTGATTGGCACAGTCAAAAACAATTTAACTAATAATATTACGACAGTAAACACATTTTTTAAATTCCGCTCTTTAATCCAGGCGACTTTTAGAATTGGGATGGCCTATATTTACCTTTTCACCATTGAATAAAACAGTCGCAATTCACATAGTAATTCCTCTTTCTGGAAGTTATATACTTCGTATAAGGTTGAAACTTTTTCTTTTCCGACATCCGATCCGGATAATACTGATCTAAAGGCAAACAAAACGGATATATTTTTCTCATTAAATCTTGTCTCAATTTCATTAGATACTGAATCTATAATTTCATATTGAATATTGATTCTGTGATATGATTTAACATCATTATCGGGATTTTTTTTCACCGAATTCGCTTGGAATTTTTTTACGCCTTTTGAGTTTTGGTCCAGAATAAGAATTTTTTGGTCCAGAATAAGAAAAATTTGGTGGCTCGACCGCGCCCCCTATTTGCCGCCCCTGCCTACGAGTGACTTATGTGCCAAATTTTGTAAAATGTGGTTCATTAGTTTTTCACCTAGAGTGGATGCATACCTTGCACAAACCTTAGATTTTTTGTCAGATTCTATATATATAGAGAGAGTGCTTGATAAGGGGACATTCGTCAAAAAATCGAGTTGTGATTTTCGAAATAATTCTTATACCTTCCCTATATATTTCTACGTAATGTAGGGGCCGTAAAAACATAAAGTGTACCAAGTAATTGGTTTAGTAACATTTTGTTCAGGTAAGTGGAGCTAATATATTAGTAAAATATAACATAAATATCTGTATTTAGAATATTGCTACGAACGTATCCACTAGAGTCGCGGGTGTATACATAGGATACAAGAACGAGTCCGTGTTTCTGGATAACTTACGTTTATTCACAAGAACAATGTAAACAGGAGCAATATACAGGAAAACAACACTTAAATGCACCACAAATTTCACAGAATAGGCGATATTATTGATAGAATGTTGCCAGAAGAAATTTTACAAAACAGCTACTACTATTCTCAAAATATTGACAAAAATCACAGTACATGTAGCTCGTGCTATGTCCTTTTGTCAACTCCCCTGCAACGGAGTGATGAGTCCTTTTACCTCTCTATCTCAAAGAGTAATCGTTCTATCGAGAAGTTTCTGGAACACTCTGAAAATCGTCAAATAGGCAATAAATCGCAAAAATATGCAACCCTTCTAACTTAAAAACCTCGAAAACCCTGATCTGACGTCATTCACTGACCTTCGATACACACGAAAGAGAAGGCACTAAAGGGAATATTGCGCGTTCACAACAAAATACAGGGTGTCCAGTGCTATCGGTGCCCAATGGCTATTTACTCAACTGTTAGTCACAGAGATGCACTTCCAATTGCAAAAATGTTTTAAATTTTAAAATCTATTCCCTTAGAAACAGTTTAAATCAATAAATACATTTCTGACAGAAATACGAAATATAAATTTCCCTGGTCCTACCAATTACATTTAGGAAAATCATCCTCATACAATTTCGTGCAAAATTAAAAAAAAAATACCCGTACAAACAGCATTTCCCATACCATGATCTAGGGTTACCACATGAAGTTCGAAGGGGCCAGATTTGGCGATTATAGCCAATTTGGCGATATTTCGAAGGTTCCTTTTGCGACCAAAATTTACCGAGTTATGAAGCATTAAACTTTATGACTAAGTCGCTTTTCCACGCATAAAAATAACCATTATCAGGCAACCAACCAATCAGGGACAGTAATAACCATTTCTTAGCACAAAAAATGCTCCAAATTTAAACAGCTATAAATCGGTCAATTTTGGTCGTAAAAGGATGATTTTTTTTCATTTTGCATGAAATTTTATGAGGATGATTTTCCTAAATATAATTGGTAGGACCGTGGAACTCTATAAAAATTTATATTTCCTATTTCTTTCAGAAATGCATTTATTGATTTTGTCACAACGGGAATTCCGAGGGAATCAAATGCCGCAACGGATTCCCGCCTGACCGAGAAAGTCTAACTTTCTCAGAAATTTCTCTACCCACGTTCTAAACACACCTCTCGTCAGTTGGAAAATCCCAACTGATGACCTGCAAAGGAAACCCAAACAAAATCCAAAATAACCAAAGAATTGCCTTTACCTTTAAGGACTCAGCAGCAGCTGAAAACACTTAAATCAACACAATTTCAACACAAATAAAATCTCATACTTTCCTTTAAATTCAGATTTACTAATTGCTTAAAGATTGGAGTTATCACAAAATTCAAATGCTGATTCACATTCAGCCCTTCAACCACTGGACCACCTTTACTAAAATCATCGGCTCTTTGCCGGAATTAAATATTCATTTCTAAAAAGCATTTAGCAACAGTATAACATATAAATATCACATATTCTATTTTTAACAACATGGTATGGTCAAGGAGAGAATGCACACTCGAGGAACGCTTAATGCTTAAATATTAACTATAATTTAATTCAATTATAATTTACTTTAGAAGATCAATTTAATAACAATTTAGCTCAGAAGATCTTGAGGATACATCAGGAGGACCAGTCCAAAGACACTAAGTCAGACGAGGCATCGCAGCCTCCATTTACCGAAAAGGACGCTTACCTCCATATCTGGAAGGACACAAGAAATGACGAAGTCGTACATCCAGCAAAATACCCTCGGGGAGAATCGTCCCCGACCAAGGAAATGCGACAGGCACGCAGCAAGCAGAATACGAGCAACGGCCCGCTCAGGGCTCAGACTACATCAAGGACTTAGTCAGGAACGGTCAGAAGTCCTCCGAAACAGGAGGTTCCCGGACGGTCAACGGCGGCAGGCAAACACCGAGGCTCGGCATCAGCAAGGACCCGGTCAGGCAGTGGCGACGGTAGCGGCAGTGGCGTCTCTCCCGACCCCCACAGCTACGGTAACTCAACCTGAGGGTAAGTCCCGAGCCGACGTGAGTTCGAAGATGTTTTTCCAGGGAGAGAGCCCAGAATCACAGATCACACCGCTTTTAAGCACTCCAGGTGGATCCAGAACCCGGCCAATGGAAATTTACAAGGGGCTCACATCATATCTTTTCCGCCAATCCAAAATTACTTGTATTCAAATTCATCCAGGGATCCGCCCCTTCAAACGACAAATCGCAAGGCACGTGCATCAGTCCACGTGAAGTCAAGAAGAACGAAGACATCTGTCTCCACAAGCAAACAATTAACAGTCGAATTAACAGTTGAATTAACAGTCGCTGTTCCTCGAGTGTGAAAGACTTAACGAAATAAAAATGGCCACAATTCAGCACAGATTTAGTTACATTGATATGATAAAATATATACAATGACATGAGGGTTCCAGGACACAAATTAAATAAATATTAATATAAAGGTTTAAAAAGTAATGTAATTTTATAATTTACATAAAAGTGACGAACTCCGTCACGGCAATTTAAACTGTTTCTAAGATAACAGATTATAAAATTGAAAACATTTTTGCTATTAGAAGTGTATCTCTGTGACTAACGGTTGAGGAAATAGCCATTAGGCACCTATAGCACTGGACACCCTGTATATTAATACACTCGATAAATTGAAATGCTACATTTAATTTCTAGCAACGGCGGATAAAATTTCTAGTATTGCTATAAAATATGATTTCCAAGGTGCATTATAACACTATTTTATAATGCATCTATATTCAGTTTAATTTAAAAGTATCACCAAATAAAATTATTTTTCTACTTTCACAGTTCTTAATTTAATTAACCATAAAAAAAACATTGATAGGCATTACAACACGCTGTTGATACGGTGTTTTAATTTTAAAATAACTCTTGCATCGGTTTAATAAGTAATGTAACAAGTGTTTGAAATGCAGCAATAATTTTTTTCAGCTTTAAAAATACGTGCATATTACCCTCAACATGCATTTCCAATCCTGAATCTCCCAAATAAAAACACATTTCTTTGAGAGTTAAAGTGGAATTTAAATATCTTACAAGCGTCCGAGACACAATTTCGAAATTGGATACTAATATTTTCATTTCTCTTGAAATTTGGATATGGAAAGATTTTACTTCAATAAATAAACTTCTACCGGTAATATAATGATAAAAATAGCAATATGTATTTTTTAAGATATCATTTAAAAATATTTACTTTAATTTAAAACAGATCAAAAGATATATCTTGTTACTTTCCCTATATACACAGTTAGTATAAAGTACAGGGAAAGTATTGTAAGGAGGTCGAAAATTTGAAAAAAAGGAAAAAAAACTCGCTTAAGAGAGCATTATTTTAAAGTGTTTTTGAAAAATAAATAAAATATTGAAATTATTGTTATATGTTTATAATGTGGATCCATTTTCCGACAAAACAAGAAATAATTATTTACACTTTTACTTTCCTTATATACATAGGATAATGTATAAAGAAAGTATTGTGATGAGGTCGAAAATTTGAATTCGAGTTTTTGACGGAAGAGCACGTTTCAAGCATCCCTGATCACGAATCAAACATTTTTGAAGTGATGGCTGTGTGTGTGTGTGAGTGTGTGTATGTGTGTGAAAGTATGTGTGTGTGTCAGTGAGTCTGTGGAATTGAACGTTTTTGAGGTGGTGTATATACATGTGTGTATGATTGAATGCGTGCGTTAGTGTGTGTGTGTGTGTGTATGTATATATGTGCATGTGTGGGCGTGCGTGTGTGGGTGTGTCCTTGTCCTTGTCTGTAAGACTGTGATCGTGATATCTCTAGAACAAATGAAGCGATTTGAGCGAAATTTATCACAAATATTGCAACCTGTGAATACTAGAATCCAATTGATATTAAACGCAATCGAACGTTTGGAAGCGCTCCAAATTTTCAAATGAAATTTTGAAGGAAAATCATTAAAAATTCAGAATATGTTTTTATAATGTTACGTACAGAATCATGTCGTATGTAATTATTTTTTAGAAAACTAGCCGCCTTCGGGGACCAGACTGTTCGCTACCCTTAAAAATTCTGACCGTGGTAAACTCGCTGGCCGCATAACCCCGTGGAGTTAACAAAGTTCGTTTTAGTTTAATGACTTTAAAACTAATAATGACATTTTAAGTTGAAAAATAATGTTCTAGGGGGAGGGAGGGATGCTTGGAAATTGATTTGTAAAATGAATTTATTCTAATGTTTGTGAACTGTGAGATTCTGAGGATTTCTGTACCTGTAACCCTAGGAAAGGGATCTCTTTGATTTGTACTCACAGAATACGAGAGAAATCAGCAGATCCTATGGTTTTTATAGAGGCATACTCCTCTATTTTTTGTTTTACATAAATGAAATTGTATCCGTTGTCTACATTTTTAGTATTGCATCGCAAATGACATAAAGTATTTTTGAGACTGATGATGTTGAATATGAATTTGGTATTTAAGAAATAACGATGTTGCGTTAACGACGCTGCTCAGCGAAAAAAAAAAGTATTTTTTAAGATTGTCCCCACCACCACCCGATGCATAAGTGCACAGCTACAATCTCCATAATTTTCTTTTTATTTATTTTTTTATTTCTTCAGTGTCTAATTTTTTTCATTGTGGTCCCAACCATCACCCGATGTAAACAAAACATCGCCACAATTCAATCCAGCATAATGAGCCAAAAACCTTATGAAAAGCAAACACTAATTCGGTTTTTAATTGTTCCTAGTCCAAAACCCATACAAAAAGCAAACACTTATTCGGTTTTTAGTTGTGCCTAGCCCAAAAACCGTATAAAAAGCAATCACTGATGACATTTGCAAATATAATTTAATACCCATGCGAATATCCTCATCAGGATATTCGCATGGGTATCAAGAGCATGGCCCAAGTATATCAGCCAGATCCCACCAAACACTATTTCGGTTTTTAATTGTCCCTAGGCTAAAAACCGTCACCATAGCAACACCGTGCGTCTGCGTGCGCATGTGGGTGAAAAATCGAACTACTTTGCCGTTTCGCCGAGAAATTGAAAATCATGACTTCCTTAAAATCCGGATCGTGCGGCTATTTTTTATTATTTCTTGGCCAGATTAGGCTTGTAAGAATGCCTGATCTTTGAGATTTCTAAAAATGTAAATTATTAGTCGAAATTGTCGATACTTTTCCCCACGCGAGGATTTAAAAATGAAAGTTCGTTTTTTTGAGCCGAAAGTGACTTTTGTTTTAAAATCTTTAAAAAATATTAGAATTTGCCTCTGAGATTTGAAATTGAATTTTTTTTTACTCGCAATTGTTTGCCCTTTCCGGTAGTGTGATTCGTTTTTTTTTACGACGTCTGGATGGTGGAGAAAAAAGGGGAAAAAGTGGAAAAAAAAGGTCGAAATCGCATAAAACATTAAATAGCAAAAAAAAAGAAAATAATTCAAATTTTAAAAATCGGTTTTTGCGTGTCACCTTCCCGCCCCCTCCCCCTCGGGTCTACGATTGCCAAATTTCATAACTCTGCGACGCGCGGTCGCTGAACCTATAGTGTATAAGTCACACACATAGACATTGCCTTTTATTATATAGATGTATGAAATAAGCTTTAGAACGTTAGCGCGAACCATTCTCAAGATATTGCATATTATTTAAATACATTTTTCAAAAATATATGAAGTATTATGCTATAAATTTGTTTACATCATTCTTGTGGATTTAGTTCATTCCATACACAGTAGAAGATAATTTAGGTAATAGTTTTGTAGTTTGATGCCTAATAATTCCCTAATAGTCATTTAAAACAGAAAATCTATTTTCTTCGTTTCTTCGTAATTCTTGGCGATAGCTTGACAAACTTGGCGATTCACCTAACTTCATATTGCCAACTTGGCGATATTTCGTTCCAGATTGACAAAAATATCGTTAAAATAAAAAAAATGACTCAGACTGATGAATTCATTATTAAGATATGCATTAATACGTATTAATTGATTTGAGAGTTTATTGCTTATTGCGGATGGTATCAATATTGATAATAGCCAATTTATAGTTGCTCAAAATATGTTAATAGGACTCTTCAAAATAGTTTCACATGTTGTCAGCCGAAAAAGCGCCAAATGTAGAATTCACCGTTCAAAACACCTTGCTGAGGATCTTAAATATTATCTCCCCACTGTGATAGAAGTAAATGCATTGTATGAAATAGGGAAAGACACGTTCTGCCCACATCAGAATTTTTATTATTCGAAGAACATAGCGTTTTACCAGTGTAGAAAAGTTGTTATGTTGAGCAATATTTCTTTAGTCGTGCTTATGAGATTGTCATTGAATATTTTATGATGAATCTCATGCAGTAACAATTCAACAATTACGAGGTTAGCAAAGCTTCTTCTAGAAAATGTATTTGTTGCAAATCTTCCATTTTAAATCAGTATAAACAGTCTGCAGTAGAAATTGCAATTCTTAAACTCCTTAATAATACTACAATAAGAAAGTCTATAGAAATGTTGTTTTAAATTTTTTTTCACTTTATTGGAAAACGCACTGTTCTTTGATTGAGTGAAATGAGGTATGTAATTATCTGTCGTTTTAAAAACAGCAAGCGACATTTCTGATACATTTTTACTTTCCTTATATACATAGTATAATGTATGAGGAAATAATTGTGGCGCAGTCGAAAATCCGAATTCGAATTTTCTACGGGAGAGCACGTTTCAAGCATCCCTGAACACGAATCAAACATCTTTGATGTGATGTCTGTGTGTGTGTGTGTGTGTGTGTGTGTGTGTGTCAGTGAGGCTGTTGAAACATTACCTGATCAACGAATATTCAGAACCGCACTAAATTATCGAGTTAAATTTTGAAACGATCATCAAAAAGTCAAAACATTTAATAATGGTCCTTAAATAGTCTTTTCCTATGTAATTTTCCATTCGAAAACGATTGACACAAACTGTAAAGCTCTAGCATGAACCGTTCATGAGAAATTGTATATTTTTTAAATACATTTATCAAATAATCACATAAAATTAAAAAAATATTAACTATTGTGAAATATGTTCACTTTTTATGTGTAATATAATGCCATAAATTTGGTGACAGTATTCTCGACAATCTAGCTCGTTCCATTCATGGGAAAATATACTTTGAATAATACTTTTGTAGTTGGACGCCAGTAGTCATTTATCTGCTATAAAAACACGTCAATAACATCCATAACGCTTCGTGAGATTTAAGAGACGAATTTGGCAGAATGTGGGTCAACTTGGCGACTTTTTTAATGTTGCCAAATTAACGAAAATGTCGCCAAATTGATAAAAATGGCTCTAAATCATTGGAAATGACAACTAATTGACGAAAAGTGAATATTATGGAGACAATATAAGAATCTACGAGTATTACAAGAATAATCTATTTTTCCGTCATTAACGCTTGGATAAAAATTTGGGGGCGAATCTTTCGGAATATCATCAATTTGGTAACATTTTATACGTTACTAAAGCGATAAAAATGTCGCCAAATTGATAAAAATGACGCCAAATGAGATGCAATGTTTCGCAAATTCTGATTTCCGTCATATGATGCCATACATTCTTGTATATAAGAAAAGCTATTCTCTCCTTCTGCCAGTAATACTTGTTGATGTATTTGGCAAACTTAGCCACTAATCTAGCAAAGTATCGTTAACTTGGCGATATTTCGCCCCAGATTGACGTAATTTTTTTTGACGCAAATTTTGATCAAAATTGCAAAAATGACCTTAAATTAATAAAAATGACGCCAATTGATGAATTAATTATAAAAATATTTTAATATATGGACTATAACGCTCATTGAAGATGCTATCAATATTGAAAATTGTTAATTTAGAGTTGTGTGAAATATAAGTTAGTTATGTACTTTGAAATAGTATTACATGGTGTCATGCGAAAAATCCAAATAAACAATTCGACGTTAAAAATACAGTACAGCGGGATCTTATACATTATTTTCTGATTGTAAATGGAGTAAATTCATTGCATTATATAAGGAAAATCATGTGCTGCCCACATCAGATTTTGTAGTGTATATTAGTTGCACCTGCTGAAAAAAAAAATACTATTTTAATTTCTCGTTACATTGCATTATTTTAAAATTTAATATGACCTTTTTCTTTTTATTTTATCTCTCTGTAACATCGTATAAGTATTTCAATGAATTTTAATTTTACTTTCTCCTTCTATGAAATATAGTGTAGGAAAAGCATTTTTTTCGCGAAAATTTTCGATTTCGAGATTTTGATGCTATAACGTTTTGACTATTTATAGAGTTATGTCCGTCTATTTATCTGTATGTCTGTGGTCGATTTCTTGTGTACAATATAGCTGCCACAAATGTTAATGGGTTTTCACGAAACTTTATATTCGCTTTTGCTATCGAAATATCTATGACTATGATAGAATGACTATTTACGTAACTTTATTAAAGGTTTTTATTTTTTAATGATTATTTCAAAATTTAACTCGATAATTTAGTGCGATTATGAACATTCGATTTTCAGATAAAGTCCCCACAGTCTCACTGACACACGCACATACACACATACACACATCACATCAAAGATGTCAGATTCGTACTCAGGGATGCTTGAAACGTGCTCTCCCGTAGAAAATTCGAATTCGGATTTTCGACCCCGTCACAATACTTTCCTTATACATTATACTATGTATATAAGGAACGTAATACAGTATACTATGTATATAAGGAAAGTAAAAATGTATCAGAAATATCGCTTGTTGTTTTTAAAACGGCAGACGATAAATTACTTACCTCATTTTTATCAATCAAAGAACAATGCGTTTTCCAATAGAGTGAAAAATATCTTAAAGCAATATTTCTATAGAATTTTTTGACATGCTTTTTAACATGCCAGAATGGGACAAAATTTGGGATAATCATACATAAAATGTTTTATTTATGGCACAATGATGACGCGACACTTAATAGTTTCAATCTGCTGCGAAAAATATCTGCTATACTATTTTTGTATTCCTGGCGTTTCCCGGGGGTAAATTGTCCAGTATGGTACTAAATCAAATATTTTTCAAGCTCTTTAATGTGTAAGGCAACACGCTATAATTAATATCATTTGGACCAAAAATACCGATTTTCCAAAAAAATTCTTGTAAAATTCCAAAAACAGACAAACCCATAAGATACTTGAAAATGGATTCTGGTATTGGAAAGTCGAGTTAAGCCACACTCTAATTAGTTTTTATTAATGTTTCTAGAATATCTTAATTTACTGATTGGTAGGGACAGTCATGCATTAGTCACGTCAAATGCCCCCCCGTCGTGAAATAACACAGACGAACTACTTACAGCAACATTTCCGCCATGTACAAATGTAAGGCAAACTATAAATTCGAATTGCCCTTCCATGCTATTAAAATTCATTTTTGCGATGAATCACAAACTAGAGTATTTTGTTAATAGCTTTGTACACGCGACAATCTCAAACGGAAGAAACAGAAAAAGGATTCAAACGTGATCATTTACGTACTAGGTCTATGCGTGTGTTCCTCTCACGATACAAATCTGAATTCACTTTTTCTTAATTTTGACTTGCTTCTTTTTTCTTCTAAGGCTGAGACATCCGTAAGAAGCCAGAAGGATAAAATGTATTAATGATTTCTTGAAACTAAGAAAATAGGGAATTGAAGAACTAGGAAAACATCTGATTCGCCGTATACATTAACATTTTATTTTGTTGAAAATGTGAATTTGAAATATTTGTATATATTTACCTAGCTAAAATTAAATATTATAACGATGCATACTCTGGAATCGTGGATGTACGCTCAGGATAACAGAGTCCAAATTTCTTGATAACTAACACGTTTATTCACAAACACAGCGTAAGGAGAAACAATATACTGTAAAACAAATCTTAAATACCTCACTAATTTCACAAAACCACCAATAATATTCTCAAAACATTGACATATATTTTATTTTTCGAAACAAAAGCTACTTTTTTCCAAACATTTACGAATGTTGCAGATCACTATAGCTTGTATTACATCAACCATTTTATCCAACAGAGGAATGACTACTTTTTATATTCTCTCTCTCTGTAAAAACTCTTAGAAATATCTCATATCTCGAAGAATATTCGTTTTTTTAGGTGCTTCTTGAACCTTCGAAATATCGCCAAATTGGCTATAATCGCCAAATATGGCTCCTTCGAACTTCATATGGTAACCCTAGATCATGGTATGGGAAATGCTGTTTGAACGGGTATTTTTTTTCGTCCGGTTTTCAAAAGAGACTCCAGTGAGGAGAGCATTTTTAACACTTTACAACTTAAGTTGAAAAGTGTTTATGACTTTGTTCATTCTATCGGTCTGCCCGTTAGCACGATAAACTGCCGTAAAATTGACTTTATCGAAATGAAATTTTAGTATGTTGTACAGGCGGTCTGTGGGACCTATGGGAATATAAAAGAATAATATCACCCAATTAGTTTTGGATTGAACCCGGGTTGAAAAATTAAATACACTGAACCCTATGGGACATAATTTTTCAAACATTTTTTAAACGAATTGAAAATCCACAAATTGCTTCAAAAGATTTAGGAAATATTAAAATTATCCCATAAAATATATAAAAAAAAATTCAGCAAAATATATTCAGTAGTTTTTTAAATAAAAAATAAAATATTAATTACACCCTTTGTATGAAGAGATCACGCGAACATTATATGAAGAGATCGCGTGACCCATTTCAAAATAAAATATGGCATCCATCTTGTGTCAAAATCGTGATTTTCAAAGTTCTTTTTAATTCATATTACTTTCCTTATATACATAATGTATAAGGAAAGTATTGTGACGGGGTCGAAAATTCGAATTCGAGTTTTCGACGGGAGAGCACGTTTCAAGCATCCCTGATCACGAATCAAACATTTTTGAAGTGATGTCTGTGTGTGTGTATGTGTGTGTGTGTGTGTGTGTGTGTGTGTGTGTGTGTGTGTGTGTGTGTGTGTGAAAGTATGTGTGTGTGTCAGTGGGTCTGTGGAGACGATAACTGACGAACGAATGGACCGATTCGAGCCAAATTTGGTACAAAAATCACAATCTGTAAACACTGGAAGCCTATTGTTTTTATACGCAATCGAGTGTTCAGAACCCCCCCTAAATTTTCGAATGAAATTTTGAAAAAATCGTCAAAAACTCAAAACCAATAATAAATTTACGTAAATAGACATTTCTTATGTAATTTCTCATTCGAAAACGATTGACATAAATTTTAGAACGCTAACACGAACCGTTCTCGAGATATTGCACATTTTTCAAAAAAATTATCCAAAAGTTATATAAAATAGAAAAAAAAATTCCTATTGAGAAACATGTTCACTTTTCATATATAATATCATGCGATAAATTGGGTGACATCATTCACGCGGATCTAGCTCGTTCCATTCATGATAAAAGTTACTTTGAGTAATACTTTTGCATTTGAACGCCAATTTATCTGCTGTAAGGATAACTTATTTCTTCGTCCATAACGCTTGGCGAAATTTTGGCGACGAAATTGGCGGAATGTCGCCAACTTGGCGACTTTTTGAAATGTTGCCAAATTAACGAAAATCTCGCCAAATGGATAAAAATGACGCTAAATCAATGAAAATGACGACTAATTGTGGAAAATTCAATATTTAATAAGTTATATAATATATAAATGTATAATAATAGCTATATAATATATGTCAAAAATTCAATATCTAATAAGTTATATATATATATATATATAACTTATTTCTTCGTCCATAACGCTTGGCGAGATTTTGGCGACGAAATAGGCGGAATGTCGCCAACTTGGCGACTTTTTGAAATGTTGCCAAATTAACGAAAATCTCGACAAATTGATAAAAATGACGATAAATCAATGAAAATGACGACTAATTGTCGAAAATTCAATAACTTGGAAAGGATATTAGTATCTACTAGAAGAAAAACCTATTTATTTTACTGTAAAAGTAGTAAATTCATTTCATTATATAAGGAAAGTCATGTGTTGCCCACATCAGATTTTTTAGTGTTGTATTCGTCCTAAAATCGATTTATTTTTGCTTAAATTCTGTGCATCTACATACTGAAACAACACAATTACAATATATTTGAGTTTAAATGATCATTAAATTTTGATTATTTCTAAACCGAAGCCTAATTTTCACTTATAGAAAACGTAAACACCAAAATATGTAGAATAAGTTGCATAAGAATTGCTGCATTTCTTTAATACAACATTATTTAGCTTATGGAGTCTGCAATATAACTGATATGAATGAAACATTCATTGATTTTACAGAAAGAAGACGATTTTTTCGATGAAGTTTTAAGCATAGAGTTACATTACTTGTACCTCTATGGTTTTAAATTTTTAAATAAAATAAATTATTATAGTATTATGATGAATGAAAGGAATAGAAAAATGTTTATGAATGAAATGCTGTTTTTATAGAAAGAGCCAGCCGATTTATATTTCGATGACATCATTTGAATAAAGTTCATTTGTTTTCGATGACGTTTTCAAATATAACAAATTATTGTAGTATTATAATAATTTTAAAAATATTACCGAGAAATGTATCGCATTTTAGAGATGTTTAAATCAGGCAATTTAAATTTCAATGTCGTCATTTGAATGAAGTTCATTTTTTTCGATTGAGTTTTATGTTTTCAAATATAATAAATTAATGAAGTATTGTGATGATTTTAAAAATATTACCAATGAGTGTACCGCATTTTAGAGATGTTTAAATAAAATTGCATTGAAGTTGGAAAGTGTTCCATATTCAGTGCTTTATGCATGATTTATCTTTCTTGTTTTTTCATAATTTGTCTTAGTTCTCTTTTTTTCTATCGCAGAAACATCGATAAGAATCTAGAAGGATAAAATGTATTAATGATTACTTGAAACTAAACAATAGAGAATTGAAGAACTCGGAAAAAACTCTGATTCGCATGTACATACTAAAAACGTCGCATTAACCACAAATTAACATTTTATTTTGTAGGAAAAACGAATTTGAAGTATTTGTATTTACTTACCTCTCTAAAAATCAATGTTTCTGCCATTAACTTATGTTTCTGCCATTAACCAATATGCCATTAATCAATATTTCTGCCATTAACCAATGAAAGTTGTCAGCTTGAGGTAATAGGTATTAAGATTCGTTCAGTATCTATAGTAAACTTTTAGAGGAGTTCTTAAAACGCATGCATTGTTACAGTTAAAAGTACTTTGTTAATTTTGAAGTGGCAATATCCATACGTAAGCCGACGCGGTGGTCGAACGGTTAAAGGCAAGCGTTTTCTCGTACTCGTTCGACCGCCTGGTTGTGGATTCGAGTCCGACTTCAGGCATGGATGTTTGTGTTGTTGGGCGCAATGTGTTCCCACCCCCACTGGTGCTGTGGGGCAACGTCATATGACGGCTAGGAGGTTCACGGTTCTGGGCGATGTATAGGCGAAGATCAAAGAGTCAATGTCTGGCCATTAGGAAAAAAAATATCCATACGTAAATAGCTTGCGCAAAGATTTTAAATTGCGCTGTGCACACGGAATCCAGTGACGTTTAAGTTAATTGAGTGACATCAGTGACGTAAGATGACCGCTGTTAACGTATTTGGTCCCTCTTGAGAGCCGGAGAACAAAATCCCCGATTTCTTAATTCCTACGTCTCCATATGCGCAGAACGATATAAAAATAATGCCAGACATGCCCCAGGATGAAACCCCCTGCGTAACACTAGTGTGTGTGTGTGTGTGGGGTGGAGGACGAAGCCCCGCCGCAGTAGCATTATCACGTTTTCAGCAAACGTAAATTTCCCGCGACGGACCTTAGCTGATCCATTGACTTCAATAATCTTATTTTCGCATTGTCTGAGACACAGTCACACAGAGAAGGGTATTTTATTTAAAATCACCATAAAAGACATACACCAGAATTTTACTTATTAGAGTTCCAGAGGACTTTCGGACGCTATAACGTCCATCATCAATGGCAATTTTAATAGAATGGCAGAGATGAGCGCATATATGAAGCCAGAAATCGCGAATACAAAATGTTCATGATGGAAAGTTGGATAAATCGAAATAAAAAAAATCTGATGTGGGCAGCACATGACTTTCCTTATATAATGCAATGAATTTACTACTTTTACAGTTAAAAAAATGTTATTCATACAGTAGATACTTATATTCTTTACAAGATTTTGAATTTTCTTCAATTAGTCGTCATTTTCATTGATTTAGCGTCATTTTTATCCATTTGGAGAGATTTTCGTTAATTTGGCAACATTTAAAAATGTCGCCAAGTTGGCGACATTCCGCTAAATTTGTCGCCGAAATCTCGCTAAGTGTTATGGACGGACGTTCAAATAAAAAAGTATTACTCAAAGTACCTTTTCTCGTGAATGGAACGAGTTAGATCCACGAGAATTATGTCACCCAATTTATCGCATGGTATTACATATGAAAAGTGAACATGTTTCTCAATAGGAAATCTTTTTTTTTAAAATTTTATATGACTTTTTGATATTTTTTTTTTTAAAATGTGCAATATCTCGAGAACGGTTCATGTTAGCGCTCCAAAATTTATGCCAATGGTTTTCTAATGAAAAATTACATAAGAAATGTCTATTTGTGTAACTTTATTAGCAGTTTTGATTTTTTGACGATTTTATTAAAATCTCACCCGAAAATTTAGGGGGATTCTGAACATTTGATTGCGTATAAAATCAATAGGCTTCCAGTGTTTACGGATTGCGATTTTTTTACCAAATTTCGTTCGAATCGGTCCATTCGTTCGTCAATTATCGTCTCCACAGACTCACTGGCACACACACACACACACACATAATTTCACACACACACAGACAGCACTTCAAAAATGTTTGCTTCGGGATCAGGCATGCTTGAAACGTGCACTCCCGTCGAAAACTCACATTCGAATTTTCGACCCCGTCACAATACTTTCCTTATACATTATATATATAAGGAAAGTAATTATCGTAAATTACAAATAGATACGTAAGCAATTCAGGCAATAATACAAATTTCCAAAAACTTGTATTTAAATAAACAGACCAGTTAATAAACGCTTCGTTAGAAGCAGAGCATTAGATTTCCAGAAATTCATACAAGGATTTTTCACGCATAGATTCAAGAATGAGATGCCAGACAAAATTAAAGGAAACAGGATCGAAGTTACAAATACAGTCACAACAAATATAAATGGAAAAGGATTCAAAAAGTAAAACATTATGGGGATTATTGCAATTATATAAAAGAAAAGTTTTATACAAAAGGGGGTAAATGTATCATTAATAACTTATTGTGGAAGAGCAGTGGACAATTTATTATTTTTAATATTACAAGCATGTTCTAATAAACGAATGCCAACAGTACGCTCTGTACTACCAATATGAAACATAATTATTTTCGGAAGATAAAAGGGGGACTATATACACCTTATATTAATGTATCCGATATAGGGTGTATATAGGCCCCATTTTATCTCCTGCCTGGAACCGAACCCTGGAATTAATTATTCCAGGAATCTCTTGGAATTTGTAATTTTAGTCTAAGCACATTTTATAAATAAATATTTTATAGTGAAATTATTCTAAGGAGAATAATATTCGTGAATGTGTCGAAAAGCTCAGAACCAGAACGCCTAATTAACAGTGTAGCAAATGTCAGTGACCAAGCCGCATTTGCATTTTAATATGAATAACAGACTGCTGACTTCTATAGTGAATTACGATGGATAAATATTTTTCTCTCTCAATGCCGTTTTCTTTTTCAAACCAACATCAGAAAAATAAATTTAATATTACAAAATTAATTTTTATACTGAATAATATAATACAATTTTGGTAATCAGAATGCGATATGTCAAGGAAAATCAGTACAAATGAATTTAATGATGTTGGTATGAGTTTATTGCAATATGCTGCACAATTTCGTTAGTCCAGCGATTTATATCTCACTTAACTATAATTACATTCCTTGCAATATATGGTAATGCATAGGGGAAGTATTGGAATTATATCGAAAATCGCAATTCGAGTTTTCGACGGATCTATATGTTTTGAGACCTCTAGAATAAGAAAAACAATTTTTGCGTGACGTTTGTGTGTCTGTCTGTGCAATATATATATATCCACCCTAACTGAAAAACTAATGTACCAAATTTCATAAAATTTAGTAGGTAAGTCACTTGAAGTTGACCCTGGTGCTGATTAGTTTTGGTACGATTCTGGATAAAATAGCCCACCTTTTTTTGTTAAATGGCCCTCAAAAATTACCTGTGTCCACTCTACCTGAAAAACGAATAAATAAAATTAACAAAAGTTGGTAGATAAATCACATGTGGTGCTGATTAGATTTTAGTGCGATTCAGAAAAAAGAATCCCGTTTTATTTGCGAAATGGCCCGCAAAAATCGTCAAAATCTAAAATAAAAAACCACGTATACTAAAATATATCAATTAAATGCTTGTTTCATACGTAATTATAACGATAACAAGAATAAGACTAACCTCATTACACTAGTAATAGCTGTTCTCGAGATATAGTAGTTTTTTCGCATTTTCGCTATACCACCTTTGAAAATAAGCCCAGTTATCAAATGACAATGAAAATGGAATTAAAAGTGCAAATTCGGTGAAATTTTAAATAATTATTGCTGTTATTTTGTGCAATTAAATTCAATTTACTGAATTAATGAAGAAATAAAGAGAACGGGAATATGAGTCTGCAGGGAAAGTCATATGCATTGGATGTTTTTTAATTTTCAACATGCCACACACACCGTATGCATAAATGTACGAATGCGGATTGTGATTATGGCATGATTAATTAGTAATACTTATGTTAGTTTAATGTATGAAATTAAAAAATAATTAGAGAAGCAGTTACGATTACATTTGTTGGGACAGGGTCCTCGTCTTAAAAAAAATCTGATATGAGCAGCACATGATTTTCCCTGCAGACTTATATCCACGTTCTCTTTATTTTAATTAAATTTAATTCACTTTTAATACAATTTTCGTTCTCATTTGATAACTGGACTTATTTTCAAAGGTGGCGTAGAGAGAATACGAAAAAGTCAAAATATCTCAAGAACGGCTAGTCCTAGTGTAATGGGGTTGGTCTTATTATTTTCTTCGTTAAAAATTACTCACAAAACAAGCACTTAATGGATATAGAGTACATGTAGTTTTTTATTTTACATTTTGACGATTTTTGCGTGTCATTTTGCAAAAAAAGTCAGGTTATCTTTTCCCAAATCGCGCCAAATTCTAATCAGCATCAGGATGACCCACTATCGACTTATCTACCAAATTTTGTTAAATTCGGTCCATTAGTTTTTGAACTAGAGTGGATACAGGCAAATTTCGCTGGCCATTTTGTAAAAAAAAGGCGGGTTCTTTAATCCCGAATCATACCCAAAACTGATCAGCACCAAATTCACCCACGAGTGACTTACCTATCAAATTTTATGATATTCGGTCCATTAGTTTTTTAGTTAGAGTGGATACAACATCTACAGAGACAGATAGACACACAGACAGACAGACAAACACACACACAGACGTCACGCTAAAACTAATTTTTTCGTATTCTAGAGGTCTCGAGACTTGTATATCCGTCGAAAACTCGAGTTGCGATTTTCGGCATGATCCCAATACTTTCTCTATACATTACCATGTATTGCGGGGAAAATAAAAATCTGAAGTGGGCAGCACGTGTCTTTCCCTGCAGACTTATATTCACGTTCCCTTTATTTTGATTAAGTTTAATTCACTTTTAATTAAATTTTGCTCTCATTTGGTAACTGGACTTATTTTTAAAGGTGGCGTAGAGACAATACGAAAAAACTAAAATATCTCGAGAACGGCTAGTCCTGGTATAGTGGGATCGGTTTTATTCTTTTCATCGTTAAAAAATACGTATAGGTCAAATATTTAATGGATATATTTGAGCATACGTAGTTTTTCATTTTAGAATTTGACGATTTTTGCGGACCATTTCGCAAAAAACGCAGGTTATTTTTTCCCGAATCATACCAAAATCTTACCAGTACCAAGGTACACTCACAAGCGAGATATTTACCGAATTTTATGAAATTCGGTCCATTAGTTTTTGAACTAGAGTGGATAGAGGCAATTTTTTGGCCATTTTGCAAAAAAAGGCGGGTGCTTTAATCCTAAATCGTACCCAAAACTAATCAGCGCAAGATTTGCCCACAAGTGACTTACCTACCAAATTTTATGAAATTTAGTCAGTTAGTTTTTTAGTTAGAGTAGATACAACATCTGCACAGACAGACAGACACACAAACACACAGACAGACAGACACAGAGATAGACACAGACATACAGACAGACACATACACAGACGTCACGCTAAAAATAGTTTTTTCGTATTCTAGAGGTCTCGAAACGTGTAGATCCGTCGAAAACTCGAGTTGCGATTTTCTACATGATTCCAATACTTTCCCTTTACATTACCATGTACTGCAGAGAAAGAAAAACATCTAATATGGGCAGCACATGACTTTAACTGCAGACTCATATTTACGTTCTGTTTATTTCTTCAATAATACACTATATTGATTTTTATTGCACAAAATAAAACCAATAATTATTTCAAATTACACTGAATCTGCACTTTTAATTCAATTGTCGTTTTCATTTGGTAACTGGATTTATTATCAAAGGTGGCGGAGCGGAAATGCGAAATAATTAAAATATCTCGAGAACGGCTAGTCCTAGAGTAATGGAGTTAGTCGTATTCGTTTAATCGTCAAAAATCGCGTATAAAATAAGCATTCAGTTGATATATTTAAGCATACGTAGTCCTTTATATTTTAGATTTAACGACTTTTGAGGGCCATTTCGCAAACAAGAAGCTAGATTATTTTTTTTTCGAATCGTACCAAAATTTAATCAGCAGCAGGTTAAACTACAAGGGATTTATTTACCAAATTTTGTGAAATTCACTCTATTAGTTTTCCATCCAGAGGGGACACAGACAATTTGTACTGGCCGTTTCCTGAAATAGAAGCAGATTTTTTTATCCTGAATCATACCAAATTCTAATCAGCACCAGAGTAACCCACAAGGGACTTTTCTATCAAATTTTATGAAATTCGGTCAAGTAGTTCTGCAGTTAGAGTGGATGCAAAATCTGCACAACCACGCACACACACACAGACGCCACGCTAAAAATAGTTTTGTCGTGTTCCAGAGGTCCCACAATGTGTAGATCCGTTGAAAACTCGAGTTGTGATTCCAACACTTTCCTTGTACATTACCTGTATTGCAGGGAAAGTTACAATTTACTGGCCCGAGGTCTCACAAAGGTTTGGAAGAACTGTCCTAGATTGACTCAGGAAATTACGTTTATCCTTAAATTTATCAGTACTAATACGACTATTCTAGGACTATTTAAGTATAAAGTAGATTCCTAAAAAATACGGTTATGTATGCATATTTAGAGTTCTCAATCCGCCCTCGGAAAAAGCCGGTAACAAATCTGAAGATCAAAAATTAAGCCTACTTAAAAGTTAAGCTATTGATAAGAGAAGTAGATCCGGAAAATACACTTATCAGCAGAATATCATTATTTTTAACTTTAAGTATCATATTGTTACGTATAAGATATCTTGATTCGGTAATTATTGCATTTTCTGATAGAAAACGATAGACATTTTTTAACTGATCTAAAGAATGATCAAAGAAAATGTGTCCCAGCTTTTATATTTTTATGATTTTATTATTGCAGTATAAAACAGTAATATCTTGGAAATGCTAATACTAGCTTCTTACAAAAGATATGAAATTTTAAGTTATGTTTAAAAGGGCTATTCTATTATTATTATTTGACTTATTACTTTCCTTATATACGTAGTATAATGTATAAGGAAAGTATTGGGACGTGGACGAAAATTTGAATTCGAGTTTTCGACGGCAGATCATATTTCAAGCATCCCTGAACAGGAATCAAGCATTTTTGAGATGATGTGTGTGTGTGTGTGTGAGTCTGTGGAGACTATACTTTACGAATGAATGGTGCGATTCGAACGAAATTTGGTCGAAAAATTACAATCCGTGAAAGCTGAAAGTCTATTATTTTTAAACGCATTCGAATGTTCAGACCTCCCTAAATTTGCGTAAGAAATTTTGAAAAAATTATCAAAAAATCAAAAACATTTATTAAAGTTACGAAAATAGTCATTTCTTATGTAATATTTTATTAGAAAATGATTGACACAAACTTTAGAACGCGAACGTGAACTTTTTTCCATATATTGCACGTTTTTCAAATGAATGCATAAAAAAAAGTACATAAAATAAAAAAATATTAACTATTGTGAGATATGTGCACTTTTCACATGTAATGCACTTTTCAATGCGATGAATTTGGTGACATCGTCGTCGATCGAGCTCGTTTCATTCCTGGGAAAAGATACTTTGGGTAATACTTTTGTATTTGGACTCCAATAGTCATTTTTCTGCTATAAGAATAATTTATTTATCCCGTCCATAACACTTGGCGAGATTTTGGCAACAAATTTGGCGGAGTATTGCCAACTTGGAGACTTTTTTAAATGTTGCCAAATTAACGTAGTTGTCGCCAAATTGATATAAAAATCGCTAAATAAATAAAAATGACGACTAATTGATGAAAGTACAATAATTTGGAAATAACATAAGAGTAGACTCAAAGAATAACCCTTTTTTCCGTCCGTCCATAACGCTTAGCGAAAAATTTAGTGGGACCTCGCCACGTGGCGACTGTTTTAAATGTTGCTAAACTGACAAAAATGTCACTAAATTGATAAAAATGGCGCCGTATGGGAATTAGTTTCGCAAATTCTGATTTCCGTTATATGGCGGGCATACCTGCTAGTATATAAGAAATGCTCTTCTCTCCATTTGTTTGTAACACTTGATGAAGCATTTAGTGAACTTGATAAAAAATTTTAGTAAAGTAGAGCCAACTTGGCGATATTTTGCTTCATATTGACAAAAATATCATCAAAATTGCTAAAGTGACGTATAATTTACTAATTAATCATTAAAATATATTAATATATATACAGTGAAACCTGTGAAGTTGACCACCTATCTAAGTTGACCCAATTGCCCAGGAACACGGAATGGCTTAATTACTTTAACATTGAGTGAACCCTTTATACGTTGACCACCTGTCTAACTTGTATGTTGACCAGGTAATTAGGTAGGATTTGTCACAAAACATAGCTCAAAACCTTTGTAAGTTGATCACTTCTAGAATTTTCCAGGCTGCAGAAAATTGTGAGAATGTGGCAAAATTTGTCAAAGAAGTGACAGTCTTAGATGCAGTCCGATGCATTTATGAAGCATGGAAAAATCTATCAGAAAACACGATTATTAAGTGTTTCAAGTATGCGGGATTTCTATGTGATCTCATCTCTTCTGCGTGCCAAGTGACAGACTGTTTCAAATTGGAGTCATTGGATGAAGAACTAAAGTGCCTCCCTGAAACGTGCAGAAAAGAGTTATCCGATGCTTGTCAACATTTTGCATCTGTCAAAATCTTGAAACCCATGATATTGAATCTCCATTTGTTGCTACATCGAGCAAGAGTGATATTGAGACGTTTTCTTCGGAGGAAGAGGAAAAAACAGATGTAGAACTTCCTACACACGAAAGTGCAATGCAATATGTCAAAAAATTAGAACTGTATGTTTTTATGCAAAATACGCCAGAACACATTAAGGCTGTGTTTATTCTTCACAGTAAAATAGAAATACAATGGGCATCTGGAATCAGAAAAAAACAAACTCTTCTGACAGAGTACTTTTCTGAACAATAGAAATGGATTACTGCATCAATCTGATAAAATGAATTCAAATACAGCATGTGAGTAGCTGTTACATATTACATATAAAAGTAGGTGTATACAGATTCCTTGATTCATATTTTAAGTATGTACGTACATACATAAGTATTTTGTAACAGTAATTACAATATTTAATTAAAACCAGTGGCTCATTAGTATTTTATATATGTTAAAAGGAAAGCATTGAAAGGAAAAATAAAATTTCATCACACTGTCAATGTTGGACACCTGTCTAAGTTGGACACTTTCAGGGGGAACCGTGAGTGTCCAACTTTTACAGGTTTCACTGTACTATGTCGCTAATTGAGAATGCTATCAATATTGATATTTATTTACTTCGAGTTCTGCGAAATATAAGTTAATTGGATGCTTTGAAATAGTTTTACATGTTGTCATCCGGAAAAACGCCAAATGTACAATTTAACGATAAAAACACAGTACCGAGGATCTTATACACTATTTTTTGATTGTACAAGTATTAAATTCATTGCATTATATAAGAAAAGTCATGTACTGCCCAGATTAGGTTTTATTTTAGTTTTTTGAAAGAAATATTCAAATGAATGTATTAACTTGTATTAACCCTGTATTAACAGCTGTAAAAGTCCATAATTGTGTCTCACGTATTGAATGAAAAAAATGTATTGCATATCTCGAATTTTTTTTATTAGATACATTGTGTTTATAGTTTCAACTATACACAATAATATTAATTATAAATAAGATAATGCGTTAGTAAAACTGAATGAAATTATTACATGAAATATCAATCGGTTTCGAAATTTAAAAAATAGTCATAAGAATAAATAAGACGTGTCAGTCATCAAAAATGTATGACAATACAAAATGCATAGAGGATTAAGGTAGAGAAGTATTGCCAATATACATACTAAACAAAAAAGATCAATCCTACTTAAAACATTGATTATGAAACACTTTCCAACTTCAATGCAATTTTATTTAAGCATCTCTAAAAAGCAATACATTCCTCGATAATATTTTTAAACTTATCACAATGCTACATTCATTTATTATATTTGAAAACTTAAACCTTCATCGAAAAAAATGAACTTCATTCAAAAAACGGCATTGAAATATAAATTGCCTGGCTTAAACATTTCTAAAATGCGACACATTCCTCGGTAATATTTTTAAAATTATCATAATGCTACGATACTTTATTATATTTGAAAACTTCATCGAAAACAATTGAAATTCATTCAAATGACGTCATAGAAAAAATAACACGCCTGGCTCTCTCTATAAAAGCAGCATTTCATTCATAACATTTTTTCAGTCATTTCATTCATCACAATACCATAATAATTTATTTTATTTATAAGACCATGGAACTACAAGTAATTAAACTCTATGCTTAAAACTTTATCGAAAAAAATTGTCCTTCTCTCAGTAAAATCAATGAATATTTCATTCATATCAGCTATGCAGATTCCATGAGTTAAATAATTTTGCGTTCAAGAAGTATAGCAATTCTTATACAACTCATTCTACATATTTTGCTGTTTACATTTTACATAAGTGAAAAATAGGCTTCGTTGTAGAAATAATCCAATTTGGATGATCATTTAAACTCAAATATATTGTAATTGCGTTGTTTCACTATATAGATGCACAGAATGTAAGCAAAAATAAAGCGGTTTTAGGAAGGATACAACACTCAATATGAATTAAAAAGAACTTTAAAAATCACGATTTTGAGTCAAGATGGATGCCATATTTCATTTTGAAATGGGTGACGTGACCTTTTCATATCATGGTCCCGTGATCGCTTCATATAAAAGGTGTAATTAAAATTTTAATTTTTATTTAAAAGAGTACTGAATATATTTTCCTGAATTTTTTTATATATTTTATGGAACAATTTAAATGTTATCTAAAATTTTCAAAGCCATTTGTGAATTTTAAATCCGCTTAAAAAATGTTTGAAAAATTAGGTCCCATAGGGTTCAATGTATTTCATTTTTTCAACCCGAACGAATTAGGTAATATTATTTATTTATATTACCAAAAGTCCTACAGACCGTCTGAACAACATACTAACATCTCATTTTGATTAAGTTATTTTTACGGCAGTTATCGTGGTAACGGACAGACAGACAGACAGACAGAATGAACAAAGTCATAAACACTTTTCAACTTTGTTGTAAAGTGTTAACAACAGAAAAATTAAAAAAAAATCCTTAAAATGTAATAATAATTAACAAGAATATGATATTAAATAAAGTAATTTTTTGCATTGGCACAATATTGGCAGACAATGTAGTCCCAATATTGGGGCGATAAGAAAATGTGGATATTTTGATAATATTGGACGAATATTTGCTTTCTATATTGGTGCAATATTAACATACCAATATTATTCTAATAATTAGGTAGTATTGTTTGACAACATATGTCGAATTTTGAAAATATGTCCAATGTAACGCCAATACTAACATGCCATTGTAATGTTAATATCTAACCAATATTGGCATTACATTGGAATATTTCTACAGAAACGCCAAGAAATCCGATATTGGACCAATATCTGCATTTTACTATACAAATGGGTTTAAGCAATATGTAATATGATTATATGAGAGAGTCGAATGGGACTTCCTACTCTAGACATTTATAACAATTTTGTGTCCTAGCAATTTTGGACTACAAGGCACCTATCACGTATTAATATTCTATTATACCCGTATACATATATGTATATATATGTAAGTGTAGTATTCCAAAATTGTCTTATGTTTCCAAATTATTTTTAAACCGAGACTGAAACTGTTATGTAACCGACATTAAGAAAACATTTTCAATCATTCTTGACAACCATCAAAGAGATATTCCCAAATTGAAAATTACTTTTTATTGCTCTCAATCACGTTAAAATTGAAGCAGTTATGAGAAGCCATCGTAAGCTATAAATAAAGTCATTGAAGTTGAAAAATACGGATACTTGACTGAAGTTGAAAACCGCGTGACGCTTGAAAAGGTTTTCTAAACGATCGCTAACCAATTAAACGTATGTTTCTGCATGTTGATATCAAATTTGATTTGAATAGAAAGTGAGATTTTCTGTAAAATTCCATCATGCCATTGTGTATTTATACTTTTCATACTAATTACCTATCTAAAAGCGCAGTGGGAGTATATCAGAGCAACAAATGCAATCTCGAGGACTGAAAAAACTTATACAAGGTGATTCAAAACGATGGAGCAAAACTTTAAATGGGTGATAGAAAACAACGAAACAAGCCCTTTTCGTTATGCAATGCATGGTCGTAACGCAGGTGCTTAAGCGCTAGAGGGCGCTGTGCATTTCATGTGCAAGTTGCGGACGGGAATACGAGGAAACCTCAAATCAGTATGTGGTTCCAATACTACGGAGTATAATCCAATAAGTCCAATATACTGCCATCCCATACGGATTTGCGTTTCCCTCGCCTTTCCGTCCGCAGCTTGTACATGAAATGCATGTCGGCCTTCTCCTGATTTGTGAAACAATCTATTCCTTCTAAAAACCACGGTAGAACTGACGACGAGTGCAACAACAGGCGCTTAATGCATTCGCTGGACAGCACCCTCTAGCGCTTAACCACGTGCATTAAAACCATGCATTGTATGAAGAAAAGTGCTTGCTTAGGTGTGTTCTATCACCCATTTAAAGTTTTGCAACATCATTTTGAATCACCCTGTATATAATTATTGGACCATACAGAATCCAAATTTGAAATCCGTTTTTCAAATTAACCCTTAGATCTGGACAAATAGTTCTCAAAGTTTACATTTTTTGCTTTGTTTTTACTATCCCAAGCCAAAGGCGTTGCCACGATATGATACACTTGCATGGTCATGTCAGTTTAATGCCTGAAGGAAAAGCGTAATCAGCTCATGGAGTTAGAGATGCCTTTACCTGCAT
This sequence comes from Amaurobius ferox, assembly GCA_951213105.1. Taxonomy (NCBI): domain Eukaryota; kingdom Metazoa; phylum Arthropoda; class Arachnida; order Araneae; family Amaurobiidae; genus Amaurobius; species Amaurobius ferox. The sequence goes on along the minus strand of OX578148.1, from coordinate 51,528,498 downwards.
GATTCAGCTGAACAGGATAGTAAATATTAAGATGTTTCTTCAATTTAAAAATCAGAATTTGAATATTTAAACCATGGAGATACTTGCTTCCTACAAATTCATGTTTATACAATGCAATTAATGTTTGTAGCATGGAGTTAGAAAGAAGGTGATAAAACTCCTATGGATGAAACGCTTGAAAATACCATAACGCTTTGAGAATTTTATCTAGGTGTGGCAAGTTTTAGTAAAGTAGCCGCTATTGTTACTTGACACAGCAGAAAGGCATATTATTCATTAAATATACTTTTAATTATTTTTAAATTAAATGTTCCATAATTATGAGTACAATTAACCAGTATTTTCACAATTGTACGATAGAGTACACAATGCATGGAGTTAAAAATAAATTGAAAGCTAAAATAATTTTTAATACGGAGGAATATTCTTTATTGTTTTAGTTCTACTTTGCATCGCGTTAATAATTTATTTTTACAAGATTGACAGTTTAACTAAATAGTGTAAGCCTTTTGCCATAGAAATGTATACAATGCAAGGGTACTTATTTTATCCCAGCACCACCTGAATTATTGTCTCAAACGATATTGGTGTTTACTTAATATGAAGTTTTATCTTCTTACTTTTACCTCCATGGTTTGTAGATATATTATTTGGAGCTAAATTGTATGGCCCATGGAGTCAGAGGGAGTTAGCCCATGGTATGATTAGAAATTAAAAACTTGAAATAAAAAGTGAAATAAAAGTGAATTAAAAGTGTGAAATAAAAAGTGAAATAAAAATGAACTAAAAACGTGAAATAAAAATTTTATAGATATAGTAGTTGGAGCTGAATTGTATGATCCATGGAATTAGAAGGAATTAGCCCATGGTATGACTAGAAATGCAAAACTTGAAACAAAAAGGGAAATAAAAGTGAATTAAAAGCGTGAAATAAAAAGTGAAATAAAAGTGAACTAAAAACGTGAAATAAAAGTTTGTAGATATATTAATTAGAGCTGAATTGTATGACCCATGTAGTTAGAGGGAGTTAACTCCTGGTATTACTAGAAATGTAAAACTTGAAATAAAAAGTGAAATAATAGTGAACTAAAAGTGTGAAATAAAATGTGAAATAAAAGTAAAACAAAGTGAACTAAAAACGTGAAATAAAAGTCTGTAGATATATCAGTTGGAGCTGAATTGTATGACCCATAGAGTTAGAGAGAGTTAGCTCCTGGTATGACTAGAAATTGAAAACTTGAAATAAAAAGGGAAATAAGAGTGAACTACAAGTGTGAAATAAAAAGTGCAATAAAAAGTGGAACAAAGTGAACAAAAAACGTGAAATAAAAGTTTGTAGATATATTACCTGGAGCTGAGTTGTATGACCCATGAAATTAGAGGGTGTTAGTCCATGGTATAACTAGAATTTAAAAAAGTTGAAATAAAAAGTGTGGGGGCATTGAACTTGATATGTTTGTTTGTTAGAGGGTCTAGGGCAGCGTAAAGTAATTGCACTATATTAGAGGATATTAAAGTATGCATTTTTAGATACAGTCGTATAAGAAATAGTATAATTGAATGGGGGTTGTATGGCTCGTATGTGACTGTGGATATTAAGAGCGGGTCGACGACAGTTGACGTCTGCCGGTTTCTGTTTCACATCCATGGCTGTTGTTTACATGGAAAGGCATGGTGCACAAAGCGTGGCGACTTTTCTGTAAAAAAATATCAGCATAGTATAGCCATTTTTACCCACCCATCGCACGGGCGAACTTTTAGTGGCCATTAAATTTGACACCTATATATATCTAATAAAAGTTCGGAATATTAAAGACCGATTCAGATTTAAACATAAATATGGCGCACATTTTATAGTGCTATTAGCATGGAAATTTCTGTACATAAAATATTATTTAATTTTTAATCATGTTTAATTTCTAAGCACGTGCTTGGCCATTTCATGAAAATCCATCCATCGGATTTTCTATAATCTGTAAAAAAACATAAATATATATACTGGTGTCCAAAATTATCTTTACTCATATAAAAATAAGCCGCACATACGCTGTGTGCGATGTATGTTTTCCTGCGAACTTCTGCAATTCAGGATTTGATTTCGATGTTTATCGACTCGAAACAGTTTTCTATGGCCCCGAATTATCATTTAGAAAGAATCGAGATAGCGAAATGTCTGTAGGCTGCTTTTGAAAGTAGCAAAACTCTATCACAATAAATTTTGTATCATATGCAATCATATTTGATTTCTTAGTTTAATGCTATTACCCCCCCCCCCCCCCCAAAATGCATTCAATTATATTAAACAGTTGCTGAGAAATAAGTGTTGGACCCAGTGTATGTAAGTATATATATACTTTCAGTAAACACAATACACTTTGTGTGAAAGTAGAGAAAAACTCTAGCAACGTATAAAAGTACAAATATCAAAATAATAAATATCAAAATATATACAAATATCAAAACAATAAATATCAAAATATATACAAATATCAAAAGAATAACTATTAATATATATACAAATATCAAAATAATAAATATCAAAATATATACAAATATCAAAATAATAAATACCAAAATATATACAAATATCAAAATATCAAAGTACAAATATCAAATGATATTTCTACTCTTACACGTTTTTCTTATATATACTTTTGTTTGAAACAGCTCTTCGAAGTTTCAAACACATTTGTATAAATATTCATTGCATTTATCATGACGTTTTATTGCTGACAATATTTCTTTTTACTGTCCGCCACTTTTTTTTTTGTAATACATATTAACAAAATATATTCCAGTGTCCGACTTTGCAAATCGCACGCATTCACAAAACTTGGAAATCTCCGTTTTTTTCGATGTTATAAAAATTATATTTCAACTAAATAACAAGCAGAATTGTTTTGCTAATAGCTTCATTCACGCAACTAGGAGAATGCAAAAAGTGGACGGAAATGGCTCTATTATTCATATACAAGTATGCGTGTCTTTAGAAGGAATGTTGGGTTTTTCACCATTTGGGATTTTCATTTTTTGAGTTTCCGTGGTTGCCTATATAAAGTTGGTTAAAACTCTTGATTATAAATAATGTTATTGATTTACGGAAGGGCATAGTATTTATTTGTTTTATTACTTTCCCTGCAATACTTGATAATGTAAAAGGAAAATAATGGGATCATGTCAGAAATCGCAGCTCGAGTTGTCAACACGTTTTGGGACCTCTATAATACGAAAAAGATATTTTTACCGTGACGTATATGTGGGTTTGGGTGTGTGCGTGTGTGTGTGTATATGTGAGTGGGTGTGTGTGCAATCTAACTTAAACCTAAGTGACCAAATTTCGTAAAATTTCGGACAAGTGGCTTATGGGTTTCTCTGGTGCTGATTAGATTTTGGTATGATTCGGGATAAAATAACCTGCCTTTTAATGGTCCACAAAAATCGTATATATCCACTCTTGCTACAAAAAACTAATTGACCAAATTTCACTAACTTTGGTAAGTAAGACATGTGTGTGTGTGTTTGTGTGTTTGTCTGTGTGTGCGAATCTGTCTGTACAATGTATGTGTACGCTCTAACTCAAAAACTAGTGGACCAACTTTCTTAAAATTTTATAAGTCACCTGTGGGATACCCTGGTGCTGATTAGTTTTTAGTACGATTCAAAATAAAAGAATCCGCCTTTTTTTTGCGAAATGACAAGCACAATTCGAATGCTAAAAAATAATTGACCAAATTTCATAAAATTTCGTAGGAAAATCCCATGTGAGTCATCCAGTTGATTAGATTTTATCACGATTCGGAAAAAAAATAACCGGCTTTATTTTGCGAAATGGCCTGCAAAAATCGTCAAAATCTAAAATAAGGCAACGCGCGCTCAAATGTATAAATTAAATGCTTATTTTATACGTAATTATACGTAAGATGAAAATAATAAGACGACCCCGATTACTCTAGGTCTAGGGTTAGCTGCTCTCGATATATTTTAGTTTTCTCGTATTTTTGCTAAGCTGGTTTTGAGCATATGTCCAGTTAACAAATGAAAACGAAAATTTATATAAAAGTGCAAAGTATAATGTTGTTGTTGAGACCCAGACCGTCTGACCTACCAGAAAGGTGTAAGGTAACTGTATGGACGGCCGGGAAGTGCCACCCAATTTAGACCGGAACCCAGTGGGGGAGGCATCCACAGGGACCGTACCCTCCTTCCCCTACCACCAACCTCTCGGTAGGACTTACGGACCCACATGTTTAACGTGATCGTACTCCGCATGAACACTGTGGCATCGTGCAAATCCTGCGCGTAAACCACCGGGCTGCCTTGCCCGAAATTTGCCAACAGCATGCGGTGTTCCCAGATGGTCACCCACCCAAGTACTAATCGCGCCCGATGCTGCTTGACTTCGGTGATCTAACGAGAACCGGTGTTATCAGCACGGTACGGCCGTTGGCATAGTATGTTGAAGACCCAGACCACACGACCGACCCAAAGGTTAACGGTAGCAGTTGGCATAGTGTATGTATTTTCAAATAATTATGCTTTGTATTTTGTGAAATTTAATGAATTGTTAAAGAAATAAAGTGAAAATGAATTTCAGTTTGTAGGGAATGTCATGTGCTGCCCACATCAGATTTTTTTTATAACGAAAGTCTATTTTTCTTAATGGAAAAACGAAACTGTAGTTTATTGTTCTTGCAATCGTGTAAAATGAAATAAAATGTTTGTCTGTGTTTCTGTCTGTCTATGTTTGTCGTGTGTAGCTTAAAACCGAATCGTCAGACAGAGAAGAAATTGGCTACAGAGGTTCTTCGTGTCCACACACGTGCATCTCGGTCAGCTTTTTTTTAGTCCGAATCATTTTAAAATTACGAACTTTTAACGCCACAAATTGGTCAAATTTAACTTTAATTGGTCCTCTAGATACAATCGCTTCATTCTTTATTGTTGCAGATGATCAATAGTGAATGTTTTGATTAATATACAGATATTTTGTCTTGTCAAAAAACAGGTGTTTGCAAATTAAGTGGATTTATTTTATCGGCAAGTTTAAAAGATCTCGTTCTATTTCTTTTTAATTTGGTTATATATTGTCATTAGTAGTATTGTGCTAAAATTTGACTCTCAATGGATGAAAAATCGCCAAGATAGTAATACTTTCTTTTATGTTACTTCTGGGATGAACGCAATTTTTTTGCGTGTTAACGATGGTTATTAGGCGCTTATTTAGAACTATCGAAAGAGGCAATGTATGGCGTATCACAGGAGCCAGTTTATGACAGATTGCGTTCGCGTTTTATAATTGAAATGGTTGCGCATGAGGGAAACGGAACCCGGGAATGATATTTGTTCAAAACAGAGGATTTATAAGTTGAATGATGTTATCTGTATCTATATTGTTTACGTAGTGGGCGCTTATTTAGGCTTCGGTGAACGCCAAGTAATTTTTTCTGGTACATAATATGTGCAAAAGCAAAGTATTGCAATGTGGGGTCAAAAATCTGAACCTCTTTCTCGATATATTTCAAATGACTGAAGAATGTACTGCAACGAAAGAAATTAACTAGGGTGTGGCTTCACTCGACTTTTTCATACCAGAATATATTTTTTCAAACTTTACAAAATTTTATGAAAAATCGGTATTGTGGGTCTGAATGGTTACAGCTATAAAATGTTACTCTTAACTTTAAATGGCTTGAAAATATATTTTTATTGATACCATACTTGACAATGTACTCCTTTGGGCGTAATTTGTCCCCCCCCCCCAAGGGGAGGGGGGGCTAATGACGTCGGGAACAGAAAACATCTGTATTGTGGCTATTTTTCACAACAATGATTAAAATTGTTAAGTCTCGTGATCACTGAACCATAAATGAGCCCTTTTATCCATGATTATATCAAATTTTATCTTATACTGCCATGTTAAAAAATATAAAATTTCGAATAAAATTCAAATTTTTCGTTTCTATTTAAAAAAACAATCTATCGAGTTCTAGATTATATTATAATAAAGCCGGATATAAAGTTTCGTGAAAATGCATTAATATGTGTGGCTGCTATCTTGAACACACGAAATCGACCACACACATCAGACAGGCAAACAGACAGATGGACGAACATTACTCCAAAAATATTCAAAACGTGTTCAGGAGGTCTCAACATATATCGGGATCAAAATCTTGAAATAGAAAATTTTCATTAAAGCTATACTTTCTCAATACTACGTATAAGAAAGTAAAAATACTTAAAATGATTCGATTCAAAATTTGGTAATTTCAAATGCTTTTAGTCAAAATTTTAGTATATAACACATAATAAACTTACTATCCAAATGTGTTATATTTCAGGTTCATTACAGTTTGAATTCAAAATGATTTCACTTCAATTAAACTGGTCTGAAAATAAATTTCTCTCTCTTGCTATATTAGAACTAATGCAATAATTTTCGTCGAGTCACTTATCTTTAGCAATTTATATCCGCTGTAATTGAAAGTGATTTTTTCAATTAAAAGTCAGCATGCGGGAGAAATTATCCATTACAAAGTAAAGTAATCTAAATGGTCGTTAAATTATTTTGTAGTAAAGGAAAAAAAACGACATTTTGAATTGAAATTCGCTTTTACTGTGCAGTTGCTGGATATGGCGTTTTATCCTTAATTCCTATCTGAGAGAGGCAATAATAATTCCACAGGAAAAAAAAACTGAAGTACAATTAATTTTTTGCCTTAAAGGGTATTAATATTTAAAAGCCTTTTTTGTCTCGTTTTAATTTTAGAAAATGAACGGGAACAATTTTAGCAAGCGATTTATATAAATTCGTAAAAACGATATATTTTTACTTGTTTCTACAATATAAATGTTAATTGCTTGTATGTTTAATTTTAGTCGAAACATATCTTAACATATAAAAATAATGTTTTTTTTCTATTTATATGTCAAATATGTTTAAAAAGTGCATTATTTTTTTTCCATTTAAAATGTAAAAAATCTGATGTAGGCAGAATATGTCTTACTGTACATATTTAAATTCATTTAATTTTAAAATAAGTTTCTTTCTCATTTAGACGCTTGACGTATTTTAAAATGTCGCCAAGTCACTGAAATTATGAAATGAAAAATTCTGAAATATTTCAAGAACGCTAAATACTAATGGGAGTAGTTTAAAACTTTTTCAACAATTGCGTACGAAGCAAGAATTGAAATAATTTATTTAAGCATATTCAATTTGCAATTTACAGAATATTTAAGCATTTTCAATATTTCATTTCACAAAATATTTTTGATTATAATTTTTATCATTGCTCATATTAATATTTTTATTTCAAAATATTTCACCATATTAAACTGTATATTTCGCGATATATGTTCGAATATTTACTATTTCATTTTTCAAAATATTTAGACAAATTTATTCTTTTTATTTCACAAAATACTGAAGCATATTAATTCTTTCATTTCACAAACTTTTTACTGCCCTTTACGTTTTTTATATTACAAATTGTTAACTTATAGCTATTTTCACATTTCACAAAATATTTTAGCATATACAACATTATATTTTCCATGATGTGTCAAAATATTCAGTTCCATTAAAAAAAATATTTAGACATAATTATTTTCTTTCACAAAATATTTATGCATAATGTTTCTTTCACTTTAATGGAATATTTAAGCACATTTTATTTTCTATTTGATGAAATTTACTGTTTTATTTCGTAAAATGTTTAAGCAGATTTATACTTAAATTTCACAAGATATTTCAAGAAAATATTTAAGCATATTCATATCTCCATTTTACCAATATAAGCATATTTATTCTTCTTTTATTCCACATGTTCATACAATTTTTAAATACTGTTTGGACATTTAAAAGCACCGTTTGTTTTAATTAAAACTTTTTGTGTAGCATGTACATGTATAATAGGTTGGAATTATAATATAAGATGGTAAAATAATAATTACTGAATAGAAATATGAACTTTTTCTAAATGGTTTTATTCTCCCGTTATTATAAAATATTTACTGTTTTATTTCATAAAACGTTGAAGGACATTCATTCTTATATTATACAACATATTTCAAGAATATACTTAAAAGCATATGTATTTCTAAATTTAACCAATATATCAGAATATTTATTCTCCTCTTTTATTCCACAATTTCATTCAAATTTTAACAATATCCAAGGTAGTTAAAAATTGTTTATAACTTTGGAAATTCTGTCTGCTTCCATGTTCGTTTGCACAATAGCTACCGAAATAAATGATTTTATCGAAAATTAATTTTAGTATGTTACTGAGATTGTCTGTGAGATATTTGATAATGAAAATGAATAATATCCCCAAATTAGTTTCGGATTTGATCAGGGTTGAAAAAATGAAATACATTAAAACTTATAGGACTTAAATTTTCAAACACTTTTAAGCAAAGTTATAATTCACAAATTGCTTTGAAAATATCAGAAAATATTAAAATTATCACATAAAATGCTTAAAAAAATTTTTTTAACAAAATATGTTGGGTAGTTTTTAATAAAAATTGAAATAATAATTACACCCATGAGGTATCTTCCAAACTGTTACCTTACACCTTTCTGGTAGGTCGGACGGTCTGGATCTCAACAACAACAACCCATGAGGTATCTGGATATTACGTGACTCATTGCAAAAAAAAAAGTTGATGTATGCACCACATGACTTTCCTTATATAATGCAATGAATTTACTACTTTTACAGAAAAAATAGGTTATTCGTATAGTAGGTACTTATATCCTTTCCAAAATATTACATTTTCGTCAATTAGTCGTCATTTTCATTGATTTAGTGTCATTTTTATTCATTTGACGAGATTTTCGTTAATTTGGCAACATTTAAAAAAGTCGCCAAGATGGCGACATTCCGCCAAATTCGTCGCCAAAATCTCGCCATGCGTTATGGACGGAGAAATAAGTTATTCTTATATTAAATAAATGACTATTGACGTTCGAATACAAAAATATTACTCAAAGTATCTTTTCTCATGAATGGAACGAGCTACATCTACGAGAATGAGATCACCAAATTTAGCGCATATTACATATGAAAAGTGAACATGTTTCTCAACAGTTAATATTATTTTTTTAATTTATGGATTTTTTTTATAAATTTATATGAAAATTGTGCAATATCTCAAGAACTGTTCATGCTAGCGTTCTAAAGTTTATGTCAGTCGTTTTCTAAGAAAAAATTACATAAAAAATCTCTATTTCCTTAACTTCATTAAATGTTTTGATTTTTTGATGATTTTTTAAAAAATTCACTTCAAAATTTAGGGATGTTCTGAACATTCGATTGTGTTTAAAAACAATAGGCTTCCGGTATTCACGGATTGTGATTTTTTTACCAAATTTCATTTGAATCATTCCATTCGTTCGGGAATTATCGTCTCCACAAACTCACTGACACACGCACACACACACACACACGCACACACACACACACACACACACACTCAATCGCACACACACACACACATCGAGGTCACCTCAAAAAAGGTCTGTTTCGTGTTCAGGGATGCTTGAAACTTGCTCTCCCGTCGAAAACTCGAATTCGAAAACTCGACCCCGTCACAATACTTTCCTTATACATTATATGTATATAAGGAAAGTAATATGGCTTCAATTGTCCTCTGTTAACTTAGATGTTTAAATTTATATTTAGTGTTGCATCCGTCATAAAACCGCTTTATCTTTGATTATTATCTGTGCATTTAATTTATGTGCCAAAGTTATTGAAATATGTTTTATTTTAAATGATGACTAAACTTTGATTATTCCTACAACGCAGCCAGATTTTAACACAATTCTATAGCATGCATAATGTAACCAAATCAAACGATTGTGAGTTGTATTAGAATTGCTGAATTTTTTTCAATCAAAATTTTTTAGCTCTGAGGTCTGCAATGGAAGTGAAATGGGAATATTCATTGATTTTGCATTGATAGGCAGACGATTAATATTTCAATGACGTCATATGGATAAAGTTCATTTTGTATAACTAGCATTGTCTTTTTGGATGAAGTTTTGAGTTTTCAAGTATAATCAAGTGTATCATTAATTTTGCATTGATAGACAGACGATTTATATTTCAATGACGTCATATGGATAAAGTTCATTTTGTGTAACTAGCATTGTCATTTTGGATGAAGTTTTGAGTTTTCAAGTATAATAAATTGCTGCAGTACTGTGAAAATTCAAAAAAAATCAGTGCTGAATGTATCACATTTTAGAGATGTTTAAATAAAATTGCATTTCAGTTGGAAATTGGTTTATAATCAAACTTTTATGCATGACTGGTTTTTGTTGTTAAATTTTGTTTCAACATTTAAACGTACCATTTGTTTTTGTTAACATTTTTTGTGCAGCCTGTATATGTATAACAGTTTGGAATAATAATATAACATAGTAAAAGAATAATTACAGAATAAAAATATGAACCTTTTCCTAAATGGTTTTATTCACGCGATGGAAAGTGCTTAAACGAAATCATAAATGACCCTTTCATACATGAGATGTCTTAGCGTGTCTTCGCGATTGAGATGTTGCTTCTTATTAAATTTATTTTTCTTACTTCTTGCATCTACTTTAAAGTAAAAGAAATAAACTCTGTCTCCAAAATATAGCATTTCCCACAGATTAACTAATTTTGATACGTTTGGAGAATACTAGCTTATAATATATCTCAATCCCGCTTAAAATATATAGAATTTTAAGTTTTTTGCTGCGTTAGATGTAGGCGCATAATTCCAATTTCAAAAGTGCTTTAAATATGAAGGTATAAAATTATGCACTAGTAATTTAAATAATGTGCAATATTTTTGCAAAAAATAAAAAAATCTGATCACATGACTTTCCCTGCAGATTTATATCCACGTTCGTTTTATTACTTTCCTTATATACATAATGTATAAGGAAAGTACTGTGACGGGGTCGAAAATTCGAATTCGAGTTTTCGACGGGAGAGCACGTTTCAAGCATCCCTGATCACGAATCAAACACTTTTGAAGTGATGTCTGTGTGTGTGTGTGTGTGTGTGTGTGTCTGTGTGTGAAAGTATGTGTGTGTGTGTGTCAGTGAGTCTGTGGAGACGATAACTGACGAACGAATGGACCTATTCGAACCAAATTTGGTACAAAAATCGCAATCTGTAAACACTGGAAGCCTATTATTTTTATACGCAATCAAATGTTCAGAACCCCCCTAAATTTTAGAATGAAATTTTGAAAAAATCGTCAAAACATCAAAACTACTAATAAAGTTACCCAAATCGACATTTCTTATGTAATTTTTCATTATAAAACGATGGACATAAATTTTAGAACGCTAACATGAACCGTTCTCGAGATATTGTACATTTTTCAAAAAAATTATCAAAAAGTCTAAGAAAATAAAACAAAAATATTTCATATTGAAAAACATGTTCATTTTTTATATGTAATAGCATGCGATAAATTGGGTGACATCATTCTCGTAAATCCAGCTCGTTCCATTCATGAAAAAAGATACTTTGAGTAATACTTTTGTATTTGAACGCCAATAGTCATTTACCTGTTGTAAGAATAACTTATTTCTTAGTGCATAGGATAACGTGAGCCCAGGTTTGCCAGGATTTCTCAGTTAGCAGAAGGGTCGTCAGATTTGGCGATTTATTACCCATTTGGCGACATTTGGCGACTTCTGGGATGTTCCAGGAACTTCTCGATAGAACAATTATTCTTTGAGATATACTGAATTCCAGAAGTTTCTATGGAGAGACTATAAAAAGGGACTCACCCCTCCGTTGCAGGGAGTTGACGAATGGACGTGATACGTGCTACATTGGATTGTGATTTTTGTCAATATTCTGAGAATAGTAGCTGTTGTTTTGTGAAATTACTTTCTCCAACATTCTGTGAATAATATCAGCTTTTTTGTAAAATTGGTGGAGCATGTAAGTGCTGTTTGATTGCGTATTGTTCCCGTTTTCTTTGTGCTTGTGAATAAACGTAAGTTATACACAAATTTGGACTCTTTCTTGTATCCTGCGTATACACCCACGATTCTGGAGGATACGTTTCGTAACAAACTCGTGTCAGACGTGGGATTTCGGGAAATTTGATAAGCGTAAATGGTAGTAACTAGAATAGCTATGGAGGAACAGTTGAAAGAGATGATGTGTTTGATTATAGCCGGACAATGCGAGATGAACGCCAGACAAGCCGAGATGAAAGTCGGACAAGACAAGTTAAAAGCCGGGAAAGGCAAGATATAAGTCAGAAAAAGCGAAATTATGTCTTTGATTAAAGTCTGAAGCGATGCGATGAAAGCTGGACGAGACGCGACGAAAGCCAGACAAGACGAGATAAAAGCCGGACAAGAAGAGATGAAAGAGGCAATGAAAGCCGTACAAGACTAGATGAAATTCGGACAGGAAGTGATGAAAGACCAGATGAAATAGATACATGACCGATCCAATGAAGGCCATTTTGGCTTCAGCAAGACTCTGAGCAAAGTTCGTGAACGCTTCTTCCGGTGCAATGCAAGATCTGTTGTTGAGCGCTGGTGCAAAATATGCAGGGAATGCGGTGCTTTGAAGGGGCCGAAAAACAGATGTCCTCTATGATGTAAAACGTGTCCTCGTCTGTGGTACAGTTTCGGAGCTCTTTTCGAGGGAATTACACTCGACGTTTTGTGCCAACTTTCATGCACTGCAGACAAGTACTTTCTAATAGTAATGGACTACTTCACAAAGTGGTCAGAAGCTTACGCAATCCTTAACCAAGAGTCTACAACTATTAGTGAAGTTCTGACTCGGAAGTGGATATGTCGTTACGAGGTTCCTTCTCTCATCTTTTCTAACCACGGAGCGAACTTTAACTCGGGTATATTCACGGTACCCTGTGAACAACTCGGAATGATCAAAACTCGAACTACGCCTTTTCATCCTAAATCGGACAGCATGGTAAAGAGATTTAACAGAACGGTACTTAATCATATCTCCATATTCTATCCAGACATCAGCAAGACTGGGACCGTCATTTGCCTTTGATTCTGCTTGCCTGTAGAAGTGATGTCCACGAATTGACCTGACACTCTCCATCGAAAATGCTTTTTGGCCGAGACCTACAACTACCATGTGACTTAATGTATGAAAGACCACGTGATGCTCCTTCATTGCCTGATGAATTTGTGAAAAATCTGCGGGCACAGTTGGGGGAGGTTCATAGTTTCGCTGGTGAGAGGATCAGCATGGTACCGATAAAATGAAGATTCGGTTCAATGCTAAGGCTAATGACGTACGATTCCAAGAAGGCGACAAAGCGTAGCTGTTCAACCCTCGCCGACGAGCAGGATTTTTTCCAAAACTACGGCATAACAGGGAAGGACCCTATGTCATCAAGAAACGAATAAGCAGTGTCGTTTATCGAATCCATAAATCGTCTTCCGTTAAGCCAAATGTTGTCCATGTCGACATTTTGGACTACAGTACATTGATACTGCCCTTGATATACAGTCTTAAATAGAGGGCAATTTTGCGTATGCGCAATATTCAATTTCGCGCCTCCTCTTCCGTCTGTCTGAAAGCCAGGGGAAGAAAATACAGTGTATGACGTCAGCATGCCATGAGGATGACGTGACCCCAGGTTTGCCAGGATTTCCCAGTTAGAAGAAGGGTTTCAAGATTTGGTGATTTATCGCTCATTTGCCGACATTTGGCGATTTCCGGAATGTTTCAGCAACTTCTCGATAGAACGATTATTCTTTAAGATATGGTGATTTTCAGAAGTTTCTATGGAGAGACTATAAATAAAACACACACCTCCGTTGCAGGGAGTTGACGAAAGGACGTGACACGAGCTACATTGGACTGTGATTTTTGTCAATATTTTGAGAATGAATAATAGCTGCTGTTTTGTGAAATTACTTTCGTCAATATCCTGTGAATAATATTAGTTACATTGTGACATTATTGGAGCATTTACGAGCTGTTTGATTGTGTATTGTCCGGTTTACTTTGTGCTTGTGAATAAACACGTAAGTTATACAGAAATTTCGACTCAATCTTGCATCCTGCACATCCACGATTCTGGATGATACGTTTCGTAACAAACTTGGTGCCCCAGACATGACGTGCAAGCGTAAGGATGGGGCAGTGTTGCAAACGTTAAAAACCCAGATCGTCCGCCTCATCCAATGGACTTGAGCAACTATTTGGACGGCCGGGAAGTGTGTTGCAAACGTGTAATATTCTCCCACTGGCTATTACACGTTTGCAACACAGTTCCCGGCCGTCCAAATAGTTGCTCAAGTCCATTGGATGAGTTGGACGGTCTGGGTTTTTAACGTTTGCAACACTGCCCCATCCTTACGCTTGCACGTCACGTCTGGGGCACCAAGTTTGTTACGAAACGTATCATCCAGAAACGTGTAATGTTCTCCCACTGGCGTCCCCCATCTTGTCTTTCGTCTCTATCGCAGATCAAACAGGGTCACCGAAGTGTTTTCTCTAGAAGACAGCGGTACGAACATTATTTCCCTGACGTCATTGTATGGTTGCTAGAATTTCGAGTTTGAAGAGGGGTTTCAAGATTAGGCGATTTATAGGCAATTTGACGACATTTAGCTACTTTTAAAATGCTATAGAAATTTCTCGATAGAGCGATTATTCTTTGAGATACAGAGATTTACAGAAGTTTCCATGGCGAGATTCAAGAAAAAACTCACCCCTGCAGGAGAGTTGAATAATGAACGTGATACGAGCTACATTGGACTATAATTTTTGTTAATGTTTAGAGAGTAGTAGTAATTGTTTTGTGAAATTACTATCGTCAACTTTTTTAAAGTAATGTCGCTTATTCTGTGAAATTAGTGGAGAATTTAAATGTTGTTGATTGTATACTGTCCCTGCTTACTTTGTGCCAGTGAATAAAAGTTAGTTATCCAGAAACTTGAACTCGTTCTTGTATCTTTCCCACGATTCTAGAAGATAGGTTTCGTAACAATATATATATATATATATATATATATATATATATATATATATATATATATATATATGTATATATATATGTTAACTATTTTGATTCATTTCAGATTAAAATCGTTTTCATTTAACTCGAGTATTTAAAGTCGTAAAAGAACATTTCTAGTTCAATTTAAACAATCGAATGATTTTGAAACACATACTATACAATACCATTTCCAGTTCTCTGTTGTGTGCGCTTCAAACGTTTGCAGACATACCTTTTAGATGTCTCGGAGTCCCGCTCTTTATGCAAATGAGATATCTATTGTTAAAATGAAAATTAATTCAGAAATATCAGATTCTGATGCTTTAGATAATCGTATCTCTCTTACTGTTTAGCAGCAAAGATATATTATGAAAATTTTAGAGTATTGCATTCTTCTATTATTATCAAGTTCTCTGAGGATTATTCTTTGTGATATTTAAGAATACAATAAAGTGAAAGTTTGATGTTATCGTGTTAAAGGTTCACTTTAAATATACATAAAATCGGCTCTTTAACTAAATGACTACAGTTTCGAACAGACAGCTGGCTAGCTATCTGTACCTGGATCTTCCACCTAAAATGAAAATTTTATACAACGACGTTTAAAATATAATCATCTAGGTTATATAATCAGTTAATGGCTCATATCTGAATAATATAGAAATTGAAATTTTTACAAAATATTGTGATTTTAACACCCGTCTCAATGTACAAATATTTTCATTGAACATGATCCTGTTTGTAAGAGCCCTATTTAAAATATTCATAGAAACGAGACGATTATGCGGATTATAAGTTAAAACTAAAATTTTAGGGATGTCGTTGTAGATTTTACTTTAAAAATAAACACCTTAATTTATCTTTCTGTTTATCTATCTGTCTCCGGGTAATTTCTCTGTAACTTGGTGAAGTTTTGTTGGCGAAATTGGCGCAATATGACCAACTGGCGAGATTTTTTAAATGTTGCCAAATTTACGAAAATGTCGCCAAATTGATAAAAATGTTGACAAATTGAAAAAAATGTAGCCAAATTGGTAAAAATCTGACTAATTGATGAAAATTCAATATCGGGAAACAATATAAAAATCTACTATAAGAATAACTCATTTCTCCGTCTGTAACGGTTGGCAAAATTTTGGCGTCTAATTTAGGTGGCATATCGCCGTCTTGACGAGTCTGTTTAAATGCTGCTATATTGACGAAAATGTCGTCAAATTGATAAAAGTAAAGCTAAATCAATGAACATGAAAACTAATTGATGAAAATTCAATATCCTGGGAATAACATAACAAACGACTATATGAATAACCCATTTCTTCGCCCGCTCATAATGTTTGGTGAAAAATTTGACGGGATGTCGCTAACTTAGGCGACTTTTTTTAACATTGCAAAATCGATTAAAATGGCCATAAATTGATAAAAATGTCACCAAATTGGTAAAATTAAAGACATAATCCGAAAGTCAAAACTCTGAAGAGTTGGTCACTTGAGTGTACTAACTGTGAACCTTAGATTTTCCTTCTCACAAATTGAGGCTGATACCACAACGTAAAGAATTCTTTCTCTTCCACTCCATAACACATACTATTACATTTTTATACTGTCGTGCTCTTTTATCAAAAAATTTTCTGTGTAAGATTTTTGGGAAAACCACTGTTTAAGACCTCTGAAACATATTTTGAGCACTTTCGAAATGATATCTGTCTCACTTTGACTCAGTATATGTGTACCTGCGGAGCAGTGGCATGCTTCTTACGCAACTAATAGATCCTAGTAACATGACAATACTGGTTCAGTATTGTGTGACAATATCGGGCAAATATTGGCAGCCCTTTTATAACCAATACAGGTTTGCCAGAGCACAAGCTATACTGAATCAATATTAGCTTAATATTGAAAAATATTGGGGTTTCAATGGAAATATTTTCAGTGTAACGCCAATATAATAACACTATTGTAATTCCAATATTTAGCTCTTTTGGCTGTCATTATATTCCCAACATTGGCATTTCATTGGATATATTTCAGTGTAGCACCAATATTGTAATAATTGTAATAGTGTAAATTGTAATAGTGGCGTAAGAGTGTAATAATTTAGCCAATATTGGTTGCCAATGTATTCCCGATGTTGACGCTACAATGTGAATATTTCAAATGGAACGCAAATATATGGTCCAATATTTTAGTCCAATATTGACTTAATGTTGGTCTGCTACTAGAGCTAAGTTTTTCCAAGGATACATAACTTATATTAAAATTTAAAAGTTTTTATATAGGTATTTATTATTTTGAATTTACAGCTTACCCCTGTATGTATGTGTATTTTGTGTTATTTGATGTTTGTATTTTACTTCTCCGTAACTTGGTTTCCCTATTGAGAAATTAATGTAAATAAATAATTTTCATGTTGGCATTAATGTCAAACATACTATAAATATTCCGTTTTGAAATATTTATGTTGCAAAAATATTTGTAAATATTTCTCACCTGAAAATTTAAATTCTCAATGTTGTAAGATAATAAATCACCTGTGATACGATGGACATTGCATAGCCATTTTCGTTATTAGCCAATCTGCACCGATTAATTAGCGGTACTAGCTAGGGAATTGCAATCATGCATCTATAGTCTAATGTCTAAGATTCAATTTTACTTTCCCTGCAATGCATGGTAATGTATAGGGAAAGTATTGGAATCATGTCGAAAATCACAACTCGGATCTACACATTTCGAGACCTCTGGAATACGAAAAAACTATTTTTACGTGACGTGTCTGTGTGTGTGTCTGTCTCTGTGTGTGTCTGTCTGTATGTCTGTCTGCCTGTGTGTCTGTCGGTGTGTCTGTCTGTGTGTCTGTCTGTGTGTCTGTGTGTCTGTGCAATGTATGTATCCACTCTACCTCAAAAACTAATGGACTGAATTTCATAAAATTCGGTAGGTAAGACCCTTGGGTATAACCCTGGTGCTGATTAGTTTTTGGTATAATTCGGAAAAAACCCCGCCTTTTTTGCGAAATGGCTCGCAAAATTCTCATGTATTCACTCTAGCTGAAATATAAATAGACCAAATTTCACAAAATTTGATAGATAAATCTTATATAGGCTACTCTGGTGCTGATTAGATTTTGGTACGATTCGGAAAAGAACAACCTGCCTTTTTTTAAATAATGACCCGCAAAAATCGCCAATATCTAAAAACAGACTATGTATGTCCAAATGTATCAATCAAATGCTTGATTTATATGTAATTTTTGACGAGGAAAAGAATAAGAACAACTCTATTACTCTAGGACTAACCATTCTCGAGATATTTGAGATTTTTTACATTTTTTATGTCGCCTTTGGAAAAATGTCCAATTACCAAATAAAAACAGACATTGAATTAAAAATGCAAGTTTAGTTTTATTTTGTGCAATTAAACTCAATTTAATGAGTTCTTAAAGAAGTAAAGAAACAATGAATTTGAGTCTGCAGGGAAAGGCATGTGCTGCCCACATCAGATTTGTAGGTATTATATCAAAATTTGACACGCATTTAATTCACTCTCATTTAAAAGAACATTTCCCTGAACTCGAAAATTTAATTTTGCAGAAAAGGATCGGTATCTTTCCCTCATGGAAAGGAATTGATTTTAATACAGTTTTATGTCGTCTGATACCCATTAGAAGCTTCTGTTGCGTGCATTTCAACAGTCCCAGGAACAATTATTGTAAACGTATCGGAATTCCAATCCATGCAAATGCCGTGATTTTTGTTTAGCATGGAAACAATGCATGCAGATGAACGCACCAAACAGCTGGCATTTTATACAATAAATACTCTTAAAATTTTGTTGTTTAATTAATATTTCGGAGGCTGTTTATATTTAGCTACGTGTTGATATTTAGTAGTTGGAATTTAATGGAAGTAGTTTGAATGTTAGCAATAAGAGAGCAATTTCTTATTTTTCTGATCTTCCCACTGTATACTGTTTGGTGGTGTTTGCACAAGGAAGAGGAAAACAATCCTATAAGCCTCTTATTGTCTCTAAGTAGTTTAAATAGTCGTTATTTACAACGCTAGTGTTCCAATAGTAGGTAACTGAATAGGACTGATTAATGATCCTAAATAAACAGATTGACGCAACAGCGCCCATTTTGACTCCCAATTGAAGCGATGTCTGTACATGACGAAGAAAGGTTTACTTTCTCGTTATTTTATCAGAACTTTGGTAAAATCAAAATATTCAAGACTACTAAACAAGTGACAAATCTTAAAACCAGATCCAAAGGTCACTTTATTAAGCAATCATTCTACAGACTTACAACAAATGCAGCCAAAGCGTTTTCGAACATCCGTATGTTCATTTTCAGCGGCGATATAATTAAAAACAGATATCAACATGCTCAAATACAATCCATTGCCGTTAAGTGAAATTTGCATATCTTGAAAATTGGCAGCCGTACAAATTGATGAATTATAAAAATTGATGAGAGAGCGAAAAATTTTAGGATGGTAAGGGCAGCTAGATTTATACAGTAAACTATCATTGATGGAAATAAGACTAGAAATGGGTTGTAAATCTTATGGCAAATTTTAGCAAAGATATTATGAACAAACTCATAAGAGTTACCGGCATCTTGACCGAGTTTAAAAATAAAATCAATTTCACTTTTTAAAGAAGTAATTGTGGAACTAACATTAAAAGCGCCGTTAAAACATGCATTAAAGGAAGCTTTTTTAGACGAAATGGGGTGAAAAGAATTTGCCGGAATGCACGTGTTAGTCAAAGTGGGTTTGCGAAAAGCAGAAGACAGAAAATTAAAGTAATGGCTAAAGTTGCTAAAACATGGTAAGTAAACAACGACTGCCCTTGCTCAATAAATGAATAAAGATAATTTTCGCCCCCTTTTTGAAAATTATTTTCTTTTGTTTAGCTGTAATAACCCTCGTTCTATTTTACTTTACGGATCCCTTTTCATTTATCTATATCGTTCTTCTATTTGTAATTTTCACCCTGTTCAGGTCTTAGGTTATGCTTGGCGGCTCGTTCTCGATTCCGTACAAGTTAAACCTTTACATAGTTATCTTGATTTATAATATTGTTCTAAAATATTTAATGACTTTAAACAGTTTTTTAAGATGTTTATCATTGAGCTTTGTGTATATTTTATAATTTATATCTGTTTTATAATTCATCAATTTGTACGACTGACAATTTTCAAGATATGCAAATTTCATTTAACGGCAATGGATTGTATTTAAGCACGTTGGCATCTGTTTTTAATTATATCGCCGCTGAAGATGAGCATGAGGATGTTCCAAAGCCCTTTGGCTGTATTGGATATATGTCTGTAAGATGATTGTTTAATAAAGTGACCTTTGGATCTGGTTTTAAGATTTGTCATTTGTTTAGTTAATTTACTGATTTAAAAATTTTGACGTGTCGCCACTCCTGATATTCTGGACTACTTTTTTCTAGAATACTTTTATTCTATTTTTACGTTTTATTCAGCGATGTTCAGATTCTATTAAATACAGAGTAACACTTTCGATGAAAATATTTTTGCATCACTCTTTATTACAGTTACGCATTTCCTTAAGCATCAATATCTGTTCATTATAAAAATAAATTTTAGCCATTTATTTAATTTAAAATATATATGCTTTATTTTAATCTAAGCATTGATATTGCATTATTTTCGTTCTTATTATTGTTATCTTTGCAATATTATTTTTTAGTTGAGGAGTTTCATTTGAGAAGTTTTGAAACTACAACCTAGAACTATGATTACATTGATTTAAAACTAGTGCTTCATCTACAGATGGGTAGAAAAACCTCATAAATAAATCTTCAATTTAGACTAAACACGAAAGTCTAAAATCATCTCTATTGTATGTGAGTTTGTTCTTCCATTTATAAATTCTGAAATCTTTTCACATAAGAACCCGTTTGATTCAGAATATTTAATTAGCAGAAAAGTGTCACGCTCTTAGCTTCATTCACAGCAACATATCGATTTTAACACTCTTTATGCTGTCAAGTACCCATTCAAATCTTCTGTTGCGTGTACTTCAACTGGCTCAGAGACAGACATTGTACACATCTCAGAATTTCGATCTTTATGCTAATATGGTAATTATTGCTCGGCATGAAAACGTATGCATGCAGATTAATGCAGAAGAATTATCGGTTTCAAGCGCTTTAAATAGAAGTTATTCTTTTGCTGTTTAGGGGGTTAGGTATTGTATGTAAGATGATTTTTATCTCATATTGACAGGTGAATAATGCTAACTATGAGAATTATGCATGAGCAGGAATTATTACGCAGTTTTTCCTTATCTTGCATATTAACCATTTTTCGTTTATTTAAAAGAACGTGGGGGGGGGGAGAATGTGGGAAGCACACGCATTTAAGCAGAGCTGACATGCTGTCGCTCTGCATTAGAAATGATACTTAATAGAAAGAATTTCAACAGAAATGTCATGCTATCATGAAATCATATATAATAGCATGTTCTGAATTTAATTAAAATATTTGCAAATTGATTAGTGGTAGACAAAAATAAGTTCTTTAGTTGAAATATTTAGAAAACTGCGATGAACATCAATCACAGTGGAAACGCTTAATCTCGTAGCTTTTTTCCAGACATTTTGTCTATGTATCTCTTTCTAAAATCGTCTGTAGCAAAATTGGCATTATATATATTCCTTTAGAATCGGTAACTTTTGTTTTTGTAGCTGAAAATACAATACCTCGAACAGTGTAATCCTAATTAGTTTATGTAGAGCTTCAGATTAGCAATCGCGACTGGCTAATTAGCGAGAATATTTTTTTAAATGGCCGGTAAAGCTGGTCGCATATCGGAAACGGTAAGATGGTTTTTCACGAATCACTTTTGTCAGAGACCGGCTCAAAACATCAACTTTCAAAGCATTCTTTGCCACTTTTCGTAGTATATTACAATTGTAATGAAGCCCGACGATAAAATAGCAGTGTAATCCTAATTAGTTTATGTAGAGCTGCAAATTAGCAATCGCGACTGGCTAATTAGCGAGAATATTTTTTAAATGGCCGGTAAAGCTGGCCGCATATCGGAAACGGTAAGACGGTTTTTGACGAATCACTTTTGTCAGAGACCGACTCAAAAGATCAACTTTCAAAGCATTCCTTGACACTTTTCGTTGTATATTACAATTGTAATGAAGCCCGACGATAAACTAAACATCAACTTTCAAAGCATTCCTTGCCACTTTTCGTTGTATATTGCAATTGTAATGAAGCCCGACGATAAAATAGCAACTGGTCACACGTTCTTGTTTGGCCGCACATTTGTAAAACTAAACTATTAAATCTGCACAAATGTTTATGTTTAAAATTATCACATTTACCATATAAGGCTATATTGAAAATACATATAATTCTGTGTATGTTTTCGGACCTCCAAATTGGTTGACCCTTGGCAAATGCCCCACATGACCATGCAGTACTATGAGCCTACACGCAGTAAAAGCTAGAACTATGACGTGTGCTGTTCTATTTTTTTCAAGCTCGAAAGAATGGATACTTTTCGCATACCAGCAGCAATTAATGTCCGTTATATTAAACTGCAACTTATTGCATTAGAATGCAGAACATGTTTCTATATGTTTTCTTCACTATTTTAGAGGATTATGGTTGTTGAACACGCCTGTATGTGTTGAAGACCCAGACCACACGACCAACCCTAAGGCTTATGGCAGCTTAATGTGTGGCCAGACGCATGTATGTGTTGAAGACCCAGACCGTCTCGTCCTGGGACACGAGCTGCTGTTTGGACTGCCATGATGTGTGTTCATGTGTCATATCTATCATTAAAATAGAACGCATCAATAAATATGAAAATTTACTTTAATTTGTAAAATATAATATTCGAAGATTGCTTTTCTATATATTTTTTTATTTTCTTTCAGAGAGCAGTAGCAGTGATGGTGAAAATGCTGGTGAAGTGAAAAATGTTGCTCGGTTAGTTATGAGACCACCTGGCCACAGTGGTAAAGCGAAAAAGGGACACCTGGTGTTTGACGCCTCTTTCGAAGGCGGTAAGTACACAGTACATTATCACCTCTTGATTGTTTCATATTTAAATTTTCGAAAACATTGAATCAATAGGATTTTAAAAATCTCAATGTTTAGTAACTGGTACAGTACACACTTATCATCTTTAACTCAGCTGCTGCACCATTGAAAATCATTGGGGGGTCGATATACTCTGTATTATATCCAAACCAATCGATAGATATGCAAAACTTTGCACAAAAATAACTCACATGCGCTATGATCGACGCATTACTATTAAAATATGTAACTATTTAAACTTTATTTCGACAAACTAACTTTTTCAAAATATTATAAAATTGCTAAACACACGGTAAGTTTTGCAACTGAAGATCCGTATTGATGTTATGCGAAAGGGTCTTTATTGGTATTTCGTGGTTAATAATTAAAGTAATTAGTATTTGATGAACATTAGACTTAATTTTCTTAAAATCACATGCAGTCGAAACGGTTAGGACGTCCACTCTCTGATTTCGATCCCAAGTTTGCGCTCGGGTATACTGACTCCTTCACTATGTCTGCCACTTTAGGTAAAACATTTCGTCTTACATAAAGCTCATAAATATTCAGACTGACGCAACATCCGTTTTGACTGCAACCGGTCCAGTCAGTTATCGACTGCCAGTGCTATTTCAATGACGCGCGCATGTTACACGTTTGATATTTGATACATAATTTAGCTGTAAAATATGTGCTTCTGTTTAAAACATTGCATCACCAATCATTCAAGAAAGCATTCTGGAATGTTTTGATTTTCTCTATATCCCGAAAAAAGGACGAGGGAAGAATCATTTTTGGCCATTTAGAGCCATAATTT
Organism: Amaurobius ferox; assembly: GCA_951213105.1. Lineage (NCBI taxonomy): Eukaryota > Metazoa > Arthropoda > Arachnida > Araneae > Amaurobiidae > Amaurobius > Amaurobius ferox. Next base: position 51,504,583 of record OX578148.1, on the reverse strand, counting down.
CAATCTGGACTCAAGATGGCCGCTGTTGCGTCAGCCTGTATAATTTGTAGACATAGTTCTACCTACCTCTTACAAAATCAGAATTACCCCTTAAACTTTTTCGGCCGATGCCACGGTAAATTCTCAGTTTTGGTAACATTTTTATAACATCAGATTTCAATTAAATATGCAAATATTTAATGTAAATAGACATTTTTCAAAATTAAAATGAAAGTCATAGTCATAGCAAACAAAAAAAACGTGTTTACCGTAAAATACTGGATTTGATCTTAATTATGTTATAGCTGAAAACCAATCATAAATAGAAATACAAATGATAAATTAGAGTGGTAGAGTCATGGACGCTAACTCCCATTGTAATTCATCGCGCATACTGGGATAGCTATGGTCGAAAAATAAATGGACGTCTGGTTAGATTGCTGCTGAATTAGCAGCATTTATGGTGGCTAATATCATTTACAAATGTTGCCAATTAAAGGTAAAATTTTGTGAAATGCAGAAAAAAGTTAAAACTTGGTGATCGAGACAGTCCCGAGACTTTGCACGCCAAACAAATGAGTGTTCGACCTCTGAGTCAAAATATATACATTTTAAATTTCTTGTTACATTTGCAGCTCGGCAATATAATATGCCACCCAAAATTGGTCCCAATCGCTTCAACGGTTTTTGGGAATACAAAAGACCAAACATTTTAATGTAATCCTGTTTTATAGCTAATCTACATGCATTTTTACTTTCCCTGAAATACATGGTAATGTATAGGGAAAGTATTGGAATCATGTCGAAAATCTCAACTCGAGTTTTCGACGGATCTACACGTTTCGAAACCTTTAGAATACGAAAAACTATTTTTAGCGTGACGTCTGTGTGTGTGTCTGTCTGTCTGTGTGTCTGTCTGTGCAGATTTTGTATCCACTCTAACTAAAAAACTAATAGACCGAATTTTATAAAATTTGGTAGGTAAGTCACTTGTGCACGAATCTGGTGCTGATTAGTTTTGGGTATGACTCGGGTTAAAAGAACCCGCCTTTTTTGCAGAAATGGCCCGTAAAAGCTTGTATCTGCACTAACTGAAAAACTAATAGACCGAATTTCACAAAATTTGGTAGACAAGTCGCTTTTAGGCCATCCTGATGCTGATTAGATTTTGGTATAATTCGGAAAAAAATAACCTGCTTTTTTTTGCAAAATGGCCCGCAAAAATCATCAAAATCTAAACTTAAGAACTACGTATGATCAAATACAGCCATTAAATGCTTGTTTAATACGTAATTTTTAGCGAAGAAAAGAATAAGACCAATCCCATTACACTAGGACTAGCCGTTCTCGAGATATTTTAGTTTTCGTATTTTTCCTACACCATTTTTGAAAATCAGTCCAGTTTTCAAATGAGAACGAAAATTGAATTAAAAGTGAATTAAATTTAATTTAAATAAATAGAACGTGAATATAAGTCTGTATGGAAAGTCATGTGTTGCCCACATCAGATTTTTACTTTCCCTGCAATACATTGTAAGTATTGAAATCATGCCGAAAATCGCAACTCGAGTTTTCGACGGATCTACACGTTTCGAGACCTCTAGAATACGAGAAAACTATTTTTAGTGTGACGTCTGTGTGGGTGTCTGTGTGTCTGTCTGTGTGTCTGTGTGTCTGCCTGTCTGTCTGTGTGTCTGTCTGTGCAGATTTTGTATCCACTCTAACTAAAAAAGTAATTGACCGAATTTCATAAAATTTGGTAGGTGGGCAAATCTGGTGCTGATTAGTTTTGGGTACGATTCGGGATAAGAGAACCCGCTTTTTATTGCGAAATGGCCCCCAAAAGCTTGTATCCACTCTAGTTGAAAAACTAATGGACCGAATTCCACAAAATTTGGTAGGTAAATCACTTGTGAGACACCCTAGTGCTGATTAGATTTTGATATGATTCGGAAAAAATAACTTGCTGTTTTTTCAAAATGGCCTGCAATAATCGCCAAAATCTAAAATAAAAAACTACGTATGCTCAAATATATCCAAGAAATGCTTGTTTAATACGTAATTTTTAACGAAGAAAATAATAAGATCAACCCCATTACACTAGGACTAGCCGTTCTCGAGATATTTTAGTTTTTTCGTATTTTCTCTACGCCACCTTTGAAAATAAGTCCAGTTATCAAATGAGAACGGAAATTGAATTAAAAGTGAATTAAATGTAATTAAAATAAAGAGAACGTGAATATAAGTCTGCAGGGACAATCATGTGCTGCCCACATCAGATTTTTCGGATTTGTGGTTTAGAAAATTTGCAGAAGTAGCATAAAGCCTTTAATATTGTTATAAAGTAAATACTATTTAAACTTCTGCGCAATTCAACAAAGGAGATAGACACCTAAAATAAATTGTTATCCTTGCATTGCGGATTTCCTTTGCGTGTCTTTATCGAAGTCTCAGCCTTTGCGATACCAGCTGTACTCTGTACGAACTGCCTCTATCATAAAGGTCGCATACCTCTTTAGTATTGCGTGCCCGTTACAATTAACCCAAAGCTGAGGATCATATACGTCCACGGAAAAGGGAAAACCTATCATTAGTAATTTGTTTCCTCTACCACCTTGTGGAAAAATTTATATCAAGTTGATTCAGTTTTATTCGGGGATTATACTCTTTAAATATTTAGGACACGAATTACAGGAATAATACATCGGATCTTTCTACATTTGAAATAGGAAAAGGTATTATTCTGTCTCTATAGGTAGATTAGTAAAATGGAAAAGATATTTAGATGGATTAATACTAGATGGCAGTGAGCACATTTAGGCGGATTATTGTTAGAATGTTACTTTTAAGGAATTGTGTACCATTTTAATACCATTTACATGCATAACGTACTTAAACTCCAAGACATAAGCATATTTCAGAACATATCTCATCTGAGTTATTTGTACTTTTGTTATTTTAATATCCACTTTTTGAAATGTAATTTACATATCCTATTAAAATATTTTTGGTGAATTCATTAAAACCTTTAGCAACTGTTGCAGGTTCTTTCTTCATTTTAAGCGGGTTGTTTTTGGTATTTTAACTAAATTTTTAACTTCCCTGCAATACATGATAATGAATAGGGAAAGTATTGGAATCATGCCGAAAATCGCAACTCGAGTTTTCGACGGATCTACACATTTCGAGACCTCTAGAATACGAAAAAAGTATTTTTAGCGTGACGTCTGTGTGTGTGACTGTGCAGATTTTGTACCCACTCTAACTAAAAAAGTAACTGACCTAATTTCATAAAATTTGGTAGGTAAGGCACTTGTGGGCGAATATGGTGCTGATTAGTTTTGGGTACTATTCGGGATACAAGAACCCGCCTTTTTCTGTGAAATGACCCTCAAAAGCTTTTATCCACTCTAGCTGAAACACTAATGGACCGAATGTCACAAAATTCGGTTGATAAGTCGATTGTGGATCACCCTGGTGCTGATTAGATTTTGGAACGATTCGTAAAATAATAACCTGCTTTTTTTGCAAAATGACCCGCAACATCGCCAAAATTTAAAATAAAAAACTACATATGCTCAAATATATTCATTAAATGCTTGTTTAATACGTAATTTTTGACAAAGAAAAGAAAAGACCAACTCCATTACTCTAGGATTAGTCGTTCTCGAAATATTTTAGTTTTTTCGTATTTTCTCTACGCCAGCTTTGAAAATATGTCCAGTTATCAAATGAGAACGGAAATTGAATTAAAAGTGAATTAAATTTAATTAAAATAAAGAGAACGTGAATATAAGTCTGCAGGGAAAGTCATGTGCTGCCCACATCAGATTTTTTGTTTTGTGAGGAAAACGGCAACATATTTTAACCGTTTTAACATCAGCCGATCAGAAATATATATTTCGAGTGGTTTTTTTAATTTTGAGTGTTTTACGCTAGTGTAACTGAATTTTGATTATTTAAATAGTAATGTACACATTATTTGTAACATTACATCTAAGCTTTATTTTATTAGTAAATAAAAGAAAAATTAATATGTCACAATTTATAGATTATATTTGGGTTTAGAAAGCTACATAACTTTTTTCTCTTTATTGTTTTTCTCATTACAGAAAGCACAGCGTAAAAATTACTAATACCATTGCATTTCAGCATTATTTTATTGGTAATGCTATATTTACTTTCCTTATATACATAATGTATAAAGAAAGTTTTGTGACCGGGTCGAAAATTCGAAGTCGAGTTTTCGACGGGAGAGCACGTTTAAAGCATCTCTGATCACGAATCCGACATTTTTGAAGTGATGTCTATCTGTGTGTGTGTGTCAGTGAGTCTGTGAAGACGATATGTCACGAACGAATAGAGCGATTCGAATGAAATTTGGTATAAAAATCACAATCCGTGAATACTGGGAGCCTATTGTTTTAAAACGGAATCGAATGTACAGAACCCCTCTAAATTTTCGAGTGAAATTTTGAAAAAAATCATCAAAAAATCGAAACTTTTAATAAAGTTACGCAAATAGACATTTTTATGTGATTTTTCCTTAGATAACGATTCACATAAACTTTAGACCGCTAGCATGAACCGTTGTCGAGATATTGCACATTTTTCAAATAAATTTATCAAAAAATCCAATAAATTAAAAAAAATATATTAACTGTTAAGAAACATGTTCACTTTTCATATGTGATAAGCGATAAATTTGGTGACATCATTCTCGTGGATCCAGCTTGTCCCGTTGCTGAGAAAATATACTTTGAGTAACACTTTTGTATTTGAACGCCAATAGTCATTTATCCGCGGTAAGAATAACTTATTTCTCCATTTAATACGCTTGTCAAGATTTTGGCGACGAATTTAGCGGAATGTCGCCAATTTGGCGATATTTTTAATTGTTGCTAAATTAATGAAAATCTCGCCAAATGCAATAAAAATGATGCTAAATCAATGAGAATAACGACAAATTGAAAAAAATTCAATATTTTGGAAAGGATATATGTATCTACTATAAGAATAACATATTTTTAAACTGTAAAAGTCGCAAATTCATTGCATTATATTAGGAAAGTCATGTGCTGCCCACATCAGATTTTTTTAATATATGGTAGACCGGGACTGGTTGTCTCAGTTATTACATTTTACATTTCGCTTTTTCACATTTTTTTTAAATTAGAAATTAAATGTTTCTTCACCGTTCGCAATTCATTTTTGGTTAACTGTAGAAACATTTCGAAATATGTATATGATTGGCATATAATTAATTTTCATTTTTAAGGACATCAATAAAGTGACAACACAACTATTTCGGGTAGTTATCGTATGTATTTTTTATGGGAGTTTTCATGTTTTATTTGTTTTATATAAATTTTATTTCCTTTATATATAAATGTTGAAATTTGTAGAATGGTATTAAAACAAGATTTATTTCATTATAAGTAAATTTTAACAAAATGCAAAAATCTATGACATGAAAACGAAAAGTACATAAAGTACAATTTAATTAGTGCCTTCAAAGTGATGTCCAGCTACAATATAATTATAATGATAAGACATGTATTGATTCATCATTGTCACGATTGTGTCAGAAAGAAAGCTTATACTTGGTTATACTTGGCGCAACACTCGGTTATACTTGGTTATACTCGGTTTATACTTGGAGTGCAACATCTTTATGGGCCCAACCCTTACAATTTATGGATTTTCAAATAGCCGTTCATATTATTTTTGAACGATTATTGTGATAAGGTTCCATATTGACCAGATACTAAAAATCATCATCTTCTTCTTCATGATTAGCACTTTGTGTTATTTTCTTTCTTCTTTGCTTTGATTCATTCTTGGATTTAGTGGAAGCAGATGTTCTTACGATTAGTGACTTCAAAGAGCTGCCCTGCTACTATATAATTATATTGAAATTACATCTATTGATTCATCGTTATCACCGTTGTGTCACAAATGGGGCTAGTTTATACTTAGAGTGTAATCTTCATGGATCCAACCCTTACAATCCAGGGATATTCAAATAGCCGTTCATTAATTTTAGAATGGTTATTGTGATAAGGTGTTATACAGACCAGACACTAGGGATTATCTTCTTCACGATTAGCATTTTGTGTACTTTTCTTTTTTTCGGTTCATTTTTTATTTTAGGGGAAACAGTTTTTACTTTTTTCTTTCCTTCTCCTGCAGCTTTTCCTTCCTCTAGTTTCCGTTTCAGCAACCACCTTTAGAAACGGGATCAAACGTTTGACTTTCAAATTAATATGTGACAATTAGCCCCTTGAGAAATGCGACAGGATGTCCCTATCTCGTCATTTTAAACTAAACATTTTTTCTCTGAACTTGCCGAGATTCACCATTAAAAAATAACACAGTAAATAATGCATAAATGCATGATCTGTAACGAGCTGTAACAAATAAAATGCCAATATTTACATTAAATAGTACAGAATAAATATAACCAGATTCACAATGTTAACTTTACCTTCACTATCGAAAATTGAATTGTTGATGTGAAAGGTTGAAAAGCAAATGACAGCTGCTTTTCAACAAAGTCTGCAACAAATATCAATGCTTTCCCCCTTTAATCACAGAACGTACGATCGTGTACGCCATCTGGCGGTCGAGATATGAGTATTGTGACACTGACAGCTACATGTGGGACAACTCTAACCCCGGCCTGTTGGTTACGCAATGTGTTCCAGTTGAGGAGTACCTAGTCGTAATGACTTTAACCTCCGATATGTACCATTATTTGTATCCATGACATCATTTGAGCAGAATATGGCCCCGGTCTATTTTTTCATAACGTGCACCAGATACGGAGTGCCCAGCCAGGACGGCCATAGCCCTGTCTATTTTTTCACAATGGGCACCAGATACGGAGTCATTAGCCAGGATGGCCTTAGTTTAGCCCATAGCCCGGTTTGTTTGTTCTACTACTCTTTTTAAATGGAAGATAGTTTTAGAAAAATTGTGGTTGTTAATATATTGAGTAATATATATTAAACATTACAAAGTATGCGTTATCCTAAATGGAAAATAAAACAGAATATGTAAAAACATATTCTGTTTTATTATCCATTTAGGATTACTAAAGTAATCCCTAAATAGTAAATACTAAATTTTTAAATGTGACTTGGCAATGATGTTCTCATCTCAAAATTGCGTTATTAATTTATGGACTCTGTAAAAAAGTTGAGTAGATTCTTAATATAAACAGCAACCATCTTTATTTGGAACTTGATGGGAACTTAACATAGCGGTATGCAAGTAAATGAGTTATACGAATTACAAACATAAGAATAAATAACAATCTTATTCAAGAGCATACTACGCTCATGCGCATAACTAAAGGTTTTTTTCAATAAAAGCCTAGGGCAATTACTGGCTAGCACTAATCTTACTAAAGGACTTCCAGATATATATGTTCCTATCATAGTATGTATAATAAAAACCCTTGCCGTTTTGGAACAACTATTACTCCTCAGCGATCACAGACTAAAGAGTTACTATTGTCTCATTTCACTGTCTTGCCCTGAAGCTTACAGTAAAATAACACGATCCAACAAATTCGTTACAGGAATATACGGTAATGATTTTTCACTTTTCAGCTTGGATTTCTACAGTTTGGCTTATAAACTGGGGAAAAATACCATTGGTAAAAAAAGAAATCAGTGAAATTTGCCCAAAGCGTAGTCGCATCAGAACAAAGAGTTTGCAGTCTTAAATAAATTGACTATTTTACTTTAGTTACAAAATACTTTTTATATTTCATCATTTAAGCGTATGAAAAGAAGCTTGCTGCCATGTTAGTTTTTAATTTTTGTAGTATGCCTTTATAGTGAAACAAAATTTATCAATTACTTTTCAGTTACTTCATGTATAAATTTTCAAAAAAACAAATTAATTTTATTTTAAAGGTAAATTAGATGTATTGCCTTTCTTTTGTTTTGAAATTTTGTATTCAATGAAAAATTTATGCAGAGCGAAAAATATTTCATTTTGCATAAAAGTCCATGACAATCTGATTTATAAACTTTAAAACTGAAACAGAAAAGTCACACATTTTTATACGATTCAGCATGCTTTTTATACAATTTAACATACTTTTTTTACGATCACATACTTTTTATACGATATTTAGGCATAAAATTCATATATATTTTATTTACAATTTACAATTTGAAAAACTGCGTAATCTTTTATAAACTTTAATTCACAAAATTTTTATTTCAATATTTAATCACATATAATTTATATAGGAATATTTTATCACATATAATTTATGTAGGATTATTTAATCACATATTTATTTCATGATGAATAATTTATGCAATTATTTAATCACATTATTTTTATACATATGTAATCACAGGACTTTTGTAGTATTATTTAATAAATTATTTGCTTTACTGTTATTAATCACACTATTTTATACATTTATTTAATCATATAATATTTATATGATTATTAAACTCAGATATTAATTTGTTTTATGATTGTCTATTCACATATTTTTTATAAATGACTGATAACATATTTTTGATAAATGATTAATCACATATGTTATTAAGGATTAAATAACATAATTTTTATACTGTTATTTGATGACATATTATTTTAAACAATTATTTAGTCATACAATTTTTTTACGATTATTTAATCATATTGCTTACTGAACTATGAACTAACTACAGAAATTGAAAGCTGCTATTTTTAAGCACTAATAGAAGGTCATTTGATATTGAAGTCATTCAATTTTATTTCATTATAAAATGAGTATGACAATTGAAAATTAAAAACCAAACTCATAGATGACTTTTAACACATTTTTTTAACAAAAAATTTCGCTCTTTTAATTCGATATGCGTAACCAAAAAATTGGAATCTTATACATATCCAGCTACAGTTATAGTTTACAGTTCAATATATCTTTTAGCAAATATGAACCCCAAAATAAATGAAAATTAATCAGGAAACGAGGGTTACCCTTTACCATTTAGTTACATTGCTTCTTTCAGTTGGTAATAAAAGATCATTGTATCAAGTCAATGTATTTTCACTTTCCCTGCAATACATGGTAATGTATAGGGAAAGTATTGGAATCATGTCGAAAATCGCAACTCGAGTTTTCGACGGATCTACACGTTTCGAGATCTCTAGAATACGAAAAAAACTATTTTTAGCGTGACGTATGTGTGTATGTCTGTCTGTCTGTGTGTCTATCTGTCTGTGTTTTTGTCTGTGTCTGACAGTTTGTCTGTGCAATATATGTATCCACTCTAAATCAAAAACTAATGGACCGATTTCAAAAAATTTGGTAGGTAAGACCCTTGGGTGTGACCCTGATGCTGATTAGTTTTTGGTATAATTCGGAAAAAAAGAAACCGCCTTTCTTGCGAAAGACCTGCAGAAATCTCATGTATTCACTTCAGCTGAAATACAAATTTACCAAATGTCACAAAATTTAGTAGATAATTCACATGAGGGATACTCTGGTGCTGAGTAGATTTTGGTACAATTGGGAAAAGAACAACCTACCTTTTTTATGAAATGACCCACAAAAATCGCCAATATCTAAAAAAAGACTACGTATGTTCAAATGTATCAATTAAATACTTGTTTTACACGTAATTTTTGACGAGGAAAAGAATAAGCACAACTCTATTCCTTTCAAATTAACTGTTTTTCGCATTTTTTTATGTCGCCTTTGGAAAAATGTTCAATTACCGAACAAAAGCAGAAATTGAATTAAAAATGCAAATTTAGTGTCATTTTGTGCAATTAAACTCAATTTAATGCATTCTTAAAGAAATAAAGAAAAAATGAATTTGAGTCTGCAATGAAAGTCATGTGCTATCCACATCAGATTTTTTTAATAAAATATAAAACTTTTCTAATAGTTAAACAAATTCCATAGAAATGTCCGTTTCAAAAAAGTGATATTCAGCTTAACATCGCATATTTATACGATTTAAGACTTTACTGACTTTAAGATAAAATGAATATTATACCAAATAAAGTTGTAGTTTAAAACAGTTGTAGTTTAAAATGTTCAAATAACATGAAAAATATTATATAAATTTTTTAATATATCAAATCCTGAAATTCATGATTTTGAACATGTTTAAAATATTTTACTTTTTGAATCCCCTGAAGCAGATTTCATTTTTCTGCAAATTCCATTTAACTCAGATTTTACTGTACAAATATTTGAATAGTGAAATGTCAATAGATGTAACTCATTTAAGTCATGAATAAAAAGTGTTCATAAAAGACTGCGTTTTCCATACTGTAGCATAAGAAATAAACTATAGTAAATATATTGCACTGATATATCTAAAATGGAAGCTGGAATAATATTTTTATCTGAAACAAAATATACATATTACTTTTCTTATATACATAATGTATAAGGAAAATATTGTGACGGGGTTGAAAATTCGAATTCGAGTTCGATGGGAGAGCGCGTTTCAAGCATCTCCGATCACGAAATAAACATTTTTGAGGTGATGCCTGTGTGTGTGTGTGTGTGTGTGTGTGTGTGTGTGTGTGTGTGTGTGTGCGTCAGTGAGTCTGTAGAGACGATATCTCACAAAAGAATGGAGCGATTCGAATGAAATTTGGTACAAAAATCACAATACGTGAATACTGGAAGCCTATTGTATTTAAACGTAATCGAATGTTCAGAACCCCTCCCCCCCCCCATAAATTTTCCAGAGAAATTTTGAAAAAATCATAAAATCAAAACCTTTAATAAAGATACGCAAATAAACATTTCTTATATAATTTTTCCTTAGAAAACGATTGGCATTAACTTTAGAACGCTAGCATGAACCGTTCTTGAAATATTGCACATTTTTTAAATAAATTTAACAAAAAATACCATTAATTAAAAAAAGTTATTATCTGTTAAGAAACATGCTCACTTTTCATATGTAATATCATGCGCTGAATTTGGTGATCTCATTCTCGTACATCTAGCTCCATCCATTCCTGAGAAAAGATACTTTGAGTAATACTTTTGTATTTGAACACCAATAGTCATTTATCTGCTGTAGGAATAACTTATTTCTCCGTCCATAACTTATTTCTCCTTCCATTTCCTCCGACCAACTTGGCGACTTTTTTAAATGTTGTCAAATTAACGAAAATCTCGCCAAATGGATAAAAATAACGCTAAATCAATGAAAATGACGACTAATTGACGAAAATTCAATATCTTAGAAAGAATATAAGTATCTACTATAAAAAAAAATCTATTTTTTTTACTGTAAAAGTAGTAAATTCATTGCATTATATAAGGAAAATCATGTGTTGCCCACATCAGATTTTCCCTATTTGTGTATAGATATGTATGGTTCCTATAGGACAGAAGGGTTCCTAAATGTACACGTTAAGTATATTTATAATAAACTAGCCATCGCCATCATCGAATAAAAGTGATTGCAGTGGTCTTAACGAATATTTTATGATGTTAAAAACAGGAACCTTGACATAGAAGAATTAATTGCAGTGCTCTTAACGAATATTTGAGGAAGTTAGGAACATGAATTTTGACATAGAAGAAAAGATTGCAGTGCTATTAATGAATATATGATGAAGTTAGGAACAGGAACTTTGATATAGAAGAATTGAAAATCTTCATGTATGTGTTTGTATCATCATTATGGGAGAACAATGTACCGCATTCCTTTAAATTTTGTGGTAGCCCCACCTAAAATGTTGTCCATATTTCGGTTTTCTAGGATCAGGCTTATCGATATATTAATAAAACTCCGATGTCGGTGGCACATAACTTTCCCCACACAATGCAAGTACTTTACTTTCTTTTTCAATGCGAAACAATAATGGATAAGATCCAGTGCACAATGCTTTTAACATTGAAAAGTACAATTGGCGCTTTTTGGATAACAACAAAAAATTATTTTAAAGTTTCAAATTACTTATATTTCGGGCAAATATAACTTGACAATTGGAATAATTTCTAACATCTGCTGAGTGCATAATATACATTGTTATATTAAATATGTTAATTATTAATTCCTCCATTTTGCGTCATTTACTTAATTCTAGCGTCATTTTTCTGATTTGGCGACATTTTCGCAAATATTTACACCACATTAACAATCGCCAAGTTAGAGGTATTTCTTTAAATTAGTTGCCAATGTCGTCAAATGTATGGCTAAGTGTTACATATTTGATGAAACTTACAAATGTCAATTCTGATGTAATTTTTCGATACATTTATTTAAAAAGTTGCAATATCTCAAGAACGTTCTAAAATTTGTGACATTCATTTTAATATTGAAAATTGCGTATAAATGATAATTACTTCCTTCTATACAATAATGTATAAGGAAAGTATTGTCACGGGGTCGAAAATTCGAATTCGAGTTTTCGACGGGAGAGCACGTTTCAAGCATCCCTGATCACGAATCGAACATTTTTGAGGTGATCTCTGTGTGTGTGTGAAGACCCAAGCCGTCCGACTCATCTGAGAACTTGAGCAACCAAAAGGACGGCCGGGCTCTGTGTGTGTGTGTGTGCCTGTGTGTGAAAGTATGTGTGTGTGTGTGCATGTGTGTGTGTGTGTGTGTGTGTGTGTGTGTGTATGTGTGTATGTGTGTGTGTGTGTTTCCGTGAGCCTGTGGAGCCGATAACTGACGAACGAATGGACCGATTGGAACGAAATTTGGTGCAAACATTACAATCCGTGAATACTGGAAGCCTGTTGGTTTTATACGAAATCGAATGTTCAGAACTCTCCTAAATTTTTGAGTGAAATTTCGAAAAAAATCATCAAAATATCAAAACCTCTATTAAATTTATGCAAATAAGCATTTCATATGTAATTTATCATTAGAAAACGATTAACCTAAATTTTATAACGCTAGCTGGAACCGTTCTCGAGATATTGCACATTTAAAAAAGAATTAGCAAAAAATTATATAAAATAAAAAAAAAATTTCCTATTGAGAAACATGTTCATTTTTCATATGTAATATCATGCGATAAATTTGGTGGTATTATTCTCTTGGATCTAGCTCGTTCCATTCATGAAAAAAGTTACTTTGAGTAACATAAAAATAAATTATTTCTCCAATCATAACGCTTGGCGATATTTTGGAGACGAATTTGGAGGAATGTCGCCAACTTGGCGACTTTTTTAAATGTTACCAAATTAAAGAAAATCTCGCCAAATGGATAAAAGTGACGCTAAATCAATGAAAATGACGACTATTTGACGAAAATTCAATATCTTGGAAAAAATATAAGTATCTACTATAAGAATAACCTATTTTGTTTTTACTGTAAAAGTAGTAAATACTCTGTATTATATAAGGGAAGTAAGTCATGTGCTGCCCACATCAGATTTTTTTATATTTTATTCAAAACTGCATTCGAATGTTTAGGGATTCTTCGAACGTTCGATCGCGTTTAAAATCAACAGATTTCCAGTATTCGCGAATCGTAACTAGAGATGTGATTATTTCAAAAAATTTTACGTTTTCCGCAGCTAATAATTTTTCGAAAAATTTGAAACAATTCTTTCTATTACATTTCAGCTGGAATAATACGTTCTTTTTAAAAATATTTATTCTTATATTACAGCTACAGTCAAACATATATTATTTAAAAAGGTATCTAGAAATATATAAAAAATTCTAGGCATAAAAATTTCTTATATCAGTTTACTGTATAGTTAGCTGCTTTAATGTATAATTTTAATAACTTAAATGCACTTGCTTCTTAAAACTTAAATACACTTGCTTCTAAATAGTTATAAAAATCCTATTTGAAATGTTTTTTTATCTTCAAAATTCCAATTTTATAGCATTGCACAATAGGGATGAATAGGCATACAAAAGGCATGAGAAATAATTTAAAATTGTTAAGCTTATCAGAATCATAAATAATTTACTGTTTATTGTAAATATAAACAGTAAATTATAAAGTAATATTGTAATAATATTCTAAAACAACATAAAAACTGATTATAATTAAAAATACGTTAAATATTATATTACATTTCTTTCAATACTTTCATAATTCAAAGGAAACATTCTACTATCTCCTTAAAAATATGGCAAAGATAAAAAATAAATTACTCATTTATTATATGTATAAAAATAACTTATTTAATATATAAACATAAAATTACTTTGTTTATTTTTAATATATAAATATAAAATTTATTTAAGACAACAATAAATTAGAAACTGTTTGTAATTAAGTAATTTTAAAATAAATTATTTTATATAATATTAAAAATTGTTTAAAATATACCTGCTTATAATTAAACGAGCAAGTATCATGAGAAAGGAGAGACGATATACAAGATAAGTTAAGCATATATTTAGTGCTATTAAAACATCCCCTCGTAACATTACTCTCGTAACACAACTCTTAAAACATTCCATTCTTTAAACATTTTTATAAAGTTTGGAGAGCTTAATACTGAATTAATAGGCATCTTAAAACTCCATTTGCTTTTTTCTAAGAATGAGTAAAATATCACTTGTACCCCTTTGTTTGTCATCCATTCTTTTTCTTTAAAATAAAGTGCATATACACACTTACCGCCCGCCCTCCTTAATTTCCTTTTTCAAAATTAGAAAACTCAATGATCAAAAACTTCTTGTAAAGCTTCTTTCTTTTCAGAAAAAACAGTTTGGATAGAGTATTTTCTATTTTCAAATTAATAAAAGAAAGGAAAATTTTCTTGAAAAAAAATCCATAAAAGCTATTTTTTATAGCACGGAAAATAAGATATACCGAAATAAATTGCACTGATTTATTGCAATTGAAAGCTGAAATAATAATTTTATAGGACAAAAAAACAATATCTATATATTTATATACTAACCACTTCAATAAACTAAGTACTTTCTGTGGTCAGTACTTCCATATTTTAATTCCAAATAGAACAAAAATGCCGAACCTTTGAAGAATAAAAAATGCATGCGTAATCCCACACCAAAAATCAAATCCCCCAAGATTTCCGTTAAATATTTCGAACTCTTTAGCCAGATCTAAAAATAAGAAAAGCATATTAAGAAGCTACACAGAGAAAAAAAATATGGGTGTGTGGAATTACAGTTTCAGAGTTTGGCAGCAGAACATCTGGTTTGAGGACCACACCTGTGTTGCTATAGCAACGGAAGTTTTGTTCCTTTGTTGATTTTTTCTTTTAGGGGGTTCGTTACTTTGTGAAGCATTGTAAAGCGTATCAGCTGTTCAGATTTTTTTTTACCATGTGTGAAAATTTTGCATAGAAATCTGACAGAGCACGTTTTTAGAATTCTTTTTGAGTATTGGCTACGTATCTGCCTTGTCAAAGGGGTATTTGAAATAACATGGACTTTTATTCCATTGCCATAGTTCTTATTACTTATTCAGGATTTACGTTGGATTATTTAAATTGATATCCAATTTTGTGTGACAGTTATGTATCTCATGTGCTAATATAACATCCTTAATTTAGTTTTTTGTTTAATATAATAAAATTTAATATATTTTGTTCTTGTTGGTAGCAATGAATTCAATATATTTTCTCAAAGTATTGTGTTTTATGGTGTTTTTACTTTTGCTACTAATAATTTGCTACTAAATAGTGTAATGCAGCCAAGAATGTGGCCCTCGTATTTTGATGGATCTACACTTTTTGGGCATCCTTGAATACGAATTTCAAAACTTTCTAAATATTTCTCTGAGTCTTGGGAGACAATATCCGGTGAAAATATTAAGCTCATAGAATTAAATTTTACAGGATTATTTTCAGAAAACATCCTTGGATTATTTTTTTTTTTTTTGGGGGGGGGGGGGGGTGAACGATCGTACAAGCAGCGGAAGATCTTCAATATTTTTATCATTTTTAATTCGTAAATCGAAGAAAATATATAAATGTGTTGAGAACTCTCACAAAATAGCTATTTTATAAGAACTTTTTTACTGTAAAGTGAACGGCATCATTTACATAGACTGTTTGTTCACAGGTACGGTTGAGATATTGCACATTTTTGATCTAGGATGAAATAAATTCATAAGAAACATACATTTATTTAGTATTATAAAACGTGTAAATACTTTGTGACTACTTGTAACTAGAAATAAATTAACTTTATTGTTTAGGATTTATCGGGACTTTTTTTGCGAGATATTGGAAATTTTACTTTTCAACATGGAACTTATACCTTTCGAAGAAATTGTTAAAATTGGTTAAAAATTGGTACAATCATTTATATGAACAACTCAGAGTCCAGTTCTAGACAACCTCGTACGAAAAATAGACTACCAATCTTTGGGATATATGTTTAGTCGCGCCGAAAGGTGGGGGAGTGATTCAATGACTCCAGTTTTTCCCAGAATACTAAGTTTTGTTAAAAGTTAGTGATACATGAATACATTCAAAATAAATGAACGGTGGGCCCGAAAACATAATTTTTGTTTTGAAGCGGTGTACATAATTAATCAAACTAGCGCCTGTTAAATTATCAAGATCCAATTGTGAGTACATTTTAAAAATATATTACATCTTCAAAACAAAAAAGATATTGATAATATACCAAAGTAATCATACCATTTTCATATAGTAACCATTGCAATGTTCACTCCCATACATGCTCGATGGATGAGAGATCTGGAGAGAGCTCAGGCCAAGAAAGCAGGTGATATAATTATGGAAGCTGCGAAATAATTATAGATAAGATCCACGAAGCAATGCTGTATTGTTTAAGAGTACACTGGCATTTGGTTCTTTTCTGGATGGCAACTTGTAAGATTATTTTGAAGTACCAAGTAACTTATATTTCACGAAAATATAACCTGACAATTGGAAAAAATTGCTAACATCTGCTAAGCATTATATTGAAATATGGTATGCTACATTATATTATATTATATACATGCTCCTTTATATAAAAATCTTTTAATTATAATTTAATCAATTTGACGTCATTTTCGTAACTTTAGAGTGTATTTTGCCAATTTGGCGACATCTTCGTCAATGTGGCTTCACATTATACAATCATCAAAATTATTACTAATGTCGTGAAATGTTTTTCCAAGTGTTACATATTTGATGCTATGTACTACTGTTCATTGAAAATGATTAATTTATCGAAAGTGGTTCAAGCTAGCAGTCTAAGGTTTATGCCATTCGTTCAAGCTACTTCCAAATTCGTTCAAGCTACGTACGTATTTATTTATTTTACATTATTGAATGTTCTCATTTTTTTATGATTCCTTCAAAGATGCATTCAAAAATTTCCCCAAAGTTTGTTTACGTTTAAAATCAATAGTTAAAATCAGTATTCACAGATCGTAATAATCGTACTAAATTAAGTTCAGAACGTTCCATTCGTTCGTAAAATATTGCATCCAGTGTCTCATGCACACATACTCTTAACACACACACACACATACACACAGATATCACCCTTAAATCGTTCGATTTGTGTTCAGGGATATTTGAAATGTGCGCTTTCGTCGAAAATGCGATATAGAAATTTCGACCCCGAATTGTACATTTGGTTGTATAATTGTACAATTGCACAATTATACAATTGTACATGAAATGTACATTTGGCGATTTTCCGGATAACAACATGTAAAACTATTTCAAAATATCCAATTAACTTATATTTCGAGCAACTCTAAACAATATATCAATATTGATAGCATCCTCAATGGGCGACATAGTTCATACATAATAATATTTTAATAATTAATTCATCAATTAGGCGTCATTGTCATTAATGCAACGTCACTTTTGCAGTCATGATGATATTTTCGTCAATCTTGGGTGAAATATCGCCAAATTGGCGATACGTCGCTAGATTATTCGCTAAGTTCGCCAAATGCATCAGCACGTGTTACAGACAAATGGAGAGAAAAACATTTTTTTATATACTAGAAGGTATGCCCGTCATATAACGGAAATCAGAATTTTGTGAAACATTACTTCCCATTTGGCGTCGTTTTTATAAATTTGGCGTTATTTTTGTCACTTTGGTAACATTTAATGTAGTCGCGAAGTTGGCGAAATCCCGCTAAATTTCACGCCAAGCGTTACAGATGGACGGACGGACTGTGAAATGGGTTATTCTTATACTCTACTCTTATGTTCTTTCCAAGATATTGAACTCAATTAGTCGTCATTTCATTGATTTAGAGTCGATTTCATCAATTTGGCGAACTTTTATCAATTGGGTAATATTTTCGTCAATTTTGAAACATTTAAAAAGTCAGCAAGTTGGAGATATTCCGACAAATTTATCACCAAAATTTTGCCAAACGTTACGGACGGAAAAATATGTTATTTTTATACTAGATACTTATATTATTTCCAAGATAGTGAATTTTCATCAATTAGTTGTATATTTCATTGATTTATTGTCATATTTACCAATTTGGCGAAATTTTCGTTAATTTCGCAACATTTAAAAACTTCGCGAAGTTGGCGACATTTCACCAAATCCGTCAGCACATCCGCCGCCAAATCCGCCGCCAAAATCTCGCCAAGCGTTATGGACGGAGAAATAAGTTATTCTTATAGCAAATAAATGACTATTGGTGTTCCAATACAAAAGTATTAACCAAAGTATCTGTTCTTATGAATGGAACGAGCTAGTTCCACGAGCATGATGTCGCCAAATTTATCGCATGATATTATATATGAAAAGTCAACATATTTAACAATAGTTAATATTTTTTTTTATTTTATGTAATGTTTTGATACATTTATTTCAAAAATGTGCAATATCTCGAGAGCAGTTCATTCTAGCTTTCTAAAGTTTATGTGAATCGTTTTCTAAGAAAAAATTACATAAGAAATGACTATTTGTGTAACTTCATTAAAGGTTTTGATTTTTTGATGATTTCCTCAAAATGTCACTCGAAAATGTAGGTTGGTTCTGGACATCCGTTTGAGTTTTAAAACAATAGGCTTCCAGTATACACGGATTCTAGTTTTTGTACCAAATTTCGTTCACATCCGCTTCGTTCGTGTGATATCGTATCCGCAGACTCACTGACATACACTCACACACACATACTTTCACACACACACGCACATACAAAGGCATCCCCTCAACACGTTTGATTCGTATTCGGGGATGCTTTAAACGTGCTGTAAAACTCGAATTAGAATTTTCGATCTCGTTTTAATACTTTCCTTTTCCTTATACATTATACTATGTATATAAGAAAAGTAATGAATTATACGGAAGAAAGTAATAAATTATATATGTAGGGAATGTAAAAAACAAATTAAAAATGACTTCTTCTTTTTTTAAAATTTTTACAGAAAATGTATTCTACATAATTTATTTGAGAGCATTAATTATATCATACACAGCAAATTAATTTCCTTAATGGACATAGTAATTGAGAAAGCATATGTAACATATTATTTAAAATAAAAGGCAACCTTCATTTTAAATTGAAACTAAACAGTCCTAAACCTTCTGAATGTATTTGTGAGAAAAATAAAAGAACTAAACTGTACCTTATTAGCTAATTGTTATTTTTATTCGGTTATAATTGCAGACGATTTTATTCTACAACATGACATAGATTTCATTTATTTTATTTTCGCCAGTGAAATAATGTGATGGAAACCAGAAATTTTTTAAAATATCTTTATTATAGTAATTTATGATTTTAACATTAGGAATGAAAATTTTAGTTGATAATTTTAGTTATTAAATGTATTGTATTTTGTATAAAAAAATATTACAGGGTCGTCGCCCAACAGGATATACATTTCTGACTGTTCTACGTTGAAAAAAAATATTTAAGAAATGCACTATAATATTTATTTGTCTTAATAAGTGAAATACATTGTATATCTGATAGCACAATTAATATACCTTATAAATTTTATGAAATGAGTTTTAAAATGTTTACTAACTTTTAAACTTTTAGGATCACATTTTTTTTTAATTTCCTCTCAATTTTCCGAGTAGCAATCCTGAATTATAAATTCATCATTGGTATGATTAACATTTTTTTTCAGAAAAATAATTAATCATATAATTCATGATAAAATATCTTAAAATTGCTACCTTACCTTTAGCTTAGTTTCTCCATGTGGTTGTAAAGAAATAAGGGGAAAAGAAAATTAAAAAACTATCTAGTAAAATAAATTTTATTTTTCCTTTCAAAATTTCAACTTTCTTTGCTTTTGGCTTTTCCATAAATGAACAGCTTTCTCAAAATTAAATTTAAATTCAACATTTCCATTGTTTTCACAAATGTTTGGATAAAGTTTTGAAAGACGTGTTAAAACATTCACATTTTTCTCACCCAGTCTTCTTCGTTTTTGAGTTCTGATTCTATTTTGTTTTGAATATACTTTCTAGCAGATAGCTGTTGAAAGAAGAATAACCAATGCTGAAAATCCAGGGTATATTGGCATATCATCTACTGTGGAGGACAAAACAAATTTGCAGAACTCATTTAATTTCGTGCTAGAATTTCCACAATAAAAAGACTGCATTTCAGAGAAATCTGATGTGGGCAGCACATGACTTTCCTTATATAATGCAATGAAATTATTGATTTTACAGTAAAAAAAATAGATTATTTTTATAATAGATACGTACATTTTTTCCAAGATATTGAATTTTCGTCAATGGAGTCGTCACTTTCATTGATTTAGCTTCATTTTCCTCCATTTGGCGAGTTTTTCGTTAATTTCGCAGCATTTAAAACAGTCGCCAAGTGGGCAACATTCCACCAAATTTGTCACTAAAATCTCGCCAAGCGTTATGGACGGAGAAATAAGTTATTTTTACAGCAGATAAATGACTATTGGAGTTCAAATACAAAAGTATTACTCAAAATATATTTTTTCATGAATGGAACGAACTAAATTCACGAGAATGATGTCTCCAAATTTATAGGTATTACATATGAAAAGTGAACATGTTTCTCAATAGGAAATACTTTTTTTTTATTTTATGATTTATTGATAATTTTTTGGAAAAATGTACAATATCTCGAGAACGGTTTATTTTAACGTTCTAAAGTTTATGTCAATCTTATTTAATGAAAAATTACTCAAGAAATGACTATATGCGTAACGTTATTAGAGGTTTGATTTTTTGACGATTTTTTCAAAATTTCACTTGAAAATTTAAGGGGGTTCTGAACATTCGATTTCGTATAAAAACAGTAGGCAGTTTATGGAGTGTAATTTTTGTACCACATTTTGTTCTAATCGGTCCATTCATTTGTCAGTTATCGTCTCCACACACACACACAGGCACACAGACACGCACACACACTCACAGAGAGAGAGACATCACTTCATAAATGTTCGAATCGTGATCAGGGATGCTTGAAACGTGCTCTCCCGTCGAAAACTCGAATTCAAATTTTCGACCCTGTCACAATACTTTCCTTATACATTATTGTATATACGGAAATTAAAAATACAATTTTTATGTGAATACTGAAGGTTTAAATTACAACTAGTAATCTCCTAAAATTCAAATGCCGATTCATTGTTGAAAACAATTCATTTATATTTGTTAAAAAATCAATGTGATTACTTTGAAAGATTCGACTAACATGGTCAACTATTTGAAATACATATTTTAAGATGGAATACCTCAACAAAACCGTAATCAGTGCAATGTTTTAGTCACTTTGTCTGTAGCATTGTAAGAATGTTTATTCTCAACGATATCAGTTAATGTTATCACAAATGCATTATGACTTATATACGGTTGATCAAATTTTCTCATTAAAAATATACTAGAGAAATGTTATATATATGAATTAACATTGATATTCATCAACTTTTTGTCGATTTTAGGCAAGCTTATGACAGTATAGACAGAGCTAAGTTGTTTTTGATTTTAAAGGAGTTGAGTATTCACCCCAAGTTAATAGGATTGATTCGATTGACTCTCTCCAATACTTCAACAAAAATAAGAATTCAAACCACATTGTCAGAAGAATTCGATGTAAAAAAAGGGTTGAGACAGGGAGATCCACTGTCAACTGGTCTGTTCAACTTGTGTTTGGAATATGTAATACGAAAAACCAATATTTAACCCAGAGGGACAATTTTTAACAGAACTTGCTAAATTTTTGCATTTGCAGATGATCTGGTTTTGCAGAAAAAAAGGGCACTCATTGAGTGTTGTTCTGATCTACTTCTGTTTTCAAGGGAAGTTGGCTTAAGTGTAAATGACTTAAAATCTACGTATATGGTAAATACTAGAAATAGTGAAAGATTTCAAGGTATTAAACTTTTTGACTGTGGGGGATTTAACTGTAAAAGAGTTAAGGAATTTAAATACTTGGGTTCACTTGTTACTGATAATAATGGTATTAAACTAGAAATTAGAGCAAGAATTTCTGCTGGAAACAGATGTTATTTTGCTTTACAGAAACTTGTGAGGTCAAACTATGTAAATATTAAACTCAAAATACTTATCTATAAAGTGATAATAAGACCAATTGTTCTATACGGATCGGAGACTTTGACTTTAATTAAAAGAGATGCTGATCTTTTGGGAATATGGGCAAGAAAAATTCTACGGAGAATTTTTGGAGCAATATGTAAAGATGGACATTGGGACATTGGAGGAGTAGAACAAATAGAGAGGTTTATGGTAGATATAAAGAGATTGATATTGTTACAACTATAAGGAAAACAAGAATTCAATGGCTTGGACATGTGATGAGGATGGAGAAGGGGAGAGTTACTAGAAGGTTTTTGGAGGGAAGCACAGGGGGGTCAAGATCCCGAAGAAAACCTAGGGTCAGATGGAAGGAGCAGGTAGAGGAGGATTTGAAATTGCTTGGTATTAGCAATTATAAGAGGAAAGCGGCCAATAGAAAGGAATGGTCAAAATCTTAAAGGAGATCAAGGCTCTACAAGGGCTGTAGTACCATGATGAGGATCATGACTTATATGGCAAGTATCAACAGCACGGCCAAGAGAGAGCCAAACGAACAGTAGTAATATCTTTTAAGATGATGCAAGGTTCATGCAATGTTTCTTGTATTGCTTTTGGATTTACCGACCTTATTGTAGATGCGTGGAAATAAATATACAGTGAACGCATAGCTCTTTGTATGTTCTGAAATAGATCTATACCATTTGCAGCTACTGTTAGATATCATTTTAAGGGAAAGATAGGTAACTACTGGGTAATCTCTTTGGATCCAGTGATATTTGGTATGTTGATCAAACGAGAAAAAGTGAATGGGGGATGCACCAGGGTGGATTGTAAGGAATTTTTGAGAGCGAAATTTTGTTATAGATGTCAATTTTATGGACATATTAGCAAGTATTGCCCAAACAAAGAGGTCTGTGTAAATTATGGTAAAGATGAGACAGAATGTGCAGGGAAGACTGTGTGCATGAATTGCACTAGGCACAATGTGAAATTTAAAACGACGTATAAAACGGATCATAGATGTAATGATAGTGAGTGCAATATATACATCAAAGAATTGGAATTTGCTTCACCTAAAGTGGACTATGGGTAACCCTAGTTTACTTGTTTTCCGTTTTTTATTGGCTTGTTGTTTTATGGACTGTTTTTGTTTGAAATGACTTTTATATGTACATTCTCTGATGCCACTACTTTCATTATATTGTACATGTGCATTCATATTGTATTCATATGATACTTTACGCTTTTTGTAGATGTATGGTGCATGTCTTTTATGTTTGCAGTATAACGTGATACCTTGTATTATATCCTGACAAGATAGCCAGTGATTTTGTTTAGTTTCCTAATAAAGTGGTTAGGAGAGAATCAGTCTCGACGGACCAGTATGGTGGTCTGCATCGGGTTTTTTTGTTTTCTGTTTTTGCACGGTTTCTGGTGCGAGCCGTGATGTTGTCAGGGTTTGGAGGGGCTCCCGGCTGGGAGCCCGGTCGTCTTCCTGGGGGTGGAGTCCCCGGGGCGCTAGCCGTTTGTGGCCTGGTCGTGTCCTGGGTGGGGTTGCTGTCGTGGCGGCTTTTTATCTGCCGTATACCTTCGGGTGGTCGGTATATCTTTTTGATGCCATTTTAAGTTTGCGATACGGCAAGTTTTAAACGATGCGAAATGCAATAGTGGTGCAGAAGAGTGGGTGTCAGATCCTGCAATTTTTCCCCCAAGCCATTATTCTTGCCCATCATGACTGCTGCACCATCTGTAGTAAGACCAACTAATTTAGACATTTGCACATTTTTTTCTTAGAGGAAATTGATCAATACACATTTTAATGTATCAGTATTGCATATTCCACTCAGTTTCAAGTTCGCCCAAAAACTAGTACGTGGTTCATTAT
This sequence comes from Amaurobius ferox, assembly GCA_951213105.1. Lineage (NCBI taxonomy): Eukaryota > Metazoa > Arthropoda > Arachnida > Araneae > Amaurobiidae > Amaurobius > Amaurobius ferox. The sequence continues at coordinate 51,480,292 of OX578148.1, read as the reverse complement.
TATTTAGATAATTCGCATATATTATGAGTTTATGATTCACAGCAATATCTGTAGACTCATGAATTAAAATGGAAAAATAAGGACTATTTTAAATCTCACTTTCAAGCTCTGACTGTTATATATCAGACATAATCTCCTGAATTAGCGTTGTAGAATGTTGTAATAAGTTAATGTGCAGCTCCTTGATTATTTCGTTACCACATGATTTCATCAAAATCCTTACAGACTTGTATTTTGTCTGTGGCAGTTCCTCCTTGGTAAGCAAATAAATAGTTTTAAATACTATCATATCCCCTTCTGAAACATTACTGCTTAATTTTTCAGTGGCAGTATGTATAACTTCTGCATATTTTTGCTCATTTAAAGTAATATGTTCCTTTGTTTTTTCATTTCTTACTAAAGTACTCGTTTGGAAGCAAACAGAATCATTGATTGCCATCACAACCTTTATGTCTGCTTTCTGACAGATTTTGCAGCACATGCGATTTGCTTCCTCATCATGCATTACCCAAGGAAACTCGCAATACCACTTTGGTAAAAATGTGTCATGTTTTGTAAAGTTTTGTTAGCTTACTCCAGTACTGCTTAATTTGATCTTCTTGTTGATCTCATGCTGTGTGAAAGAAAGTACAGAAAGCAATACATGTGACTCGCATACTGTCTGATCCAAAGAATTTGAATTTCCGTAGTCGTTAACTTTTTCATCCGTAGCTTTGCCCAAAACAAATATTTTTCATAGTTTTTGACGGACCTCTAGCAGAACTCATCATAATTAATTTCAATATACAACGTTAATATGCAAAAATTCAAAAATACGAGCTTACCAAAAACCACATCGTCAAAGTAGGTAAAAATGTACACAACAAAATCAAGTTGCAGAAAGAAATCAGTTAGATTGGATTGAATTTTCCACTACCTGCCGGAGAAAAAGTATTGAGCCGTCGTGAAGAAATAAAAATAAAGCTACTTTTAACGCGGTTACAGTTTAGTCATATTAAAATATTCAGCGGGTACATTTAACCCAATGGTTAGCATCAAAACCTGCAATAAAACTTAAAAGTTAATTTTTATTTTAAGAATGTGAAAAGTATGTAAAACTGTTTCTAAAGTTAGTAATAAACAAGAAAAACGAGCGCCTGCGCGGATACTACGCTCTTTCGTCACCAATCCTCTGGCTGCAATCTATTTTTTAACACTTTACAACAAAGTTGAAAAGTGTTTATGACTTTGTTCATTCTGTCTGTCTGTCTGTCTGTCTGTCTGTCTGTCTGTCTGTCTGTCCGTTAGCACGATAACTGCCGTAAAAATGGGTTTATCAAAATGAAATTTTAGTATGTTGTTCAGTCGGTCTGTAGGACCTATGGGAATATAAATAAATAATATCACCCAATTAGTTTTTTATTGAACCCGGGTTGAAAAAATGAAATACATTGAACCCTATGGGACCTAATTTTTCAAACATTTTTTAAGTAAATTTAAAATTCACGAATTGCTTCGAAATTTTTAGGAAATATTCACATTATCCCATAGAATATATAAAAAAAAATTCAGTAAAATATGTTAAGTAGTTTTTTAATTAAAAAAATATTTAATATAGGGAAAAAAACAAATTCAATTAAATTCTGACTTTGGGATATCTTCCAGAAAGAAAAGAAAGAGATATAATATAATAAATATCTCTCCATTTGTTTAAACGTTTTGCATATGGGAGTGGCTTCATATTTTAAAGTAAATTTGGTAGATAACAATTTTTCTTTTTTTTTAAATTTTATATAACTCTTCATGATAAATTTATTTGATGCCATTTTAAATGCACTTCCCTACGTCCTAGAGAGTTAAAATTTGGTACACAGCTTAAATTTGTTGAACATTTTATTCGACAAAAATTTGATGGATCTTTAAATATAGATCATACATTTTTTTCGAAATGGCCTGAAAATAATCCCCGTTCACTTCTATAAATCATTGTTGTAATATTGTTAAAAATTCTGATGTGGACAGCACATGTCTTTCTCTGCAGACTCATATTCGTTCTCTTTATTTATTCAATGATAATTTGAGTTTATCTGCACAACATAAGTATTTTAAATGACATTGAATTTACACGTTAAACTTAAATTTGGTTCTCATTTGATAGCTGGACTTATTGTCAAAGGTGGCGTAGCGAAAACGCGAAAAAACTAGAATATCTCAAGAACGGCTAGTCCTAGAGTAATGGGGTTAGTCTTATTCTTTTTGTTGTCAAAATCACATATAAAATAGGAATTTAATTGATATAATTGAGCACACGTAGTCTTTTATTTTTATATATAACGATTTTTGCTGGCCATTTCGCAAAAATAGCCCATTCCTTTTTCCCGAATCGTACTAGAATAACCTACAAATGACTTATATACGAAATTTTGTTACATTTGGTATATAAATCACTTGTCGGTTATTGAAATATTATACACCAAATTTTGTTAAATTTGGTTCATTAGTTTTTAGCTAGAGTGGATAAAGGCAATTTCTGCGGCCATTTCGCAAAGAAGGCAGATTCTTTTATTACGAATCGTACTATAATCTAATGAACATCAGGATTTCCCACAAAAAACATACCTACCAAATTGTATGAAATTCGGCCTATTAGTTTTTCAATTAGAGTGGATGTAATATCCACACAGACACACAGAAACATACACAGATACACCCTTACACACACAGACGTCTTCCTAAAAGTAGTTTTTTCGTGTTCTAGAAGTCCCAAAACGTGTAGATCCTTTGAAAATTCGAGTTCCGATCTTCGGCACGATTCCAATACTTTGAGTACATACACATACACATATATATTATCTGTGTATTATCTGTGTATCTAAATTCCGTGCCTATGCAATTACAATAGTTGTGATTTTAAATGATCCCTAAACTTTTATTATTTCTTCAAGGAAGCCTAATTTTAACATATGCAGAATGCAAATATCTCAAGCGATTGTAAGATGAATTACATAAGAATTGCTGAATTTTTTTCACACAAAATTATTTAGCTCTGGAGTCTGGAATACAAGTTATATGAATGAAATATTCATTGATTTTGCATAAAGAATCAGATGATTTATATTTCGATACAGTTTTAAATATTTAAGTATAATAAATTACTGTAGTACTGTGATAATGTAAAAAATATTACCACTGAATGAATCACATTTTAGAAATTTTTAAATGAAATTACATTTCAGTTGGAAAGTGTTTCATAATCAATGCTTATGCATGATTGATCTTTCTTGTTTGTTCATCAATTTGATGTTCTGTAGACGACGTTCTTACCACAAGATGTTCTTACCGATGTTATTAACATCCTCTTACTCCATGCGTACATTAATTTGATGTACGTTTACCTTCCGGTAAAAATCGCGTAGCGCAGAAGGATAAAAATCAACTTTTGTTATGGTGAATTTGTAACGATGTACATGATGCCGGATAAAATAAGAAATTGCTTATTTTTAAGCCAAATCTGTTTAATTTGCGATTTTAAAAATTATTATTATTTTTCTTTTTTTTTACACAATCGGTGCGTAAAAATGCGTATTACTTAATTTATAAAGCGTATATGCTTATTTTATAGCGTGAAATACTCGTATAGAGGCGTTATCTCGATGTCTGTCTACATAAAATAGCAACATTTAAGCATAGATTCTACGAATCCATATAAAAATGATACTATACGAGTATTTTTACGTATAGCATATTTATTTTTGCTGTTCAATTGGTAGCCCGATTAACGGTTTTATGAGAACATTCTAAAATTGTTTTTGTTTCTAATCCCTGTGTTGAAGGAAAGCCTTACACCACGTCCTATAGACCCCATTCTAAAATTATTCTTCGTTAATACTATTAATTACGGGCAACACCATTTTTATTTTGGTTTGTTGCTTTTTTCCGCGCTTGTATTTTTCCCGCCTTGGTAGCGTGATTTTCATTTTTTCTTAAAATTTATTTTTTCTTTATGTTTAACTTTTTCTGCCCGTCAATATGATATTAAAGTTTTTATTCTTCGAGTATTAGTTCTGCATTTATTTTCATTTATCTCATTTTATTATGGAACTTCTCTAAATTTTGAATCTCAACTTTTGAATTTCCTGCATACGCATTATGATGCGGAAGAATCAATCGGATATTTTGAAGCTGTTTCATCTTGGATCTACATCCAGGCTTCAAGTTCCTCTTCTGTTTATTTAAATTGAATATTTAGGACCTAACTTGTATAGAAGATATTGAAAGATGTCGTAATATACTCGAAACTCACACTTGGGATTTTGAGGTATATCATAAAAACATAAAACTTTTCATATTTTATGTGCGATGGTACACCTACCTCTTCATGGTGCACCCTGGAAACGTTTCTTTTCTAAAACGGCTAAAAGGTCTACTACATTGGCATGCGACAACTAGTTACATCTAAAATATTTCAAATGTTTTCTATCAAAGACTTCAAGACATTAAACTGCATTTAAAAACACCATCTTGACGTTCAGAAAAATGGTGTCAAGATGGTGTTTTTAATAAAGACTGTTTACAGATCTTGTAGCCTTTAATAGAAAATATTTGGGCATTATCCCAAAGACCGGTACAGTCTTGAATTTGGCGAATTTTCTAGCGCCAGATGTTGAGACAGTTACCATAGTATCCAACCAACTCACAAGGTTACCATGAAGAGTGAAAAAATTGCGAAGGTCGCAATATAGCACACCGTTTATCGCCGATTTGGCGCGATAAAAAAAAACCGACCGTACTGGTCTCTGGGATTTAGCCAATATTTGAAATCTTTTTTGGACGTGTTTACCATAATTAATTAATATGATTATAATTGTGTTTTTAAATATCGTTTACAGATCTTGTAGTGTTTGATAGAAATTATTTAAAATATTTTAGACGAGTTTACCATAAAAAAATGCCCTGTACGTCAAGAATTGTTCTTAGATCTTGTAGTATTTGATAAAAAATATTTGAAATATTTTGATGTGTTTACCATAATTTTCCTGTACGTCAAGATGGTGTTTTTAATAAATACAGTTTACAGCTTTTGTAGTCTTTGATAGAAAATGTCATGAAACATATTCTATTTCTCTATAGTTATTGTTACGTAATATTATTAAGTAATATTGTTACGTAAAGTGTCTGAAGTTGTTAACATAATATCTGCAAAAATCTGCCCAAAACTGCATGGAGTCCATGTTTACAAAAAATACATATTTGTACTTAAAATGCCAGGGAAATATATATGATTCGTTAGTATCAACAAAAAGGTTTCATACATATGCCCAGGCTAAATATCTAGTTTTTGAATATTTATTACGTACTGTGCAAGAAATATCACAAAATATGAATAAATACTGAAATATTTGTTTCCGTTCCAAATTTCCTGTTTGTTATTAATACAGGGCTTTTATATACCAATTGTAGGTGACATTGGTTATTTTTAAACATCGCAGATGTAGACAAAGCAAAATAGCATGATATTAATAAATGTCTAATTTATGCATTCGTGCATATATTGGTAGCATTATTGAAGATATATAACAAATATTTTGTTTTAAATAGTCATAATAATTATGTCAAAAACAATTTGATGCGGATCCGGACCGTGAGTATAAATTGGTTAATATCTTTGAAGACATCGCTCAAATTTCGATTTACATGATGCCAGAACCACTATGCCGTGGATATGGTGCACCATTTTTCACTGTCAAAGAAGTAACATCATTGCATTATGTAGCGAAAGTCATTTGCTGAACACTGTAAAGAACCTTGCTGCCCCAATCGGGCATCGAACTACAGTTCTCCGTACTGTCGAACGGATGCTCTATTGTTGAGCTACTGCGACGGCAATTGTCTAAGTGGTTATGTCTAAGTGTTATTGTCTAAGTGGTCTAAGTTATTGTCTAAGTGGACTCTGCATTCTCCACCATTTAATATCAAATTAGCCTGCAACTGGCAATCTGACAAACCACCTCTTGCTATTTTAGCCTCAAATTAGCCTCCAGATTAGCTACTTGCGTGGTCGTTGACATCCGGATTTGAAATCGACGCTCGATATACAGAACTCCACCGAATTCGTGACAATCGTTCTAGGGTCACTTTCAGTCCTCCCACATCTTTGCACTAACCTACACGAGGGTTGATTTGTTTGGGAGCCATTATAATAAACCTTGCCCCCCCTACTGGGAATCCAACCACGATTTCCTTTTACTAGACAACCGACGCTCTAACGTTGATCTACTAGGACGGGATTTCAAGCTTTTATCGGTGAAGCGGACATTAAATTTTTACTTTCTCGTATTATGCGATATAATATAGAAAAAATATTGCTCTAACGAAAATTTTTGAATTCGAGATTTTGATGCCAATATATGTTTCAAGACCTCATGTAGTGCAATACTTGTACAGCATGTTGCACTCCCAATTACAAATACCAAGAAAGATAATGATCAATATAAATGCAGCAGAGGAAACCAATCGGAGCACAATCATAGATAAACAGTGTTCATCCCCTTCTGCATCAACGACAAATGGGAGTAGTGGTATGAAACCAAAGGGGGAAATAAAAAAGTGTCCCAAAGTTTTGTTCCAGAAAGTTCAGCAGATTTGAATTTTGGACAACGAACTAACAACATGTCTCTTGAGTTTGTGCAAAAAATATCTACGTGAGCGCTAAAAGAAAGCGTGGCTCAGAAGTGTGATGGGCAATATAATCTTACAGCATAGTGATTGCGCGAATAAGTGTTGGAATGCAAGAAAGCATAGGTATTTATGTATTTCACTTGTCACTAATTAGCACGGAAGGCACACATTTAACGGTTATCTAATAATTAACAATTAGTTCGTACAAATCTATGTCGTAATAACGAGTTCTTGTATTTTAAACTAAAAGAACTATTTTGAGTTTCGGAATATTAAAAGAAAGTGTCTAAATATATATATCAATTATATGATGTGTTTAAAAATGTTTATTAATGAAATACTGTTAGAGCTAGATGTGTTATAATGATAGATTTATGAATAGTATTAATAACCAAGACATAAATGGATATCTATACCTTAAATATTAAATAAAATTGGTCAAATTTAGATAAGTGTGTTTATTTATATCTTGTGTATTTGTCTCTCCGGCTTGAGAACCGGTAGTTTACATGCACTACCCTTAGTGAAGGCATCATAGGTAAGTCCTAGTATAATAATTTTGATAAGGACAACTTGACCTTATGACACCTCCTGAACACGTTTTAACTATTTTTGGAGTGATGTCAGGCTGCCTGTATGTCTGATGTCTGCAGTCGATTAAGTGTGTGCACGATAACAGCCACAAATATTAATGGATTTTCACGAAACTTTATATCTGACTTTGTTATTAAAAAAATCTAAAAGTAGATAGACCATTTTTTTTTTAAATTTGAGCGAAAACTTTATTTTGTATTTTGTAACATGGCAGCATAGGACACAAAATTTGACATAGTTATGCACAAAAGAGTTTATTTGTGGTTCAATAGTCACAAGACTTAATGATTTCAATTATTGTTGTGATATATCGCAACGGTTCAATTTTTTGTGTTCGTGACGTCATTACCCACTCTTGTAAGGGAAAGTTACTCCCCGGCGGCAGCATTGTCAAGTTTGGTAGCAATCGAAATATATTTTCAAACCATTTAAAGTGAAGGGCTACACCATAGTTTCAATCATTTGATCACACGATATCCAATTTTCAAATTATTTCTTGTAAAATTTGTAAAAAAAAAACGAAAAAATGATTTCTAGTATGAGAAAGTCGAGTGGACCCACAGTCCAATTAATTTACAGAGTGATCAATTGTGTAATTTGAAAGATATGCTTGGTCTGAAAAAATCCAATTTTTCTAGAAGAAATTTAAATTATGAAAATAATTTCCATCTATAACTTAAAATACTGATTACATTTCAATTCAAATTCAACAAAATATCTTCAATTTATACGAAACTTTCTAAGTGAATTGGTACAAAATAAAGCAAATAATTAAATAGAAAACTAGCTTACTTTTATGATCTAAATAATTTTATCCTTTTCTATTCCCAGACGATTCCAAGATACATAACATAATTTTAGTTCATTTGGATGTCTTATGTAAATTAACGTGATAAAAACCATATTATTTTTGAAAAATTGTTTATTGTCGTAATTTATAATTACATCATTAAAAATAATTCAAGTTGATTTGCAAGCATTAGTATTTGCGTTGGAAATAATGGGCATAAAATTATATTATCCAGTGTTTGTTTTTAAAATAAATGTAGACAAATATTTTAAATATAATTTATGTAATTGCAAAATAAATATTTGCTTAATGTGGCTCTAAATATAAAGATTCATGTGCATGCGGTTATGCTAATGAAATAACTTTGGACTGTTATTTTTAAAATACTAATTTATTAATTGCTCTTTTAAGCTTCTAAATTGTTTTTTCAAGAAGCTTAATAAAGTTATATAAATACCTAACAAAAATAAAATATGGAAAGCAAGTGCTGTTACTTTTTTTCACAGCGAAATATATTCATTGAAAAATGTTTTTGGAGTTGAACTGCCAAGCAAATTTAGCACTTTATGATGGCATAATCTAAACTTTTTGAAACGTCAAATTAACTTATATTTCGCTCACTATTAAGTTTGTAATCCACATATTAAATGGTTTTAATAATTAAAACACCTGATGTGAGCAACACATGACTTTCCTTATATAATGCAATGAATTTATTACTTTTACAGTTAAAAAAATGTTATTCTTATAGTAGATGCTTATATTCTTTCCAAAATATTGCATTTTCTTCAATGAGTCGTCATTTTCATTGATTTAGCGTCATTTTTATCAATTTGGCGAGATTTCTGCTAATTTGGCAGCAATTAAAAATGTCGCCAAGTTGGCGACATTCCGCTAATTTCGTCGCCAAAATCTCGCCAAGCGTTATGGACGGAGAAATAAGTTATTCTTATAGCCGATAAATGACTATTGATGTTCGAATACAAAAATAATACTCAAAGTATCTTTTTTCATGAATAGAATGAGCTAGATCCACTAGAATGATGTCACCAAATTTATCGCATGGAAATTTATCACATATGAAAAGTGAACATGTTTCTCAATAGGAAATATTTTTTTTTTATTTCATATAACTTTTTGATAATTTTTTTGAAAAATGTGCAATATCTCAAGAACGGTTCATGTTAGCATTCTAAAATGTATGTCAATCCTTTTCTAATGAAAAATTACATAAGAAATGTCTATTTGCGTAACTTTATTAGCTGTTTTGATATTTTGACGATTTTTTCAAAATTTCACTCGAAAATTTAGGGGAATTCTGAACATCCGATTGTGTATAAAAACAATAAGCTTCCAGTGTTTACGGATTGTGATTTTTGTAACAAATTTCGTTCAAATCGGTGCATTCGTTCATCAGTTATCGTCTCCACAGATTCACTGACACACACACACATACACACACAAACACACACACATACTTTCACACACAGGCATCACTTCAAAAATGTTTAATTCGTGATCAGGGATGCTTGAAACGTGCTCTCCCGTCGAAAATTCGAATTCGAATTTTCGACCCCGTCACAGTACTTTCCTTATATTTTATGTATATAAGGAAAGTAAAAATACAATTTTTATATGAACACCGAAGGTTTAAATTACAACCAGTAAACTCCTAAAATTCAAAATCATAATTATACTACTCTCTGTCATAGTTATTAATGTATTTAATTTTTGATAATTAATTGTAAAAAAAAATTGTCGGCAGTTGCATTACTATAGCAAACGTCTGAAGATTCTGAGTTGCAGTAGTCGCCAAATGTGTGTTTAAATCGATAAAGCAATTCGACATTGTTATTACATTTAATACACCTCGCAGAAATTAAAATTTGGCACTTTTGGTGAGTTTATTATCAAATCGGTACTGCTTATTTAAACACATAAGCAAAATACACAGTAAGAGGGCAATAAAATATTAATTAATATTACCTAAAATAAATTATATTTACTTAATTCGTGGGCGGCAAAATGCAAAATCACGTAAAACGCATATTTTCTGATGTGTTGAACATGCTAGACGCACAGGAATTATGTTAACAAATTTTTCCTATAATATATCAAAGAGGAAGTCAACTACTTTAACGATATTTATATATGTTTTTTACTTTTTTTATCCTTTTGTATAAATTGCAGAAACGTGCAATATCTCTAGAAGGGTTTGCAATTATTCACATGTATCATTTATTTAACATTTATTACATATGAATAATAATTCCACCTCGCTAAAATTCTGCAAGGTATATAATTGCATTTATAAATTAATATATACAATATGTAACTTATCTTATATTAGCCAAACCAGCAACCCTTTACATCTTAAAATGTTGGTACATAGGTGTCATATTAAAAAAATTATCATAAAGTCTTTAATGATCTTCCTACTAAAATCAGCCATTGTAGAGCCTAATTATTTTTAGCAATGTGTTTTAAAATCTTTTTTTTCACTTATTTTCATGCGGTTTAATATGTTTTACTATAAAGATACGAAGATAAAGAATTATGATCCAAATTACTCATATTATAAACAATTTCAAAAATGCATATATTAAGTTAAAAATAATGATACATATAACGATTATTAACATCAGTTTAAAAAATGCTTATTTTGAATTACTGTATTTAATCTTATTTGTTATTTAGATTCATGCTATTCTGTATGACTTTTAAAACAACTTAAAAGAGTAACATATATAAAATATATATTGAGATAGAAAATTCTCAACATTGCTATCAAATATTTAAATTTATTTGGCACTATTTATTTTTAAATCCAATATATCAAATATAATTAATTATTATACTTTTAATTCCATTATATCAAATATAATTAATTATTATATATTTTAATCCATTATATCAAATACAATTAATTATTATATATTTAATTCCATTATATGAAATATAAGTAGGGAATATAAGGGGGTTCTGGCTCACGCGGTGCTATACTTTAACATGGGGAAATTGCGGTGCTAGTTCTCCCATGTTAAAGCATAGGCGCACCTCATGAGCAGGGGTGGAGCTTCCACCACCACGTGACGTTCCATGATGTCAGTCAAAGGTTAGGATGGATCAGATGATTTTTTTTTTCTTTTTCTTTTTTTTAAGTGTTAATGTTTTAAAAATTTCGTAAAGTTTTTTTTTTCTTATATTTTTTCGCAAATGTAAGCTTTTTACTTTTCAAAAACCGCACTTGTGCTGTTTTCTCTATGGAAATTAACATAGGTTTTCACACTTGTGCTGTTTTTTAACTTTTTTTCACAAAAACATGATTTTTACTAACAAAATTTCGTAAATGCAAGTTTTTTTCTTATATTTTTTCGCAAATGTAAGTTTTCTACTTTTCAAAAACCACACTTGTGCCGTTTTCTCTATGGGAATTAACATAGGTTTTCACACTTGTGCTATTTTTTAACGTTTATTCACAAAAACATACTTTTTACTAACAAAATTTCGTAAATGCAAGTTTTTTTCTTATATTTTTTCGCAAATGTAAGTTTTCTACTTTTCAAAAACCACACTTGTGCCGTTTTCTCTATGGGAATTAACATAGGTTTTCACACTTGTGCTGTTTTTTAACGTTTTTTCACAAAAACATACTTTTTACTTGTAAAAAACTAACAAAAACATGTTTTTAAAGTAGCAGAATCGCGTGAATTAGTGTTTTAAAGTAGTAGAATCGCGTGAATTAGTGTTTTAAAGTAGCAGAATCGCATGAATTGGTGTTTTAAAGTAGCAGAATCGCGTGAATCGGGTGTATGGGAGGGGTGTGTTTCCTCAACCATTTCGGCCTTCGATTTCAAAATTTTAAATAATCATAGATACCTGTTTTCAACAATCTAAATGGGATAAGGTCTCTTTCATACATTAGGTGTTGTTAGAAATATATATATTTTTTTTAATTGTGGTCCCACCTCCACCCGGTGTATAGGATACACCGCCACAATTCAATCTAGCATGGTCTGCTCATTTAAATTTGATAATGACCGTATGCTAGGCTCTTGATACCATCCTTCAAGATATGACGCTTATCATCATAGGGGGATAAGCCCATTTTAATTTGCTTCACAGTATACATCTGAAGGTCTTTACTTGCAATTTTAAATTGCTCCACTCTATTATATCTTCGCCTTGTTAGGCAATTATAATAATCTTCATGATGGATGTGTTTTTTTACAACATTCTTATTAACACCTTTAGCAGTCTTTTTATCCGTAAAGGGTGTTTTTAGGCTATACATTTTCGATCTTAGGCCTACAAATTCCACGGCAGGAGTTCCATTCAACTCGTCTTTCATTTTTCCAATCCTTTTTTTTATTCTTATTGGAATGGAGTGGATGTGTTGGAAGATAATCCGAAAAGTCAAAATAGTCTTCATAACTTTCAAAATCTTTGTAAATATCCTCTGTTTCAATTTCATAGCACAGGGAATCGGTGTCTGTGAAAAGCAATTCGGCTCGGCTTCCATACATCTTCTTAATAAAATCATAATGAAACTCATACATAAGTGTTTTACTCAAGTCCAGTACTGAAAATCCTGCATAGATGGGTCTATTCAGTTTCAAATGAGTCTTATGCATATGAACTGCTACCAGATCTTCATTAAATATTTTGAAGGAGTGTAAGGTTGGTGATGCAAGTAATTTTTTCAGTCTCTTCTCAGTCTGTACTAGCTTAACATCCATTCTTTTTCTCAAATTTTCCATAGTTTTTCCAAACACTGCGTTATTCATAAGTTTGAACAGATCTTTTTCAAAGGAATTTTTTGCTTTCATTCTCTTCTCAGTGTTAAATTGTACATAGGGCTTCAACCAGGGCTCTTGCTTAAAAGTTAATACTCGATGGATTTTCACAAGTTTCATCCCTAGCTTCATATACTGCTTTAAATTTCTATAATGCAGAACATATTTAACCTTATGATTCAAATTAGGTGTTAATTTGATCTGGTCCTTGCATATTTTCAAATTCATTTCTTCAGATAAATTCCGGCTATACTCCGAAATCAGAGATGGGGTGATATGAACTCTTTCGGGTGCTAGAGGATAATCATTATGCTTATCATGCAAATCATGGGGATAGTCTATATCCACTTCGATAATATATCCCACAGGTGAGTCATCTTCAACAGCAAGTGGATTAAAGTTCTGAATGTCTTGAGAATCAAGCCATCTAAAATCCGATACGGGGAGTGCTTGGCTTAGAGCCCACACATATAGATTATTAGCATCCAGGTACATTATATATTTGCTAGGTTTCGTAGAATCAAAATGTTCCAAATACTTGTTAATAGCCTGACTAAGGCGCTTACTAATAACACTAATACCGCCTCTTATACCTTCTTCTAAAAATAAGTACATATCAGGATCTGTAATCAGTTCTAATGATACTCCACTAGTCTTCAAGGCTGCATTCCAGGCAAGAGATGGTAATGTTAAACAGTGGGCAGCATCTATTCCATAATAATTCAATGTCAAATCACGGAAATTCTCAAAAATGTCCGCTAATAGAAGAATATCAGTTTTTATGTACAAGTCATGATATTCCCCCATATTCTTTATCTTTAAAGATGTCCAAACATGTTGAGCATAGGCATAGGCATCATCAGAGATCTCCTCTCGATTTAAATCATCAAAGAAGGCCTCTTTAGAGGGTAAGCTCGTTTCTTCAAACTTGGTAGCACAATCCATATAAGAATAATGGTAAACACCCTTTCTAGTCACTAAATCCACTTGATCACTTGTAAAATGTTCTTGGGTGATACGAAACTGATTGGATTCCAAACTAGAACTTAGTTTCTCAATAGAGGCAGGTAAGAATTGAAGAGAATCTATAAACTGTAAACTTCCTAGGCTGAATGTAATATATTGCTGCATATTGCTACTGATGCATTCAATCCTCTTTCCTTTAAATTCACCGATCCCCTGCATAATTAAATGTCCATCATACCCCTTTAAATTATGAAACACAACGGGTATGTGTCGTCTTATCTTGTAATTCAGATTACAATTAGGATGGGCTGCACCTCTGTACTTGGAAGTTAAGTGGCAATGGTCTCTCACACGCTTTTCTCCTAAAGCCTTGTTACAAATATGGCAGAGAGTAGCATTTTCAAAGTTTTCACGATCTTCAGCAGTAAAATTCATTTTCATATTTTCTCTCAGTATTCTCTGAATCTCTTCTTCTTCTTGAATAAGGGCTTTCAAAAAATGATGAATCACATCTTCACCCCTATAGATAACAGGTCCTTTAAAGGTTTTTCCATCAGGCCCAATAATAATATAGGCAAAACCACAAGGAACATGATGAGATAAGATACTCTCATGTGAAACAGAAGGGATATTCTCACATATATCCACTTTCATTAGGAAAGACTCAAAGTCTGCGTATACCACAAATGGTACACGCATTTGCATGTAAATACTTTGAAATTTCAAAATCTTGTCATTGTCACTGGGAAACTCCACTCTATGTAGGCCATATTGGCTACATAATTCAATATGCTTCTTTAAACGAGCTTCAGATGAAAATCGCTGTAAACAGTAGTCACAAAAATATTGCTTCTCTTTATGTTTTCTTATACTGTATAAAAGTTTGCTCATACTTCTAATACAACAGTAATGAGACTGCTCATCATTACTAATAAGCAGTAAATTACAGTGTTGTTCTCGTCTATTAGATGATATATAGAGCGGAAACACCTTCTTATCTTCATATCCAAAGACATTCAGGCTCACATTATTATTATTTCGCTCAAATAATTTAACTTGGTGTAAAGGAGTGGGAAACTCGATTCCATCCAGATTCAACTTGCATTCATGCTCGATATATTTGCTGACACGAGATGCATTCTTATAAACTGGATAAAGTTCTGCTAAGATGGACCACATAAAACATTTCTGATCACTATTTTCCACATTTATAATAGCTTTCTTGGCTAATAATTCTTTAGGTAGCGGGATATAGCTTGAAGCAGCCAGAGGATCATATGTCCCAACATCAATCATGAGTTCCTCGATTCTCTCTAAGACCCAACCGCTACCACGGCCTTCATAGGTTTCGAACGATGTTAACACTTTTGCAAAGGCAGTATCCATATTAGAATCCAAATCTTCTTCTGTAATGTTTTTCATACAAGAACTTCTGAAATAGTTTATACAGTATTCCTGTTCTCCTTCAGATCGGAAACGAGTAAAACGGCAACATACATTTATGTACCATATAATACTACGTTTCAAAGCAATTTCCTTTAGCACCACTTGTTTTATCTCAATTCTATGAGAATCCAAAAAGGTAAGTAAATCTTTTTCAGCATGACCAGCAATTTTATAAACAGTCACAGTACCGTTTAAGGCTTGTTTGCAGGGTTTCTTAGTCGCTTTCTTCTTCTTTTTATTCATACACGGAGCATCTAATCTTTTTCTTTTAGTGCCTCGCATAGGCTTATCACCATGAATTGGCCGCTCATGAATCTTCTCATGACGTATTAGATCATCTTTTCTTACAAAAGCCGCCTTACACAATTCACATATGTAATCCTTCTTTCCATCATGAATCCTCATATGGCGCACTAAGCTTCGTTTTGCCATGAAGCTCTTCGTACAAGTCGAACACACCTGTAAAAAATAAAATGCAAGACTTTAGTATAAACACGCTATTCTCGGTAACAATGTAATACATTTCAGATGTATATATATATATATATATATATATATATATATATATATATATCATTACAGATGTATATAAAGAAATCGCTAATCCATTATATTTTCCCCATTAGAAATAATAAAATTCCAGAATTAAAGAATATATCCATATACAAGACATTTCATGTAAGATCCCCAAGACATTTCATTAAATTCATAAAAACACTCATTAAAAAGTTGTTACGCATCATAAAAATACAAAGTTTAATAAAATGAGAGAATAAAATCACATTAAAACAAGTACTTACATGTCCAATCCTGTTCAAAGAGGGTGCAATACGCACGTCAGTAACGGTAGGGATAGTACCTCCGATATTACTTTCTAAGGCAAACATATTCGCAGAACAACTTCAAACACCTCTTAACAGCACGAAACTCACAACACAAATGATAAAATCGCTGCTTAAAGACCACCTACATCCATTCATAAAAAATAGTTCCTGGTGTATCCTTCCGCCAAGGTCACCCCAAGGTTATCTCTAAGGAGTTCTTGGTGTATCCGTAAGCCAAGGGCATGCCAAGATCACGTGATAGTTATATCACGGTTATCGTTAAACTTGCAACACACGAATGTAATTATGCACACATCCGATAAAAAATAAACAATTCATTCAACATCGCAATCGATTATATCCTTTTTAATAATCGTAATCGATATATAAAATAAATTCACATCTTTAAAAAATAATAGATTTTAATAAAATAATGAAAGAAAATCCCTTTGCGAGACCCCTTAAAACCTCCAATCCTTAAACAATATAACAACGCGCAAGCATAAAAAAACCCCGAATAACATATACTCCTCTCTCCCCCTTCCTCCCCGAGACACCAACACTCACTTCACCACACGTTAAACGTAACCCATAGCAACCGGAATCCATAATAAAACATTCACCTTCACCCCCAACGTACATCCAAATACACAGTCATTCAACGTGAAACCCGTATTTTTACAGCAAAAATCACTTTACAGGGATTCATAGAACAAAAAATCATAAAAAATCAACAAATTCACCCAGAAACTAGTTAAAACCATCAAATTACTTATAATTATCATCTACATATGCTATATAACCACTTACAACCTTAAAAAGGTGAGTATGCTAGTAGTAAAGAAAGGGGCGTTCTGCGGCAAAGGCGGTATGTGCGGTATGCGGTATGCGGTAGGGCCGCCATCGTGAATTCCGTAATCCTGGACGGGGGTGTAAAAGGGGGGGTAAATGAAAAAAGGTGGGGGTAAAAATTTTTCGAAACTTTTCTTTGGGTGGCAACGATGTCGTAGTCTTGTACGAGGGGTTGAGGGGGGAAATAAATTTTTTGGAACGAGATTTTTTACAAGTACAGGAGAAACTTTTTTCGAAGTGGCAACACCTCCGCCTCTGCGACGGTGGCGGAGCAGTGCCATCAGCGCTCCCTAGCGGCGAAAAGCGGAACTAATAGGGTAATTAGGAATTTTGTGAAAATTAATAAAAAATTGAGTTTTTAAAATTTTTTAAAAACATTTTTAATTTTACCAAAATAATACATAGAGGATACTTTCTGGAAATACCAAAAAATATTTATTTTTTCTTTCCAGAAACTATTTTAGGCGGCATTACTCCAACCGCATTCTGGTGAACCCACCTTTCTTTACTACTAGCATACTCACCTTTTTAAGGTTGTAAGTGGTTATATAGCATATGTAGATGATAATTATAAGTAATTTGAGGGTTTTAGCTAGTTTCTGGGTGAATTTGTTGATTTTTTATGATTTTTTGTTCTATGAATCCCTGTAAAGTGATTTTTGCTGTAAAAATACGGGTTTCACGTTGAATGACTGTGTATTTGGATGTACGTTGGGGGTGAAGGTGAATGTTTTATTATGGATTCCGGTTGCTATGGGTTACGTTTAACGTGTGGTGAAGTGAGTGTTGGTGTCTCGGGGAGGAAGGGGGAGAGAGGAGTATATGTTATTCGGGGTTTTTTTATGCTTGCGCGTTGTTATATTGTTTAAGGATTGGAGGTTTTAAGGGGTCTCGCAAAGGGATTTTCTTTCATTATTTTATTAAAATCTATTATTTTTTAAAGATGTGAATTTATTTTATATATCGATTACGATTATTAAAAAGGATATAATCGATTGCGATGTTAAATGAATTGTTTATTTTTTATCGGATGTGTGCATAATTACATTCGTGTGTTGCAAGTTTAACGATAACCGTGATATAACTATCACGTGATCTTGGCATGCCCTTGGCTTACGGATACACCAAGAACTCCTTAGAGATAACCTTGGGGTGACCTTGGCGGAAGGATACACCAGGAACTATTTTTTATGAATGGATGTAGGTGGTCTTTAAGCAGCGATTTTATCATTTGTGTTGTGAGTTTCGTGCTGTTAAGAGGTGTTTGAAGTTGTTCTGCGAATATGTTTGCCTTAGAAAGTAATATCGGAGGTACTATCCCTACCGTTACTGACGTGCGTATTGCACCCTCTTTGAACAGGATTGGACATGTAAGTACTTGTTTTAATGTGATTTTATTCTCTCATTTTATTAAACTTTGTATTTTTATGATGCGTAACAACTTTTTAATGAGTGTTTTTATGAATTTAATGAAATGTCTTGGGGATCTTACATGAAATGTCTTGTATATGGATATATTCTTTAATTCTGGAATTTTATTATTTCTAATGGGGAAAATATAATGGATTAGCGATTTCTTTATATACATCTGTAATGATATATATATATATATATATATATATATATACATCTGAAATGTATTACATTGTTACCGAGAATAGCGTGTTTATACTAAAGTCTTGCATTTTATTTTTTACAGGTGTGTTCGACTTGTACGAAGAGCTTCATGGCAAAACGAAGCTTAGTGCGCCATATGAGGATTCATGATGGAAAGAAGGATTACATATGTGAATTGTGTAAGGCGGCTTTTGTAAGAAAAGATGATCTGATACGTCATGAGAAGATTCATGAGCGGCCAATTCATGGTGATAAGCCTATGCGAGGCACTAAAAGAAAAAGATTAGATGCTCCGTGTATGAATAAAAAGAAGAAGAAAGCGACTAAGAAACCCTGCAAACAAGCCTTAAACGGTACTGTGACTGTTTATAAAATTGCTGGTCATGCTGAAAAAGATTTACTTACCTTTTTGGATTCTCATAGAATTGAGATAAAACAAGTGGTGCTAAAGGAAATTGCTTTGAAACGTAGTATTATATGGTACATAAATGTATGTTGCCGTTTTACTCGTTTCCGATCTGAAGGAGAACAGGAATACTGTATAAACTATTTCAGAAGTTCTTGTATGAAAAACATTACAGAAGAAGATTTGGATTCTAATATGGATACTGCCTTTGCAAAAGTGTTAACATCGTTCGAAACCTATGAAGGCCGTGGTAGCGGTTGGGTCTTAGAGAGAATCGAGGAACTCATGATTGATGTTGGGACATATGATCCTCTGGCTGCTTCAAGCTATATCCCGCTACCTAAAGAATTATTAGCCAAGAAAGCTATTATAAATGTGGAAAATAGTGATCAGAAATGTTTTATGTGGTCCATCTTAGCAGAACTTTATCCAGTTTATAAGAATGCATCTCGTGTCAGCAAATATATCGAGCATGAATGCAAGTTGAATCTGGATGGAATCGAGTTTCCCACTCCTTTACACCAAGTTAAATTATTTGAGCGAAATAATAATAATGTGAGCCTGAATGTCTTTGGATATGAAGATAAGAAGGTGTTTCCGCTCTATATATCATCTAATAGACGAGAACAACACTGTAATTTACTGCTTATTAGTAATGATGAGCAGTCTCATTACTGTTGTATTAGAAGTATGAGCAAACTTTTATACAGTATAAGAAAACATAAAGAGAAGCAATATTTTTGTGACTACTGTTTACAGCGATTTTCATCTGAAGCTCGTTTAAAGAAGCATATTGAATTATGTAGCCAATATGGCCTACATAGAGTGGAGTTTCCCAGTGACAATGACAAGATTTTGAAATTTCAAAGTATTTACATGCAAATGCGTGTACCATTTGTGGTATACGCAGACTTTGAGTCTTTCCTAATGAAAGTGGATATATGTGAGAATATCCCTTCTGTTTCACATGAGAGTATCTTATCTCATCATGTTCCTTGTGGTTTTGCCTATATTATTATTGGGCCTGATGGAAAAACCTTTAAAGGACCTGTTATCTATAGGGGTGAAGATGTGATTCATCATTTTTTGAAAGCCCTTATTCAAGAAGAAGAAGAGATTCAGAGAATACTGAGAGAAAATATGAAAATGAATTTTACTGCTGAAGATCGTGAAAACTTTGAAAATGCTACTCTCTGCCATATTTGTAACAAGGCTTTAGGAGAAAAGCGTGTGAGAGACCATTGCCACTTAACTTCCAAGTACAGAGGTGCAGCCCATCCTAATTGTAATCTGAATTACAAGATAAGACGACACATACCCGTTGTGTTTCATAATTTAAAGGGGTATGATGGACATTTAATTATGCAGGGGATCGGTGAATTTAAAAGAAAGAGGATTGAATGCATCAGTAGCAATATGCAGCAATATATTACATTCAGCCTAGGAAGTTTACAGTTTATAGATTCTCTTCAATTCTTACCTGCCTCTATTGAGAAACTAAGTTCTAGTTTGGAATCCAATCAGTTTCGTATCACCCAAGAACATTTTACAAGTGATCAAGTGGATTTAGTGACTAGAAAGGGTGTTTACCCCTATTTTTATATGGATTGTGCTACCAAGTTTGAAGAAACGAGCTTACCCTCTAAAGAGGCCTTCTTTGATGATTTAAATCGAGAGGAGATCTCTGATGATGCCTATGCCTATGCTCAACATGTTTGGACATCTTTAAAGATAAAGAATATGGGGGAATATCATGACTTGTACATAAAAACTGATATTCTTCTATTAGCGGACATTTTTGAGAATTTCCGTGATTTGACATTGAATTATTATGGAATAGATGCTGCCCACTGTTTAACATTACCATCTCTTGCCTGGAATGCAGCCTTGAAGACTAGTGGAGTATCATTAGAACTGATTACAGATCCTGATATGTACTTATTTTTAGAAGAAGGTATAAGAGGCGGTATTAGTGTTATTAGTAAGCGCCTTAGTCAGGCTAATAACAAGTATTTGGAACATTTTGATTCTACGAAACCTAGCAAATATATAATGTACCTGGATGCTAATAATCTATATGGGTGGGCTCTAAGCCAAGCACTCCCCGTATCGGATTTTAGATGGCTTGATTCTCAAGACATTCAGAACTTTAATCCACTTGCTGTTGAAGATGACTCACCTGTGGGATATATTATCGAAGTGGATATAGACTATCCCCATGATTTGCATGATAAGCATAATGATTATCCTCTAGCACCCGAAAGAGTTCATATCACCCCATCTCTGATTTCGGAGTATAGCCGGAATTTATCTGAAGAAATGAATTTGAAAATATGCAAGGACCAGATCAAATTAACACCTAATTTGAATCATAAGGTTAAATATGTTCTGCATTATAGAAATTTAAAGCAGTATATGAAGCTAGGGATGAAACTTGTGAAAATCCATCGAGTATTAACTTTTAAGCAAGAGCCCTGGTTGAAGCCCTATGTACAATTTAACACTGAGAAGAGAATGAAAGCAAAAAATTCCTTTGAAAAAGATCTGTTCAAACTTATGAATAACGCAGTGTTTGGAAAAACTATGGAAAATTTGAGAAAAAGAATGGATGTTAAGCTAGTACAGACTGAGAAGAGACTGAAAAAATTACTTGCATCACCAGCCTTACACTCTTTCAAAATATTTAATGAAGATCTGGTAGCAGTTCATATGCATAAGACTCATTTGAAACTGAATAGACCCATCTATGCAGGATTTTCAGTACTGGACTTGAGTAAAACACTTATGTATGAGTTTCATTATGATTTTATTAAGAAGATGTATGGAAGCCGAGCCGAATTGCTTTTCACAGACACCGATTCCCTGTGCTATGAAATTGAAACAGAGGATATTTACAAAGATTTTGAAAGTTATGAAGACTATTTTGACTTTTCGGATTATCCTCCAACACATCCACTCCATTCCAATAAGAATAAAAAAAAGGATTGGAAAAATGAAAGACGAGTTGAATGGAACTCCTGCCGTGGAATTTGTAGGCCTAAGATCGAAAATGTATAGCCTAAAAACACCCTTTACGGATAAAAAGACTGCTAAAGGTGTTAATAAGAATGTTGTAAAAAAACACATCCATCATGAAGATTATTATAATTGCCTAACAAGGTGAAGATATAATAGAGTGGAGCAATTTAAAATTGCAAGTAAAGACCATCAGATGTATACTGTGAAGCAAATTAAAATGGGCTTATCCCCCTATGATGATAAGCGTCATATCTTGAAGGATGGTATCAAGAGCCTAGCATACGGTCATTATCAAATTTAAATGAGCAGACCATGCTAGATTGAATTGTGGCGGTGTATCCTATACACCGGGTGGAGGTGGGACCACAATTTAAAAAAATTTATATATATATTTCTAACAACACCTAATGTATGAAAGAGACCTTATCCCATTTAGATTGTTGAAAACAGGTATCTATGATTATTTAAAATTTTGAAATCGAAGGCCGAAATGGTTGAGGAAACACACCCCTCCCATACACCCGATTCACGCGATTCTGCTACTTTGAAAACACCAATTCACGCGATTCTGCTACTTTAAAACACCAATTCACGCGATTCTGCTACTTTAAAACACCAATTCATGCGATTCTACTACTTTAAAACACTAATTCACGCGATTCTGCTACTTTAAAAACATGTTTTTGTTAGTTTTTTACAAGTAAAAAGTATGTTTTTGTGAAAAAACGTTAAAAAACAGCACAAGTGTGAAAACCTATGTTAATTCCCATAGAGAAAACGGCACAAGTGTGGTTTTTGAAAAGTAGAAAACTTACATTTGCGAAAAAATATAAGAAAAAAACTTGCATTTACGAAATTTTGTTAGTAAAAAGTATGTTTTTGTGAAAAAACGTTAAAAAATAGCACACGTGTGAAAACCTATGTTAATTTCCATAGAGAAAACGGCACAAGTGCGGTTTTTGAAAAGTAAAAAACTTACATTTGCGAAAAAATATAAGAAAAAAACTTGCATTTACGAAATTTTGTTAGTAAAAAGTATGTTTTTGTGAAAAAAAAAGTTAAAAAACAGCACACGTGTGAAAACCTATGTTAATTTCCAAAAAGAAAACGGCACAAGTGTGGTTTTTGAAAAGTAAAAAACTTACATTTGCGAAAAAATATAAGAAAAAAACTTGCATTTACGAAATTTTGTTAGTAAAAATCATGTTTTTGTGAAAAAAAGTTAAAAAACAGCACAAGTGTGAAAACCTATGTTAATTTCCATAGAGAAAACAGCACAAGTGCGGTTTTTGAAAAGTAAAAAGCTTACATTTGCGAAAAAATATAAGAAAAAAAAAACTTTACGAACTTTTTAAAACATTAACACTTAAAAAAAAAGAAAAAGAAAAAAAAATCATCTGATCCATCCTAACCTTTGACTGACATCATGGAACGTCACGTGCTGGTGGAAGCTCCACCCCTGCTCATGAGGTGCGGCTATGCTTTAACATGGGAGAACTAGCACCGCAATTTCCCCATGTTAAAGTATAGCACCGCGTGAGCCAGAACCCCCTTATATTCCCTACTAATATAATTAATTATTATATTTTTAATAATACTACCATATAGAAAATATATCCTGAGAGAAAATTCTTAACTCTGTTATCAAATATTAAAATTAAGCACAATTTCTTTTTAATTTCATTGTATCAAATATAAATAATTATTATATTTAATATACTGGATATTTATTATATGGCAGTATATAAATAGTTATATTACATCATAATTAATTATTATATTTTTAATTCCATTATATTAAATATAATTAATTATGATATTTTTAATCCCATTATATCAAATATAATTAATTATTATACATTTAATTCCATTATATGATATATAATTAATTATTGTATTTTTAATTCCATTATATCAATTTAGTTTAATGATATTTTGTGTGACTTTTAAAACAACTTACAATACAACCATATAGAAAATATATCCAGATAGAAAATTCTTAATCTTGTTATCAAATATTTAAATTTATTCAGCACAATTTCTTTTTAATTTCATGGTATGAATATAATTAATTATTATATTTTATATACTAGATATTTATTATATGGCAGTATATAAATAGTTATATTACATCATATTTAATTATTATATTTTTAATTCCATTATATCAAATACAATTAATTATTAAATATTTAATTCCATTATATCAAATATAATTAATAATTATATAGATAATTCATTATATATGCTTAATTATTATAATTTTAATACCATTATATCAATTTTGTTTATTGATATTTAGTATGACTTTTAAAACAAATTAAATATATCCTGATACTACTATATGGAAAATATATCCTGATAGAAAATTCTCAACATTGCTATCAAATATTTAAATTTATTCAGCACAATTTCTTTTTAATTTCATAGTATCAAATATAATTTTAATTCCAGTATAACAAATATAATTAATTATTATATTTAACATACTGGAAATTTATTATATGGCAGTATATAAATATTTATATTACGTCATAATTAATTATTATATTTTTAATTACATTATATCAAATATAATTAATTATTATATATAAAATTCCATTATATGAAATATAATTAATTATTATATTTTAATTATATAAAATCAATTAGGGTTTAGTGATATTTTGTGTGACTTTTAAAACAACTTACAATACTACCATATAGAAAATATATCTTAATAGAAAATTATCAACATTGCTATCAAATTTTTAAATTTATTTAGCACAATATCTTTTTAATTTCATTGTATTAAATATAATTAATTATTATATTTTTATATCCAGTATATCAAATATAATTAATTATTATATTTAATATACTGGATATTTATTATATGGCAGTATATAAATAGTTATATTCCATCATAACTAATTATCATATTTTTAATTCCATTATATCAAATATAATTAATTATTATATTAATTCCATTATATAGAATATAATTAATTATTATGTTTTTAATTCTATACGTCATTGTAATTTAATGATATTTTGTGTGACTTTTAAAATAACTTTTAATACTGCCATATATAAAATACATCCTGATAGAAAATTCTCGACATAGCTATAAAATATTTCATTTTATTTAGCACATTTTCTTTTTAATTCCATTACATCAAACTGTCTGTACACAAAAGTAATTCTACGGAATCAACTCCACTCTAACAACCAGACACTGAAGGAAGTGCCGAATACATAAATAATATCTTCCACTTGAAGAAGCATGATTTCCAGAACAATACTTCCAACATGTGTTTGGCAACATTAAAACGATTCCCCCTGACAGCTAAGGGAGAATCTCATCTGAAGTTCTTCAATCACCCTCCATTGTTTAACCCCCGCCAACAAAACATCGCCTCAACAAAGGCATCCGCCATATTGTCCTACGATTTTGGCAAAATGGCTCAACCATTAAGAATGCTTCTCTCTTGGAGTTAATCCAAAAGAGGCTTTTCGGGTTTTGTAATTAAGTATTAAACTCATGAACAAGTTGGAGTGAACAGCAAAACGAGAAATGCGATTCCGAAAATTAATAGTGCACATAGAATGTCAATTTTTTATGGAATGCATAAGTAATAAGCACTTCTTTATCGCTGACAAATGCCGAAACACTGGGCTGTAATTATATTCGAATTTTTCACCGGTTTTTGATGGATTTTTACGATCAAGGTGTTAATGGCAAACATCGCGTGCCAATTGTTGGAAAACTGCAAGACGTGTTCAATGTTCGGGCTCGGTTTATTTATAGAGCAGTTTTTATGGTTACGATTTATAATCAGTCATTTAGAATTAGATTCATGTCGAAGTGAATGTTTTTTATTCGCCATGGTGATAAATTATTTTATGCAAATCTTGCCAGAGATAGGAAAATTTTATTTTTGCAGTCCGTAGCAGTTAGTTGGCAAAAGAACGTAATTGATGAGATGATTGGATGAAGAGGCAGAACGGAATTATGACATTTTGTTCTTTTGTTCTTGCACGAACATGCTTTTACTTTGAGTTATCAGTTCTTAGACTTTTTTATTTATTTTGTTCAATAATTATTAGGCTTTTGTAGATGATTAAAAATCTAATCTGGTGCTTCAGGAAATAATTATTCAAGATACATGTTTAGCGTCAGAAAAGAAAAGCGGTACGGTTCCTAAAATAAATTAACCATTCATCCTGCACTGCGTCTGTTTAATATTCATTGTGTCTGAAAGTGGTAATACTGTTTAATCAGTAGCAAAGTAGGAGTGATTGTATATTTTAGCGAAAAAAATTAATTAAAGTTTTGACCCGCTTATGTAGATATTTCATATATGAATTTTTGGAATATTACTCAATATTTTGTCTTTTATTTTTCCGTGTTTAAATTGTGAATATTAGGAAAGTAATTGGCGATAATGTTTTATAAGAACAATTGCAGTGTCATAAATGTTATTTCACGACACTGAAGAACACTTCCTGTACCCTGAGAAATCCACTGTTGAAGTTAGGTATTACATAAACGCTTTGACAGAATTAGTTATTTTATGTGATATTTTATCTGTTAAGTAAACGAAATCAATATTTAGATTAACATTTATCGTACTAGATATATTGAACATTTTTATGTAATAATGAAAATCCCATAAAAATAAATATATTCCCTATTTACACATAAGTGAGCGATTTGCAAATGCCTTTAAGCAGCCATAAATAGTAACCGCAAGACGTTCGCGAGATATTAGAGATTTTACTTTTCCACAGGTAGTTAGATTGAGAAAATCGAGCGATTTTCATGGAATATATTTTATTTTTTTAATAACTAACAAGAAATATGCTATTGATTTTCAACGAGATCAATAGCATATTTCTTGAAACTTTCAATTTTGTTTCAATTTTCAATCATGAAACTTTCAATTTTGTTAATGTGTGTTTTAATATCTAAAATTATGAGCCAACTGCTCTACCGTGCTGAAAACACCGGTTCTCGTTAGATCCCCGAAGTTAAGCAGCATCGACCGCGGTTAGTATTTGGGTGGGTGACCACCTGGAAACACCGCGTACTGTTGGCTCATTTCAGTCGACGTGGTGGCCGAACGGTCAAGGCGAGCGTTTCCAGCGATTGATCGGCCGCCACGTTGTGGCTTCGAGTCCCACGTAAAACATGGATGTTGTGTGTTGTGGGCGCCGTGTGTTCCGCCCCCCTCTGGGGCAACGTCCCTAGACGGCTAAATGGTTCACGATTTCGGCCGTACATTGTGCAAAAAGACGTAAGTCTAGTGCCTGGCCATTGGAAAAAAATATCTAAAATTATTCATATTTAGAAAAAGTTCAAATCTGAATCCCGAGTTCATTTCTGCATTAAACTTCATCTTAGTCTTCACCATGTGCTTATCATATTATTTGGCATTATTGTTATATATGCTATACACGGGGTTGTATTTTGTGTTTTATCCATGTTTTTGAGCATAGTTTTCAGCAGTTCATTTATATTTTATACGTAGGCTAGTATTTAAGTTTTTAGAAAATATAACACAAAATATTTTTGTAGGGAAATAAATCGTTTTACTGCTTTTCAAAATATTTGCCATTAGCATCAATAGATATTTTTTTATTTGAGTAAACAAATTTTCAAAATAGGTATGCCACTCAGAAGTTAGTATAACAGAAAAATGTAATTTATAAGCTTCAACTGCTTCTTCTGGGATGTTAAATCGTTGATCACACATTTTATTTTTGATGGGTGGGAACAAGAAAAGTCATTGGTTGATAAATCAAGCGAATAAGGACAATGAATAATTAAATAAGAGTTTTCATATTTCAAATAATTATGAGTTTGAAATGCAGTGTGTGAGCTTGCATTGTCATGATGATAAATGATGTGAAATTTTGCATTATTTTTCTGATTTGAGCAACTATTTCTGGTAAAAGAGTTGTCTGGTAAAAGAGTTGTCGTGACCTGTCGGTATTTACTGTTCTACGTTCCTCCAAAGTAACGGTTGCAACATGGCCGGATTTACCAAAACGACGAAATAATCATTTTCTTCGAAACACTTCGTCTACGAACAACTTTTGCAGGATTTGGTTCATTTTGAAACACCCAAATAGTAGATTGTTGTTTCGTTTCGGATTCATAGGAATAAATTCACCTTTCGTCACCTGTTATAATGCCAAAAACATGGTTTGAAGCACCAAAGTGGAATCTTTAAATTTATCCCGCGCCATTTGACAGAAGCATTCTTTTCAGTTTGAGCTAAATTGTGTGGCATCCATTTTTTTAATTTTATAGAATAACCAACGTGATTTGATAATTTTACTAATTAAAAATGTTTACATTAAATGAATATTTATGTTGAAATGCATACGTATTGAAATTCAATTTGATAGTGTTATTGAATTTCAACAGCACTATCATTTTACCATTACGGTCAAAAATCAGTTAGCAGATAGCTAAAATTCTTTAAAACTCCAAACTCTGTAAAAGATTAAACCTTTTAATATACTCACATTTTCTAATCTTAAAATATCGTTTAGAAATTCGTAATAGTTGGTGCATTTAAAGTATTTCTTGTCAGTATGGTTTCTCTTATATTGGTCAAACTAAACGTGCTTTAAAAATTTGTATTAAGGAACATGAAAACTATGTCAAAAAGCAGGATTTTAATACATCTTTAATTACTCAACATTGCTACCAATTTGACCACCGTTTTAAGTTTTCTACATCAAGGATCATGCAAAAATGCACGTTGATCTATGCTCTTGACTTCTTTGAAGTCTTCGCAATGTCCATAAAAATAAAAATAAATTGTCTAGTACTCCATTTATGTTCTTGGTCTGACAGTGCGTCCTGTAACCACAGTCCCTTTTCATTCAGTTCTTGTGGCCTTCTTATGTGTTGTTCTAACCCTTTTCGTCTTGTTGGGTATCCTTTATTCTTGTTCTGACTTGTCTTGTCGGGATATTCCTGTTGTGATTTGGCGCACGCCAATCTTGTGTGATAAGTGTCATTTCTGATTGGCTGGACTGTTCTTCATATTGCTTTCTCATTTGCGATCTCTTAATCCAGGTCTCGAGTATGGACGCGACATCCCAGTGGTTAGCGCGCGAAATTGCACTCGGTACGACCTGAATTCGATCCCAGTCTCTGCCCCAACTGGCGTCGTGTTCACGCGGAGTACGATCACCTTAAACATGCGGGTTCGTAAATCCTTCCGAGAGATTGGTGATAGGGTAAGAATGGTATGGTCTATGTAGACGCCTCCCCGACTGGGTGTTAGTCTAAATTGTGTGGCACTTCCTGGGCGTTCAAACAGTTACTTTACGCATTGTCCCAGGTTGGAAGGTTTGGAAAGAAAAAAAGGTCTTGGGCATTTTACCGGCCAGGGAACAAGTTGCTCTAAACCTTCGGATGAGCCCCCCTCCCCCCGGTCTGAGTCGAACAGGTCCTGTTGAAGACCCAGACCGTCCGACTCATTCGAAGGACTTCAGCAACTATTTGGACGGCCGGGAAAGCGAACAGGTCTGTGTATATAATTATCCTTCTTCCATTCGTAGCCATTCTTTTTTTGCACTTCGGGTTTCTTAGTGCACTGACGAAGGGAATACAGCTTATCCTCGAAAAAGCTGTATGCTGCATTATTTTTTTATATGTTTTATACTTTGCTAAAGTTTTTCTTATCCTTCGCACAAAGTGTATTGTACTCATTGATAACAACACAATTTCCAAAGTATGCAAATTAGTAATTGGCTGTTGAGTAATTGAGATTAGTAATATTCTTTAAAGGCATTCCTCACTTTGAAAAGACATATGAATTTAGTTTGATTTGCAAATTCATCACTTATTGTTGTTGATTTCGACTTTTTAATGAACTAACCATTACAATTATTTTATATAAAAAGCTGGTATGATATCAACTGCAAAATTATATAACGAGAAACCAGCATATCATGCATGAATCCAAGTTGAATATACTTTAAAATTTGTCTTTGCACTTTAAATTATGGATTTTATCAAAATACAAATGCAATATAATGTCTGATCATTCGTTGCACAATTGCTAACAATCCAAATTTTGCATTGCACTTGAATTTGAAATTTTTCTTCTGAGTATATATCATCTTCTGGGTATTACTATTGATGGATGGTCTCTAAAATGGTACAAAATGATTAAGTTTTGATAATAAAACAATCGTTATTTTAATAAGTACAGACATGAATGAATTAAAATTGTTTACACCTAGGTCAAAATCTACTCACTTTTCTATTATTATTTTTTCAATTATGACTCTTATAGGTAATGCTTAATAATAGAAATGAATTTGAAGATGGAAAACGTTATACATTATGTTTCAGTTTTTTAGCATCGTAATATTAAATAGGAATTAATTTGATAAGATGATTATTTTTTTATATATAAAATAAATACAGCTCCTAGTTTAACATTGGAAGTTCAAAATTTCAAGCAGTCATAACTTCTCAAGGACTTGAATAAAAAAAATCTGATGTGGGCAGCACAGGACTTTTTTTATATAATGCAAGGAATTTACGACTTTTACAGTTAAAAAAATGTTATTCTTATAGTAGATACACTTAGTCTTTCCAAGATATTGAATTTTCTTCAATTAGTCGTATTTTCATTGATTTAGTGTCAATTTTATCCATTTGGCGAGATTTTTGTTAATTTGGCATCATTTTAAAATGTCGCCAAGTTGGCGGCATTCCGCTAAATTCGTCACCAATATCTCGCCAAGAGTTATAGACGGAGAAATAAGTTATTCTTACAGCGGATAAATGACTATTGGCGTTCAAATACAAAAGTATTACTCAAAGTACATTTCCTAGTGAATGGAGCGAGCTAGATCCACGAGAATGATGTCACCAATTTTATCGCATGCTATTACATATGAAAAGTGAACATGTTTCTTAACAGTTAATATTTTTTTTTAATTTATGGGATTTTCAGATAAATTTATTTAAAAATGTGCAATATCTCGAGAACGGTTCATGCTAACGTTCTAAAGTTTATGTCAATCGTTTTATAAGGAAAAATTACACAAGAAATGTCCATTCACGTAACTTTATTAAAGGTTCTAATTTTTTGATGATTTTTTCAAAATTTCACTCGAAAATTTAGGGGGGTTCTGGACATTCGAATGCGTTTAAAAACAATAGACTTCCAGTATTCAGGGATTGTGATTTTTGCACCAAATTTCATTCGAATCGCTCCATTCGTTTGTGAGATATCGTCTCCAAAGTCTCACTGACACACACACACATTCTTTCACACACACACACACATACTTTCATACACACACACATAATTTCACACACACACAGACATCACTTCAAAAATGTTCGATTCGTGATCAGGGAAGCTTGAAACTTGCTCTCCCGTCGAAAACTCGAATTCGAATTTTCCACTCCGTCACAGTACTTTCCTTATACATTATGTATATAAGGAAAGTAATATATATTTCTTATAAATTCGTGACACTTTGACCTTCAGAGTCAAAATCTGTCATCAAAAGGGGAGTGGGGTGTGTTACCCGTCGATACATTCGAATTCGTGCAATATTTAATACGAAGACAAAACCTTATGCAAAATAATTGTTCAGTTATAGAGAACATTGTTATGAGTCTAATGATACATTTGGTTTTATTGTACATCTAAAGGAGCCAAAACAGGGAACGGCTTTAGGATTTTTTGGGGGAGACGATTATATAGAAAATTGCAAAATAAAGTTTCCTTACTGTTGTGCTCAGGTATCAGTTACCATGAACCCGCTTAATGATGCTAAAAATGTTCTATATCTGCTAGTGTCACCAATGGAAGTGCAATTCTAGGTTAGAATATACCATTTTTAGGCGGATTCTTTCAGAATGAATATTAACGTCTTTAAGGTAACGATAATTTTAACTGCACATATTAGAATTTTTACTTTCCTTATAATTTCCGTAATGTATAAGGAAAGTATTGTGATGGGATCGAAAATTCGAATTCGAGTTCGTCGGGAGAGCACGTTTCAAGCATTCCTGATCACGAATCAAACATTTTTGAAGTGATGTCTGTATGTGTGTGTGTGTGTGTGTGTTTGTGTGTGTGTGTGTCAGTGAGTCTGTGGAGACGATAACTGACGAACGAATGGACCGATTCGAATAAAATTTGGTGCACAAATCACAATCCGTGAACACTGGAAGCCTATTGTTTTTATACGCAATCGAATGTCCAGAACCCCCCTAAATTTTCGAGTGAAATTTTGAAAAAAATCGTCTAAAAATCAAAACCGCTAATAAAGTTACGCAAATAGCCATTTCTTATGTAATTTTTTATTAGAAAACGATTGACATAAATTTTAGAAAGCTGACATAAACCGTTCTCGAGATATTGCACATTTAAAAAAAATATCAAAAAGTTATATAAAATAAAAGAAGAAATATTTCCAACTGAGAAACATGTTCACTTTTCATATGTAATACCATGCGATAAATTTGGTGACATCATTCCCGTGGATCTAGCTCGTTCCATTCATGAAAAAAGATACTTTGAGCAATACTTTTGTATTTGAACGCTAATAGTCATTATCCAATAGTAAGAATAACTTATTTCTCCTTCCATGACGCTTGGTGAGATTTTGGCGACAAATTTGGCGAAATGTCGCCAACTTGGCGACAATTTTATTTGTAGCCAAATTAATAAAAATCTTGCCAAATTGATAAAAATGACGCTAAATCTATGAAAATGACGACTAATTGAAGAAAATTCACTATCTTGGAAAGAATATAAGTATCTATTGTAAGAATGACATTTTTTTAACTGTAAAAGTAGTAAATTCATTGCATTATATAAGGAAATTCATGTGTTGCCCACATCAGATTTTTAATGATAAAGCTAACACTATAAATATTACTTTCAGTATCCATTAAGGTATGCACCAAACAATTAATGCTTAACAAATCTTTGATTTCCAAAAATCTTTTAGAAATAAGAAAACACAGTCGTTTAGAAATAAGCTTTATGTTGATGGTTGGGTCGGCCGCGTCAGCCTGCATATTTCGAAGCATTAATTCTAAAAATATGTTTTCTTGATTGGAGGCTCCATCTATTGGTGGGAAGGGGTTTCTTTTGCTGTTAAAGTTCCGATTGATTTAAAGTTCCAGATGTAAGCAAAATAAACTTATTGGTAATAGGGGGAAAATGAAAGAATTTATGTATTATTGAAAAATGTGATTTCTGAATCTAACAGATTAAAGAATGTTTTTAATAATCTGTACTGAAGAATAATCTCCTTAAATGGCAGTGTCATCTATTCATCTGTTAGTAGGTGAGGAAATTATTTCTTTCATCGTAAAATATACCAATCAAAACCAAGATCAATAATGCTAATGAATCATGTGGAAATCTAAAGAAGCATGCAAAAAATATTAATATTTCTGAGGCACGTCGTTGTGCTAAATGCTGAACAAAAGGATCTGAAATACTGTTGATAGGGGTGAGGAACATTTGGTTAATGAGAACACGTGGTTTGATGATCACTGTGTATATATAATGCATGACAATGATATCTAACAATAGCAGCATAAAATTGGTTTCGTACCAATAAGTAGCTATTCGCAAGTTATTAATAATATTTGCTCCATGTTTCATGGGTTTAATTATAGAAAATGGTAATTAATAAACAAATTATAAATTAATTTTTTTTATTTATTTGTTTGTTCCAAATTTAAAACACATATTTTTTTACATCTGAAATCACCATATTTAACATTTGGTTCGAAATGCTTATCTGTAACATAAGTAGTTTCAAAAATGAAACTACATTTTTTTTTCTCGTGTTATAACACATTTTCTTGGGTAAAAAATAACGTCCCCATGTTTTACCTAAAGAAAATGGCTACCACAGAACAAAAGCAGCCAAAACCGTAATGAAATCGTCTGCTACCACAGAATACATTTTAAGCTCGTTTGTTATGTAAATAGAGTCTAATTTCGTGGAAAGTCGACTGAGCATTTTTCATTACAATTCCTTTTCTACTTCTTCGTTAGTTTCTATCTTTTTTTTTTGTTGTTTTGTTCACTTTTCCACTTGTTTATTGAAGGATTACGGTAGCAGTAATTATTGTGGCCGCCGGCGCTTCGGAAGAGTGAAGATTACTTCAGTGGAAGATAGGATTTTCTGGAGAACAAGGATTTTCTCATCTTTTCTTTTGTAACGTATGTCCGCAGGATTTTTTTTCAGTATTAAATCAGAGTAGAGAAGAACATTTTATATTTCCAAGTAACTATTTATCTTTGGACATTATAAAGCAGAAGAGAGGGAGAATTTATTACTTTCTGGATATTAAATTTATTTATCATGGTTTGATGGTTGATGAAGTTTAGTAATAAAGAAAGGTTTATGTGATACTTATGAAACTATTCACAGAGAAATGCTTTAATTACTTAGTAGTGATGAAAACATACCTTATTGAACGTTTTAGTCACAGAAAATATTCATTTTCATTTAAAAGGGGCTCATTTGTATCAAACGATCTTGTTAGTTTCGGCTATGAATTTCGCTTTAAACAATATTCTAATCACCATTGAGGTTCAGAGTGAGTTTAATGTAGCTTCAGAATTTACTTTAAGCTGTAGGTCACAGTTAATCGTTTCACAGATTGCAGTTAATCATTATGTAGATCACAGTTCATCATCATTTATGTTACAGTAAATCATCACTTAAGTCACAGCAAAGCATTACTTATGTCACATTCAATCCTTTGTTAATTTTGTTAATTTTGTTTATCCTTTGTTTCATTTTAAAAATTCCTCAAAATTTCACTCAATTTCCTTAAACACGTTCATTGAGTTAATAAAACATGAAGAAAATATAGCACAAAAATTGTATTTTCTGCATAATTTAATTAATTACTGTATTTCAGTTTGTACTCGTCTATTGTTGCATGGAAATGTGTATTGCAAAGAATACCTAGTACTAAAACAACTAGTCTTTGGGATTCAAGACAAAAAGGAGACATAAAGTGAGAGACAGATTATAAAAACTAGTACCAGAATGTGTGGAAAACACATAAGTAAAATAAGAGAGGGATTTTTATAGCCTCCTATTGATAAATAACAGTAGAGCAAAATGATGCAAGTGAATTTCGGCGGTAAGCGGTAAGCATGAAAAAATAATTTAAAGATATTTCTTTTTATCGCGGGTCTCGTGTAGCCTATAATAAGCATTAGAGATAAACCAAGAGAGAGGAGATGAAAAAGGAAGATAACTCCTACCATGCGAATGACTGGACAAGCAGTAGAGAATAAAAATGAAGATATGATTCCACGACGATGAGAAGATATTAACTCTTTGATATCAGAAAAAAAAATTAAAGTGGCATAGAAACCTCTCACCCAGCCGCTCCCAGGATATGCAACCAGCGAAATCAGTAACGTAAGAGTGGTAAGAAGGTAAATATGGCACAGATTTGCTCGAAAGTGTTGTATATAACTCAACAGAAAACCTAAACATCCACTGAATGGTACTCCAGTACAAAATAGTATATCTATTACCAATAACCAAATCATTGCTTACTACAAGCAACTATAAACTAAAACACAATCTAAATTTCCTTTACATGATATGACTCCATAAAGAACCTATTACTTTTAGAACTGTTACTGTAGGATTTTATTCATGCACCGAATGAAAAGCTTGTATTTATTTTGAATCAAATATTGGTCATTTCACTGAACAGAGCACACTTGTTATCAAAATTAGTTTAGAGATGGTTGAAAAGTTAAAACAACTATCTATCATTCATGATATAAAACATTTGATTTTAAAGACCTCTTTAATAATACTGTCGTACTTTTATAGGAACAATTTGCTTAATCCAAAAACATCACTATGCCAAAATTTATACCTTTTTAAAAATTAATTCTATTCAACCATTTTTTACCTCATGGTAATAGCATTTACAAATTAAAATTGGGAATTCCACAGGAAGGAATCACATGCACCATTCTGGCCAACTTATATCTACACTATTATGGAATTAAGCCCCACTTCCATTGTCCTATCATGTACAGATTCATTGATGATCTCATTACTATAAAGATTACTAAAGATGCACGAATGCTAAACATTCAATTATATCCTCACAATCTATAACTTATTGAAAATGTTCATTCCTCATCCTGGATCAGCTGCCCTGATGTTAGTTTACTAATTCACAATGAAGATAATCGCAAATTTAAAATTTATGACAAAACAACTTTATCTAATTTCAAAATCAACACACTTCAACATTTTTCATCAAACCTTTCAGAATCAGTATTTAAAAATATCATTAATAATCAGTTAATACGATTCAAATAGTTAAGTTCACCATGTTACTTTGAAGAAAATATTAAAAAATTAATAACCACCACACCATCGAAAATAACTACCCGCCAGATCTTATTTTTTCCTTTATAAAAACCCATTTCAAATTTACATTCAACAACATGCTCAAATTACAGGAACTTATTGAAAGGTCAATCTCAACATCTTTTGAATAATCAAATGAAATATTCAAAGTTGCCTATATATATAAATACATCATCTGAAATTATAACTTCATTTTGGAATTGAGTTATCGTTTAATTTAGTGCTTACACTTGATTTGGAGTATTATTTCCACCACTAAATTATGTGAGTATTTAATTAATTAATTAGTTTTCGGAACATAGATGGTTAAGCACTTTCTATTCACCATGTTACAATCGTAGACTATAACTTTAACTGTAACTAATTTTGAGTTGGCTCCCAGACTCTTTATACATGCCATTCGACAGTTACAGGTGGCACATTTTTGTTATTTTATTTTCATTTAAATTGAAATTCTTTAGATGCTATTGTATTATTATACAATGACATTGAATTTGCTTATGCATTTTGATGTTTATTTTTTATTCATTATTATTAATTCTGATTCAAATATCTTCATTCTTCTACATCGAAATATGTGCATAATTTTTGTAATAACATTTACAGTTATGCGCACAGAAACGTAGCATTTTAGTATTGCCGAACCAAGTATGGCCCTTGAAAACGTACATGGTTCCGGAAATACTTTTCCATTTTATTATATTACATTTCTCTTGTGTGGAACTCTCACAGCTTTTGGGTGCCAGCAAAGGCTTAGCTCTGTAAAGGCTTGTTGATTTATCAGTTTGAATCTATTCAGCGTATTGACTATTCATGCACTTACACCATGTATGTTAATGCAGGGAACAAGGGGTTTATTACCTGTATTACATATATAATTTTTTTAAATTAAACACTAATTTCATTATTGGGTGTAGTTATAGGCTCAACTTATATTATGGCTTTCTCCACAAGATATACGAATCTCAATTGCCCACCTTGTACACTGGCTTCCAAAAGTTAAGCATGATTGGTAAAATCAACAAAAATGGAAAAGTGAAGCTTTGAGTAATTCAAAATTGTACATGGAGGTAGTAAATGTGTTTATGCATTTAAGAAAACAAGAATTATGTACAAAGATGAAAAAAATATTTACTTTTCGTATGTTATATGATGACGTCGCATTTTGAACGTCACAAAGGATGTTTAAAGGCAAGCAAACAGAACAAAACGTACACTACTATGGTATCTGACCACCCTGGACATTTACACAAACTTTACAATGATTTTTAATGTTTTCAATCCATCAACCATCGCAGATGCGAGCAATGGTCATTCCTCCAAAAAGGCAGTTTCCAACTCTCTGAGGCAGACTGGAGGAGGTAAACGTGTAGAGAGAGCACGGTCGAGGGCATCCCAAATTTTTCAATGAGATTAAGGTCGGGGGAATAAGTCGGCCACTCTATACGAGAAATGCCCTCACTTTCCAGATATTCGTCAACGATGTTAGCATGATGGGGACGGGCATTATGTTCCATAAGGAGGAAATCAGGACCAACTACTTCAACGTAGAGTCTCGCAATGGGCTCTAGAACTACATCCGGATATCGCGCAGCCATTACATAACCTCATTTAAAGTTGTGCGGCTCTGTGCGATATCCCATTGAAATTCCGGCCCACACCATGACGCTGCCACCTCTGAATGCGTGATGTTCGATGATGTTCTTGGTCTGATTGAGTGTTCCTCGTTCTCTCCAGACTCTTACACGTTTATCATCTGATTCCAGGGCAAATGTGGACTCGTCCGTGAACAGGACGTTGCACCAATATGAGACAGTCCAATTGACATGTTGACGACACCCTTTTAATCTTGCCCCTGAAGCTTGGAAGGTTAGTGTAACACAAAGACGTGGTACTCGGGGTTACAGTCCTTTCACATGGAGCCTTCGGCGCACATTACTGACAGATATTGTCTTATCAAGTGCTTCTGTAACCATGGATGTAACAGTTGTGGAGGTCGCTCGTCGATTCCGCTTGGCTACTATAGCAATATACTGATTATCAGAGGTGGTGGTAACCCTTGGTCGACCGGGCACAAGTCTCCGGAAAACTGTTTGACTTGTTTGAAATTGTTTCCATTATCGAGAAATTACCGAATAGTCAACATCAAAGAAAATAGCCACATATTTGATGGAGTGTCCTGCTTCAATGCGTCCGACTGCACGACAGCACGCCAGCCATCACTATCTGTCATTCGTCTTCTTTCAGTCATAGAAACACGAATATCATCAAAAATATTCCTACAAAAGTTATAAACACTTCGTATCAGCATTTGAATTCACCTAATCAAACCCTTCAGAATGCTGGCGACTTCAACGACCGCCTAATTAGCATATATCCAGGCAGTCAATCGTGATTGGCGGATACGATATTTGCATACTTCCATCTACATCTGCAGCGATTTTCAGCTACTCAAATTCACTTTCGCAAAATGAAAATTTGCATTGCGTGCTTAACTTTTGGTAGTAAGAGTGTCTAGAACAGGGAACGAAGGGTATTTAGTACTGTTTTATTATCTGTTTAGTACCTGTTTTATTTATAAAAGAATTAGTCTTCAGCCAAGCGTTGGGTCTATTTAATTTTTACTTTTATTTTTATATGTGCTCTTAAGACAATTTTCATTAAGGGATAAGTCACAAATAATTAAAATATGCAATTAAATTTCTTACTATATATATATATATATATATATATATATATATCAAAGCGCCAGGTAAATAGAAATATTATTATAATAGGTGTAAAACATCAATCTCTGGCTGTAGCAGAATTCGAATTTAATCCTTGTCCGAATTTGTTTAGTAATTTAAAGTCCAAACCTAAAAATATTCATGTCTTGACCCTTTCAGAGACAAAAGTTTTTTTTTTCAAATGTGTTTTTAAATAATAGGTCCTAGTCATTTACGAGCACACAAATGTGCATGAAGATGTCTTTAAAATTGATTCACAGTACTGCTTATATTAATAATAAGTTTTATACATTTCCTATTAATATCCGTTTTTAATTGGTCAACCATGGATCTCTTCTGTTCCGTTCCAAAATATTTTAAATTACATCTAAACAGGGGAAGCCTCGAATTTTCTAAACAGGCTAAAAGAACAACGTTTGCATATTTTAATATTTTAAAGAGAATGAAATGTGTTGTAAATTATGAATTTTACCAGTAACAAAATTAAAGAAAAATTAAACACACATGCCTCAGTGAAATGTGTTAAGTAACAATTAACGTATGTTGAAAGGTATGCAGCATTTTTCTGAGAATGGAATCTTAAGGAAATATATGAAAATGTATAATTACGCACTTAAAGGAATTAAAATAAAACCAGCTATAAAGTTATTTTCAGTGCATGTTTAAAGTAGAACTTGTGTGTATACAATGGTAACGTATTATCAAATTAATTTAACTGATAAAGGCATATGGCGTTATTGAAAATACTCGGGCTCTTGGATTCGCCCTTACCATTTTCACAGACTGTGGCAAAGTACACTTCTAGGAGAAGGATAATTATTTATAACTGGCCGCCTTCAGCGACCAGCCTGTTCGCTACCCTTGAAAATTCAGAATGTGGCAAACTCGCTGACGCGACCTACCAGAAAGGTGTAAGGTAAATATTTGGACGGCCAGGAAGTGCCACAAAATTTAGGCCGGAACTCAGTGCGGGAGGCATCCACAGGGTCCGTACCCTCCTTCCCTTACCACCAATCTCCCGGAAGGACTTATGGACCCACATGTTTAACGTGATAGTACTCCGCTTGAACACGACGGCAGTTTTGGCACTGGCGAGAATCGAACCCGGGCCAACTGAATGCAATTCCCGCGCGCTAATTTAAATTTTATAATGATCATATGTTAAGCTTTTAATTCCATTATCCTCATTCCATCGTTCCATAAATTAAAATATCCATGAATTAAAATATCCATTTAAAAAATCCATCAATCCACCATAATTCAATCATTTAAATTTTATAATGATCATATGCTAAGTTCTTAATTCCATCATTTAAAATATCACTTAATTTTCTAACCCGATGCACGATCGTTAGCAAAAATTTTCAAACCAAAAAATAAACGCTTTTTCTCGACCAATTTACCATCTCCCGAAATTTCCATGAAATGAGTTCCATACTATACATCAAACATCCAAAATAGCGATGCGCTTCAGTCAATCTGATCCCAAATATTCGCTTGGGGTAACTAACTTTAGCACCGTTGCCATGGAAACGCCGCTGGAATGGAAGGAAAAATTATTTTGCCCGCTTGCAGCCGAGAAATTGAAATTCGGAAATTCTTAAAATCCGTATTCTGCAGCAACTTTTTCGGTTTTCGTGACCAGATTGGGCTTGTAAGAATCCCTGAACTTTGAGCTTTCTAAAAATGTAAATTATTAGTAGAAATATTCGGGAACTTTTCCCGATGCGAGAATTTAAAAACGAAAGTTCGTGTTTTTGAGCCGAAAGTGACTTCTGGTTTAAAATCTTTTAAAAATATTAAAATTTGTCCTTGAGATTTGAAATTGATATATTTTTACTCATAATTGACTGCTCTTTCCGGTCGTGTGATTTGTTTTTTTTCTACGACGTCTGGATGGTGGAGAAAAAAGGGGAAAAAGAGGAAAAAACGGTTGAAATCGTATAAAACGTTAAATAACAACAACAACAAAAAATCGGTTTTAAAAATCGGTTTTGACGTGTCACCTTCCCCCCCCCCCGGTCTCCGATCGCCAAATTTCGTAGGTCTTCGACGTGCGGTCGCTGAACCTATAGTGTATAAGGCACACACACACACACAGACAGACAGACAGACACACAGACATTGCTTTTTCTTATTTAAGACTACCGGCTCTTTCGGACTGGCCAGTCCAAGTACGATCGACTGTGCTATGAATGAGGACCGGATATAAATATTCGAACTCGAAGATATATTTTGGTCTAAAAGTACAGTATCTAGATACCATCCAGCAGGTAGTGGGTTCTATCTCCATGCCTTAAAGGCGGTTCCCACGAAACATTTAACTGTATAAATGCATGATATGTATCTATAGACGAAAATCATTTTATCTAATAAGAATGCTCCGGAAAATGCATAATGAGTTGTAGAAAAGTAGTAGGAATTTGGGTTAGTAAAAGACCAATCTAAATTCCCAAAATAAAACAAGAACAAGAAAAACAAATCATGCATGAATCAGTGATTATGAAACACTTTTAAACTGAAATCCAATTTTATTAAACACCTCTAAAATGCGATACATTCAACGCTGATATATTTTAAATTATAAGAGTACTAAAATAATTTATTATATTTGAAAACTTAGAACTTCATCGAAAAAAATGAACTTTATTCAAATGACGTTATCGAAATATAAATCGTCTGGTTCTCTATGTAAAAGAAATTAAATATTTAATTTATATCACTTTTATTCTAGACCTCCAAAGCTAAATAATTTTGTGTGAAAAAAATTCAGCACTTCCTATACAACTCATCTTACAATCACTTGTTTACATTCTGCATCCATTAAAATTTGGCTTCGTTGTAGAAATAATCAAAGTTCGATGATCATTTAAACTCAAAAATATTGTAATTGCGTTGGCGCAGAAAATATATGCAGAGAAAATACGTAAAAATAAAGCGGTTTTAAGGTAGATACAGCAGTAAATATAAATTCTAAAGAACTTTAAAAATCACGATTAAGCACAACCAAAATAAAAGATGGATGTCATATTTTATTTTGAAGTGAGTCAGGTGATCTCTTCATATACTATGGGTGTAATTATTATGTTAATTTTTATTTAAAAAAATTACAACACATATTTTGCTGAAGTTTTTTTTATATATTTTATGGAATACTTTGAATATTTCCTCAAATTTTCGAAGCAATTTGAAAATTGTAACTGCGCTAAAAAATGTTTTAAAATTTATTTCCCGTAGAGTCTAATGATCCCGTAGAGTCTAATTTCCAAGATATTGAATTTTCTTCAATTAGTCGCCATTTTCATTAAATTAGCGTCATTTTTATCCATTTGGCGAGATTTTTGATAATTTGGCAACAATTTAAAATGTCGCCAAGTTGGCGATATTCCGCCAAATTCGTCGCCAAAATCTCGCCAAGCATTATGGATGGAGAAATAAATTATTCTTACAGCAGATAAATGACTATTGGCCTTCAAATACAAAAGTATTACTCAAAGTATCTGTTTTCATGAATGGAACGAGCTAGATCCACGAGAATGATGTCACCCAATTTATCGCATGGTGTTACATATGAAAAGTGAACATGTTTCTCAATAGGAAATATTTTTTTTTTTTTTTTATATGACTTTTTGATAATTTTTTTGAAAAATGTACAATATTTCGAGAACGGTTCATGTTAGCGTTCTAAAGTTTTTGTCAATCGTTTTTTAATGAAAAACTACATAAGAAATGTATATTTGCGTAACTTTATTAGCGATTTTGATTTTTTGACGATTTTTCCAAAATTTCACTCGAAAATTTAGGGGGGGGGGGATTCTGACCATTCGATTGCGTATAAAAACAATAGGCTTCCAGTGTTTACGGATTGTGATTTTTGTTCCAAATTTTGTTCGAATCGATCCATTCTTTCGTCCGTTATCGTCTCCACAGGCTCACTGACACACACACACACACACACACACACACATACATACTTTCACACACACACATACTTTCAGACACACACACAAACACACACAGACATCACTTCAAAAATGTTTGATTCGTGATCAGGGATGCTTGAAACGTGCTCTCACGTCGCAAACTCGAATTCGAGTTTTCGACCCCGTCACAATACTTTCCTTATACATTATGTATATAAGGAAAGTAATAAAAATGGAAAAATCGGTATTATATGTCCAAATGATTACAAATATATCGTGCTACTCTTCATTTTAAAAGGGCTTGAAAATGTCTTT
The DNA here is from genome assembly GCA_951213105.1 of Amaurobius ferox. Classification (NCBI taxonomy): domain Eukaryota; kingdom Metazoa; phylum Arthropoda; class Arachnida; order Araneae; family Amaurobiidae; genus Amaurobius; species Amaurobius ferox. The sequence continues at coordinate 51,436,941 of OX578148.1, read as the reverse complement.
CGATTGATTGCACGTTTGACAAGTACCCCCTGAAGGAAGACTTGCTTCCCAAGGGGATCAATGACGTCACGAACAGAAAAATTCTGATGTGGTCAGCACATGACTTTCGCTGCAGACTCACCTTCACGTTAACTTCATTTCTTCAATAATCCATTATATTGAGTTTAACTGCACAAAATAACACCCACAATTATTTAAAATTACACTGAATTTGCATTTTACTTCCCCTGCAATACATGCTGATGTATTGGGGAAGTATTGGAATCATACCGAAAATCACCACTCGAGTTTTCATTTACTAAAATAAATATCTGGAAAACGACTAGTCCTAGTGCAATGGGGTTGGTCTTATTCTTTTCTTAGTTATAAATTACGTATAAAACAAGCATTTAATGGATATATTTAAGCATACGTAGTGTTTTTTTTTTAGATTTTGACGATTTTTGCGGACCATTTTGCAAAAAATAAGGTAGGTTATTTTTTGTTTAATCATCCCGAAATCTAATCTGCACCATGGTGACACACAAGTGACTTATCTACCGAATTTTGTGAAATTCGATCCATTAGTTTTTCGTCTAGAGTGGATACAAGCTTTCGCGGGCCATTTCGCAAAAAAAGGCGGGTCCTGAATCATACCCAAAACTAATTAACACTAGATTCGCCTACAAGTGACTTACCTACCAAATTTTATGAAATTCGGTCCATTAGTGTTTTAGTTAGAGTGGATACAAAATCTGCACAGACAGTCACACAGACAAACACACATACGTCACGCTAAAAATAGTTTTGTCGTATTCAAGAGGTCTCTAAGCGTGTAGATCCGTCGAAAACTCGAGTTGTGATTTTCGGCATGATTCCAATACTTTCCCCATACATTTCAATGTATTGCAAGGAAAGTAATAAATGAAATAAATAATTATCTAGAGAAAAAAAAATAATTATCTGTACTTAACTATAATTTGCTTAATAATAACATTTCAGACGTCTTATTGTGCCAGATAATCTGACTGAATGAAATTTAAATTTAGACGTTTGAATTAGACCAAAATCCCAATTAGTCAAAAAAATTAGACCAAACCTTTTGAATAATACCTGGGTCATTCGATTTAAAATCTCCGGAACCCCCCAATAATTTCGGCGCTATGCCCTATGCGATTAGTCAGCTCCTTAATTAATAGTCGGCGCCTATGCTCCATGCCATAGAAAGGGGAGGCAATATTTTCAACCATACCACATAGTGCTAACCTCAACAGTCCGAACATTTTCTGTTTAATTAGACAAAAATGGCTTCGCAATGTTTGAGCATGAACAGTAATTTTCATACATCAATATACTACAGGTAGGTTTATTTGATAAATTAAAAGCACAAACATCCGTTGCGGTATAGATAACGTAATTTTAACTTTCTCATACTTTGTGATATAATATAAAGTATTGTTTTAACGAAAATTTTTGAATTCGAGATTTTGATGTCAATATATATTTTAGACCTCCTGTTTTGACAACATTTGGAGTGATATCCGTCTGTCTTGTGTAAACAATAGCAGTCACAGATATTAACGGATTTTCACAAAACTTTATATCCGGCTTTGTTATTCGAAATTTTATATTTTTACTTCCCCTTTATATTTTTACTTACCCATGGTAATGTATAGGGAAAGTATTTGAATCATACCGAAAATCACAACTGGAGTTTTCAACGGATCTAAACGTATTGGGACCTCTAGAATACGAAAAAACTATTTTTAGCGTGACGTCTGCGTGTGTGTCTGTCTGTATGTCTGTCTGTATGTGCAATGTATGTATCCACTCTAACTCAAAGACTAATGGACCAAATTTCACAAAAGTTGGTATGTAAGTCATTTGTGGGCAATCCTGGTGCAAATTAGTTTAAAGTACGACCCGGGATAAAGGAACCCGGCTTTTTTGTGAAAAGGCCTGCAAAAATAGCATGTATCCACTGTAGATGAAAAACTAAAACTACTAAATACATTTTTATAAAATTTCGTAGGTAAATCACTTGTGTGTGATTCTGATGCTGATTATTTTTTGGTACGATTCGGGATAAAAGATTCCGCCTTTTTTTACGAAACGGCCCGCAAAAAGTGTCTGTATCCACCCTAGCTGAAAAACTGATTAATCAAATTTCACAAAATTTGGTAGATAAGTCACTTAGTGGTCTACCCTGGTGCTGATTAAATTTTGGTACAATTCGGGAAAAAATAACCTGACTTTTTTTGCAAAATGGTCCGCCTTTGAAAAAAACACCACCTTTGAAGATAAGTCCAGTTACCAAATAAGAACAAAAATTGAATTAACTGTGAATTAAATTTAATTAAAGTAAAGAATAAAGAGAATGTGGATATAAGTCTGCAGGGAAAGTTATGTGTTGCTCACATCGCATTTTTTTTCTTTTGTACACGCAACATTAATATAATCCGACGTACAGATAGATAGTGTATGAATTTTCGACTCACTTACCGTTATAAAAATATCAACAAAAAAATAAATTTAATTTTAGATATTTTTTTCAATGTTAAAAATGTCAACAAATTTCTCCTTAAATCATTTCTGAATTAAAAAATCTTGTATTCAGAATACAACAGTCTGAGGGAGAGGGGTGGTGTTCTATACACACACAACTTTATTAAACAGTGAATGAATAATTAAAAATAAAAAAGAGTAATAATGAAGATTTGAAGAAATTGTAGCAAAAAATAAAATCTCTGCATGTATGCATATATTTCCCCTATTAAATATGCACAAAAACATTAGAGGTTCGAGGAATCCGCAAAAATATTTTTCGGGGTTCAAAAAGTGTCGTGAATTCCCGACTTCGGCGCCACTGGCATAAAGTATTTAGACCCGAAGTAGTTACTTAAAATTTCTTGCTGAACTGCACTCTATTTATTCCTCTGTATTTAACATTCTCTAAAAATATCGTCTTCTAATAAACATTATATTCCTAATAATAATGCATAGAACAGTATGTATATTTATAAACCATTCTTGTCCAATAAAATACAACTAAACAATTTCACTCTATGTAAAATTTTGCTATGCACCGTTTTAGTAAAAAAAAAATATGCCTCTTCCATTCTACGCTCCAACCACCATTCGATTTCCAATTGAATATTTAATTGTATTCCGCCAACCCCTCTCACGTAGCTTTCTGTTAAATACAGCACGAATTCCAAAACCACTCTTATTCCAACATTCAATAAACCCGACCAAAACGACAACGTTACTTTATCTTTCCCAATTCTATTCTCCAGCCATACATAGCCACGTATATCTCGTTTTTGAAGCTATATTTTCCCTGCGGTTTCTCTTATTCCACACCCATATCAGAACGCGCCTATTGAATACATATAGCCTACTTAAGAAAATAACCCATTTGGTTTTCTTTGCTCATTTCTACAGCAGACGATATTTTTATTTCCATTTTTTTTTCTAGGAAATCTAGGAAGAGTTGACTATATCGGAGAGCTAGACTACGATTTATACGTTCGACCTGACGTGGCCAATCCTAGACATCGAGTTTGGTTTAATTTTACTGTTGAAAATGTTCGGGCTGATCAAGTAAGTGCATTTTTTCCTGCCCCTTCCGGATTTTATATCATGTATATGTAAATGAGGACATGCATTGCTACAAGATCTTTATTCTTATGGTAATAAAGGCAGTTCAATTTTCTGTATGTAAAAAGGAGATCGAATGGATATAAATCCGAATAGATTTTTTTGTCTTCCACATACCGGTGTTAGTCTTAAGAAAGTAGCTTTAATGAGATACATAATTTACGAATGTACCTATGAGATATCGCTGTCAGTGGAGTTACTGATTAGTAGTTTCTTTAAATTTATATTGGAAGAACATTTTGGTTCATTTTTTTTGTCATGTCCGCGTTGTTACTATTAAGGCAATTTCTTTGATAAGGTATTCATTGGAATGTACTTATGAAATATTGCTGTCGTTAAAATTACTAATTATCGACGTATTTTAATATTATAGAATGAATATAAATGTTTCATCGATTTCTTTGTCATATAATTCTTTCCGTTTCATGTAAAATTAAGAATGCAGTTTTAATAGAAACAGGATATTAAACATACTGTGTTTCTAGAAAAGCTTTAAGTACATTAATAACTTTGCAAAGAAAAGTTCATGAGTGTACACGTAAAGTATATCTGTAACAAACGATTGAATAAATGAGATTGGAAAGGATATTCAAATATCTATAATATTTAAGATACTAATATAGAGAAATTTAAATATCTAGCATAACGAACTCGAGAGAAAAGGAGGATAGACGGAAGAAGCTAATTACAAAGCTGTATTGCAGTGCCTAAGTAGTACAAATTAACAAAAATGTTACAAAATGTATTTATTTCATACAATATGAAATTGGTGAGTTGCTGTCCTATTCATAATTGCTAAAATACGTAACACTTGTATATTGTTGTTGCCAAGTTCCTTGACCTGGAAAATGCTAGGTCAATTCCAAAAGATCACGGTCTCCATAAAATAATGAGGCCTTCTGGACCTCTACTAGAAGATTTAAAGATTCTCCTATGTTGTTGAGAAGATGAGAGTTAGTAGCCGAGGAGGAATAATAGGTACAAGGAGGAAAAGCTCTATCCCCCTCGTTCAAACTCCATATCCTAACACTTGCATGCACATGAATATAATGTACAGCCTACTTAAAATGCTCTGCGAGATCAACAATATCCATTTGAATTCGACAAAGAACATAACCGCGTACTTGACAACGACTTGACGTACTTGACGTACTTGGCAGGTGACATCGTGTTAGTCCCTATGATACGACTTCCTGTAGGTAGTTATTGCCGACAGGTAGTTATTGCCTTCCATATTCGTGTGTCATGCATTACTGGTGTTGATTTGTACTACTTTTATATTTCTCTTGGACTTTGTAATTGTAATTTTATTATATCTCACTTTGTTGCCTAGTTCGTTATCCTAACCTTTGAAATTGTGTTCTTAGGGTGTTACAATCAATTCCATTTAATCGAACCTGGTCACTTTACATTAGCTAAGGGAGGGGCCGAAAGGACCTATGAACACTTCCTTACAAAGTTATAGGGGTGCTTAAGTACTTTTCTAAGAACACTGTATACTTGTAAGTTGCTAAGCTATCTACATAGATTGAAATTTATGCTTTTTTATAATATTATTTTTTAAAAAGCTCCTAAAATATCACATGTCGCCGAAATTAACATTTACTTTTTATAATACAGACGAAAAAAGTAATTCTTTCTAAAAAAACACCAAATTCAAAATTTAACTTAAAACACAAACGTGTTTTTAAGTTAAATTTTGAATTTGGTTCTTCGAATCTGGCAGTTTTTCTTTTAGATAACATGACTCTTGATAAGCTTTTATTTATTCCTATCGTTTTACGTTTTAAATTGTAATTTCTTTGACACGAACAAACTTTTGTTTTTTGGTTTTGGTTAAAAAAATCAATAAGGAGCTAGCCAAGTATTTTATATGATTATGTAGTTGAGGTAAGACACAATTTTCTGTTGCGATTGAAAACAGAGGTGAATTCTCAATCGTGGGTGTTTGCGGTGAAACGTGCATCGTAGGATCCTTCCTTTGAAGCCGATATGTGAGGCCTAGAATTGATCAGACATAAACAAGTATGACTACAATTTTCTGATTTTCATGTAATATTTGAATTATTTTGAACAAGAAACGATGCATTAGAAGCATCGTAACTGTATATAAGCTCAATGTTTAAATAACAATATGCATATGCTTTTTTTCAGTTAATATTCATTATGTTTTTTATTTCAATCTCATTATGTACTTTTTCAATTTCTTCATTTTTTTCAGTTACTATTTCTTTATGTTTTTTTCACTTAATATGTCTTTATGATTTTACCAGGTAATATTTCTTTATGTTTTTTCAATTAATATTTTTTATGTTTTTTTCAGTTAATATTTTCCAGTTGATAGTTTGGATGTTAAACACTAGCCTCTATGTGATTTTTCCTAGTTCGTTAAAAGCGAACTTTGTTGTTTTATAAGAAGTTCGAGAGGTTTGTCACTTTTAGGTATATGTGTAATTCATATAAAAACTCTTGAACTCTACAATCATAAACAGTTTTATAAAATCTTAGTTTACTTGTGTGTACATGTGCACATACGAGGTCTGAAAGGTTTTTAAAGTTGTGATTTATCCGATCCTGCCCAATAGTACAAGAATTCGAACTCAGTTCTAACACTATGATATTTAGCAATGTAAATCTCTCAATTGGGTCCTAAAATTTTGGAGTTTTGACTCGAGTTGTGATCCCTCATCAGCCCCTAAATCGAATGAATACTCGGGATCAAAACGTACGTTTAGGCTATTCACGCCGCATTACTAAATTAAACTATAATCTGTCATACATTTTGTGCAAATTTATATAAGAATTATGTAACATATCCGTGTCTTTGCAAAAACTTCAAAATCCCCCGGTGACATGAAATACTGAACGATGTACACATAGTATGGACCAAGGTCAGAACCTAACGACGGAACAGGATTTAAAAAAAATCCTTCGGTGACGTAGCATGAACTGGGATTTCAAAAACTCATTTTGGACTCCCAAAATCCCCCTTGCAACTTAGAACGCTAACTCTCTTCACATTTATAGTACGAAACGAGAGACAAAATCTTGCCGAGACGAATTCTTTGGTGATCTGGAAGACTATGCCATTGCAGACGTTTATGGTATCAGCTCCAGGACAGAACCTAACGGAACCATATTTTTTTTTCTCTCGCAAGAGCAACCCAAATTGGGAATTGGGTTAAAAAGCTTTTGCAAACACCCCGAAATCTCCTTTGTAATTTCGAACGCTAAATCTTCTCTCGCCTATAGTTTCGATCACGGCGCAAAATCTGACAGAACCGGATTTTTGATTCCCCCGGCAGAGGTCGAAAAGAGAGACATTTTTCCCTGTTGGGATCCTTTGGAAAAGAAAACAAGAAATTAGCTCTCCGGTGACCTGGAATGCTAAACTATTGCAGAATTATAGTATCGGCTTAAGAACAGAACCTAAGGGAGACAGATATTTTTATTATTCCCGCCAGGGCAAACACAATTGGAAAGGGTCGAAACGGTTTTGCAGACTTTAAAAAAATTGTCAATAATCTTGAAGGCTGGAACTTTGTAGCTGAACACATACAGTATCGACCACAGAGTATAAATTAGTACTGAGCCAATATTTGTTTAATACAGCTATTTTTGACGCTAATCGTTATATATTATTAAAGAAAATTAAACTTACTAAAAAAAGTTGGAACATGATTCTTCATATAAAATGATATCAAAGTCCATCAGAGTCAGTACTCAACTAGGACTGTTATTTTATTTGATGAAAGGGATTTTGGTACTAATGTGGGATATTATTGTGTCATTAATAACTATATATACGTTGCTAAAACTTTCCTGATAATCTTCATGTTTTTCATCCATTTGCTAGTGCTTTTAAAAATCATTTGTTGTAAATACTTGATATTTTATTTTAACTTCCTATCTGTTATCTACAAATAATTTATATTGTATTTTATTTTGCAAGCTGATATTAGTATGTGTATCCTGTAGCTTGAAATCTTTGAAATGAATAAATAAAATAAATAAATAAATTGTGTTAATTCCTGCCTTTGACAGACATAAATAGTACCCCATTTGTGATTTTACGAATATGGAGCTAGTTTGGCAAGATATGTTTCACAATTAGATAAATTCATCCCGACTGGAACCTTTTCAAGAAAAATGGGTTCAATCCCGTGCACACCTCGAATGTTCATATACTTCTCATTGGTTTTGTGAATGAAAACACCAAGCTATGCACATATTACCAAATTTCTTAGCAACTAACTCATTGCAACGTAGCTTTGGTCATCTCCATTTGACTTCTATTCATAATAATTTGCCATGTGCCACTTCTGACCCATTACGATTCACATCTCACCTTACTCGCTGGAAAGGGAGTAATGCAATATAAACCTCATAAGGAAGTGATAATGTTTCGAGTCCGGGTACATTTTTGACTTTGCGTTTTAATGTTGTGCTTCCATCCAAATCATGCGTCCAAACTCTGGCTATACGTATTTTGCATGACATATCATAAATCCATACATTTGCAAAATAATTTCGAAATGTTGTTGCATTGATATTATATTATTCATACGAGTTTTGTTTGACTATTTTGTTTGTTCTATGATAATTGTAGTAATAGCACGCCTGGGTGGAAGACAAGGTTGGCCGATTATTTTATTTTTAGCAGCGAAAATTGCCTAATCCTCTAATAAATAATAAGGATGGTGTCTGAATATAAATGCAGTGTAACAGTGATTGGTGGCTGAAGAGGGGTGGGGTGGGGGGCCTGTCGTCACAGATGTGCTTTGGAGTGGTTAGTATGTAAGATAATTCAAAATTAGTTATCGGGACAAAGTGGTGTAGTATGTATCACGTCTGGTCAAAATCTAGGAGGCCACGGATCAGTCCTTGATTATGGCCAATATTATTACTTGCCTTATATGCAATAATGTATAAGGAAAATTTTGTGACGGGGTCGAATATTCGAATTCCAGTTTTTGACGGAAGAGCACGTTTCAAGCATCCCTGATCATGAATCGAGCATTTTTGAGGTAATGTCTGTGTATGTGTGTAAAATATGTGTGTGTGTGTGTGTGCGTGTGTGTGTTAGTGAGTCTGTGGAGATGATATCTCACGAACGAATGGAGCGATTCGAATGTAATTTGGCACAAAAATTACAATCCATGAATACTGGAAGCCTAGTGTTTTTAAACGCAATCGAATGTTCAAAACCCCCTAAATTTTCGAGTGAAATTTTGAAAAAATCATCAAAAAATCAAAACCATATAAGGCTCCTGCCGGTTTCTGATTAGAAGGTCTATATCTGTTGCAATCTATGCAATTTTTCAGTTTTTCACATAGTCACAGATGAATTTTTCTCATCCCTGTCCAATAATACCTTTTTGCTATACGGTCAAAAGTTCCTTCAGCTCCATAGTGTCCAGCAGTCGGAGCATCATGATGGTCTTTCAGAATCAAGTTTCCTTCATCGGCTGAAATTACTAGCTGAGCTTCTTCACTTTCGGAATCTGGAGCATAACGGTAGAGGACACCCTGATTTATGAGGTAGCCTCGTTCTGTCCAGTTTGCATAGTTAATGTCTTTGTCAATGCTTTCAAAACTGCGAATGATATTTCCTATTTCATCATCTTTCAATTGCTCTTCACGTATCTCGTTAGGTGTTCCAGAGGGAACATCGAAAGATACAGTATATACTTCGCATGAAGGGATATTATGTTCACAAACAGGTCTTGACAACATATCAGCAACAGCGTTGCACTTTCCAGGAATGTATTCCATGTTCAAATTGAAAGACTGCAATTGCAATGCCAACCGAGCTAATTTTCCGGATGGAGCCTTAAGCTTCATGAGCCATTTAAGATGTTGGTAGTCGGATACCACTGTAACACTAGATCGCTCAATGTATCCTCGAATCTTGTTTAATGCCCATATAACAGCTAGTGCTTCACGTTCCGTGGTGGAATAATTTTTCTCAGCAGAACTAAGTAGTCTTCTTGCATATTCAACCGGATGTCCATCCGATCCTTGGCCTTGAAGAAGGGCAGATCACAAAACATAACTACTTGCATCTGTTCTAATCACAAAATGTTTGGTGAAATCAACTTACTTCAGAATAGGTAAGGACACCAAGCATTGTTTAGAGAGTCGAAAGCTCTTTGTTCCGTTTCAGACCAACTCTAGGGAGCTTTATTTTTCGTTAGATTACTCGGAGGTCGAGAAACCTCAGAAAAGTTCGATATAAACCTTCTATACCAGGAACATGTCTGCAAGAATGATAATGGTTGCTTTGCATTTTTAGGAGAAGGAATTTCCAAAATGGAAGATACTTTTCAGGATCGACCTCTATTCCACGAAGGGTAATCCAGAGTCCAAGATGTTTAACTCGAGAACAAGAAAAGTGGCATTTCTCTCGGTTTGTATTTGATTGGTCTGTCGAAAACCATTTCAAGAACTTTAATATGTTAAAAAGATGGTGACAAGACTATGAGGTCATCTAGATAGGCGACAGCTGGCAAACCTCTACGTAACGCGTCCATTAGTCTCTGAAACGCAGCAAGGGTATTTCTGAGATCAAAAAACATTCTTAAGAATCTATAGGTCTCAAACGGGCAAACAAATGCAGTTTTATCTAGATCAGCTGGATTGACATTTACTTGGTGTTAACCAGATTTCAGATCAATGGTTGACATAAAAGAAGTAAGTTTAGCATCTTGCATTAAATCGTCCATCCTTGGAAGTGGGTAAGTGTCAGGGACAGTCACTTAATTAAGTTTTCGATAGTCTACATGTCGTCGAACTTTACCATCTGGTTTTGGGATCAAAACTAGAGGTGCTCCATAGGGCGCATTCTTCATTCTTCAATAATATTATTTTCGAGAAGATCATCAATTTTTTTTTGAGCAGCTCCTTCCGAGCAGGTGGCATTTTGTATAAAAGTACAGAAATCGAAGCGTGATTACTTGTAGTAATATGATGCTCGATGCTCGAGGTGGCTTCTCCCCCTGCTTTGAAGATACTATCATATTTTTCTAGTAGACTGTTGAGCTGACTTCTCTGAGTAGCTGTGAGATTTTCTCCTTCACTTTTCCGCAACTGACAAACGTTAATCAGAACTTATTTATTCTCGTGATATTCTACATTGGGTTGGGTGCCCAATTCTTCTCCAAATGGATACGTGTGATTTGGATTATCACAAAAATACCAGCATTTGTTCTTTATGTCAAGAACAATACCCGCAGATTTCAGAAAATCTGTTCCAAGAAGAGTTCGATTTCTAGTAGCGTTTGGAAGGACGAAGAAATCCGTCAACACTTTCTGTACTTAAATTTCTATCATAACTTGGGTAGTGTAGCAATCAACAAGAGACTGCTGACCATCTGCCATACTTATTGTCAACTTCGTCTTTTGAAATGATAGTCTATGCTCTTTGAATACTTTGAACATTTTCTCTCCCGTAATTGAATGTGAATGATCCTGCATCAGAGCACACTCTACCTCTTCTTCCACAAAATGTTATGTCTTCCAGGGTAACTTGTGGACCCTTAGTGAATGCTGAAAATGCTTCTATGCTATTTGAGGAAATTTCCTTTTTGATTGGGGAGCAACCAGGACATTCATCTTTAATGAATTCAGGGCTTCCGCATCCATAACATCTTAACGAAGATCGTTCTTCTCGAATATACTTCAATTTTCCTCTTCTGTTGAAAGGTACAGTTCTCTTAACGGGATCAAACTGTCCGGTTGTGTGCATTTCTTTTGATTTGGCTATCTTTATCTGTCCATTACGCAAGACATTTCTTAAGTTTTCGTATACGTCCAAATTATCAGCTAAATCTGAGGGAGAAATTATCTGTTCCCACTTATTCAAGTAATGTTCTTTGCATTCCGGAGTGCAGCATTTTTTCATTTGATCAGGGATTATCAAATTCTGCAACTGCTCAAACGTGGAAATGTTCAATTCTGATATGCATCCTTCAAAAAAAACTTCTGATTTCGAAATAGGAATCTTACCACTTGCAATCAGTGCTTTTTCTTTGTTGAGAAAATAACTTTCGAAACCTTTCCACCGTCAATTTAAATCGTTGTAAAAGGATGCCACGTATGTGAGAATAATCCTTAAATTTTTCGTTGGGCTCTCTAACAATAAGTTTTGAAACATCGTTGGGCAGTACTCCTATGAGATGAGTCACCCACAGGTCTTTCGAAATTTTTAGAATCTTCATTTATTTTTAAAACTAAAAATAAGCTCATATCATCCATTTCAGGTGTTGAAACTTGGCAAAATTTTCTTTAAATCCACTTTCATATGAGAATTTTCCTGTTGAATAACCGTGGGTGCAGTTTCTTTCTGACTGGCCAACTGTATCCTTAGCTTTTCTATCTCAAATTCTCTATTTTGCTTTTTCACTTATTCCTTTTCTAGTTGTTCCCTTTCTCTTTGTTCGTTTTCTCTTATCCTCTGTTCGTTTTCCAGTCTTTCCGAAATAATACCTTCAAAAAGATTTCTTACAAATTCTTCATCCTCCTTGTACACCTTGCTCTTTAGAATAATATCTCTAAGTTCAATGACTTTCAGGTCACCATTTCTATTTTCTCCTAATTCAGTCGCTCGCTGTTTCAGATCAACTTTTTTTTTCTTTTGCTAAGAATGCCATCGTTATATTTACTTATTTTTTTTTATTTTTTACGAATATGAGTGTTTACTTCTATTAAATTCGATAATTGTTCCAAATGATTTAAAATTAGATTGTTCTAAAAGTTCTAAATGAAGAGGTAGAAATCCCTTTCATTTCAATAATTAAAAAAATATAATTTTCGTCTTTGAATGGCTCAAGAACTACATTAATATTAAATTCATATTTATTTCCAATATTTCATAAATACCACTTTAATTTACTTAAAATCACTAGTATATATCAATTTGATCCATTTCAATTTCATAACTTCAACTTATTATTCCATCATTACGACTTACACAAACCAGTACATTCACAATAACATTAAAACGAAAGTATGAACGATTTCAAAAATGTTATATATATATGTCAGGATAGACAACTTCACTACATTTCATTTAAACCACGATGACTTTTAATTTTAGATTCTCAAAAGCATGGTTATGCCAATTAAAAGGGTACTTATTTAACGTTCACTTACTCGAGATAAAGACAGAATCTACTGAACTTTATTGAGGATTCGGTTGGGCGCCACTTGCTTATAAGGCTTTTTTTATGATGAGGTTGGGAAACCATCACTCGCCATTTAGGGCTTCACAGCATTTAATAATACATAAAATTTACACATATTTTACAAATCAAATCTAGGCTTAGCTATATATTAGATACACGTTGGCTATGTGCTTCTTATCGTCATTTCGAATACCACTTCGAATGTTTTTTTTGTCAACAACAACGAACGTTCTTTTGTCCGGTTGAGTGCTGCCATTTACTTTCCTTTTGGGAAAACAGAATGTATCTTACACCATTTAATAAAGTTACGCAAATAGACATTTCTTATGTAATTTTTCCTTAGAAAACGATTGACATAAACTTTAGAACGCTAGCATGAACTGTTATTGAGATATTGCACATTTTTCAAATAAATTTAAAAATAAAAAAATCCCATAAATAATCAAATCTCATAAATTAAAAAAAAATATTAGCTGTTGAAAAACATGTTTACTTTTCATATGTAATATCATGCCATAAATCGGTTGACATCATTCTTATGGATCTAACTCGTTCTATTCATGAGAAAAGATTCTTTGAGTAACACTTTATTTGAACACCAATAGTCATTTATCTCCTATAAGAATAACTTTCTCCGTCCATAACGCTTGGCGAGATTTTGGTGATGAATTTAGCGGAATGTCGCCAACTTGGCGACTTTTTTAAATGTTGCCAAATTAACGAAAATCTTGCCTAATGGATAAAAATGACGCTAACTCAATGAAAATGACGACTAATTGATGAAAATTCAATATCTGAGAAAGGCGTATCTACTATCAGAAGTATCTAGTAAGTATCTACTATAAGAATAACCATTTTTTTTACTGTAAAATTAGTACATTCATAGCATTATATAAGGAAAGTCATGTGCTGTCCACATTAGATTATTTCAGGTGTTAAAATTATATTTAATAGTATATAAAGTGTTGACTAGTTCTGTAGAATTTGTTTACAGAAACTGATCAACGGTTGTAAATGGCAAAAATGGCATATATATAGGGTCTTGAATTATAATGTAATTCAAGTATAATGTGATTTAAGTTTACTTTTTCAAGTTGGCAGCGTCGTAATTAAAACGTTGAATTAAATAGATTTAATCTAACTTGAGTTAAAAAAATACTATTTTCATATTTAATAATGATAGATTAACAAACACGAAACTGTTATTCTTTTGTAATATTTCAGAAATGTCTTATTATTTTCAGCATGGAAATGATTATACAAAAATTTTGTTATCAAGTGCATATTGTAATTATTCAAGTTACGAGAAATTCTATCATCCTAGTTTTTGTTTTTACACTACTGTTACATTAGAGATAATATATTTTTGTAGACTAGGACGAGAAAATATTAAAAGTAATTTGCGTATTTATTTGATTTATTTTCGTAGAAAGATTAAATTAATTAGTCAACGAAGTCTTTACAAATTTTCAGAAATTAATTTAAATATATTCACAAATGTTAATATTGTATTTTATGTTTAATTGAAAGAAAAATAGTGTACCTTGATTAGATACAGTTTTATTAAAAGAATATGTAAAAGTTTATTATATTATGTTTAATAAAAGTTTATTAATTAATACATTATTTCCGAAAAAATGTATAACATTAAATTTGCATTTTAATTCTTAAATATACGAAATTATTTGAAAAATGTATTTTGCAACTTTAAAGGTTTTAATTACTCCACATCTTACCTCTTGAAACTCATTTCTTTTGCTCGAATTTTTTAATTGCATTAACGCCCGAAAACAACAAAGAGCATTTTTGAGGATGAATCTTAGACTCTTGAGATAAACACTTAATTAAAGCATTTTCAAACACTTCGCGAATAGCTCTCAAAAATTCCTATTCTTTATCTGGATTCGCGAAACGCTGAATCGCCATCTTGAAAAATCTGGATGTCCCTCTTCACTTCACTTCACGCGCTGCAGCGCCAGCTGATGCCACTAGATCCTGAACAAATATTACCCCCTCTGTGACGTTGAGTAGCAGACGATATTTTATTTTGCTTACTTGTTTATTTTTTTTTTCAGAATGTTGGGTTATAAATCCGAGTCGACGTTAATTTGAAGAGCATTTTAATTTGGAGTTTATATGCGCTGGGTTTTCTATCTTTATTGCATCTATAAACATTCCGTTTTAATTAAAATGGGAAAGAGAGATTTGAAGAAATTTATTTTTCTTCTGGGAGCTCTTGTGGAGGATTTCGCGGAAAGAATTGGGTTTTTGTTTCCGCAAAAAATATTTATAATTTATTTCGCAACTAATTAAACTAATTTCAGGAAGCATACATTAATTGAGTGAGTTTTGAAAAATTCGATATTTGCACTGAAATAAGATATTTTAAAGCTTGCAGAAAAATTATTAGAAATTAAAGACTAGATAAATTTTCTTTGAATTTATTTTACCTTGTTTATTTCATTTACATTGGAAATACGGGAAACATAAAAAAATATTATAACTCATTTATTTTAAAATTGAATTACATCTTATTAACTTAATATTATTTTTTATTATTATTATTTAAAATTTCTTTAACACACTTTTAATAAAAATTTCTGATTTCATTAGTTACGTTTTAAGTTAAAACTGGTATAATCTTAAAGGTTATCCACATAATTTCTATATTTTTGTTAGGAACATTTAGTATGTATATGCTTTCAAAATATTAGAAAAATGTTTAGATATATTTCAGTTGTGCACACATATACGTTTTTTTTAGATCCAAATAGAGTTGTAATTAATTTATGATGCTGTAAACAAATATAAAATTGCGTAGTAAATTTCGAAAAAATATTTATCAGCAAGGGAAAAAACGGTCTTTAATATCTGCAGTTCGAAATATTGAGTCTTCTCACCCCCCCCCCTTTCCTCTTTACTTTTTTTTAGCTCCAATGGATATTCTTGGCTGACTTTAGCAAGGGCGAAAAAAGGGCAAATTTTGCTACAGGCGGAGAGTAATTTTAGCTCATTCTTTATTAAAAGTATTATGACGATGATGAAGTTAGTTTTGAGAGTCTTTGTGGGGGGGCCACAAATCAAACGAACCGAATTTGAACTTGTAAATAATACCATAGTATTTCATTGGGAAAGTTGTATGTTAATAATATGAAACGAACCGTGGTGCTTTGAAATTAGTTCAGTGATCTGTATAAACATAACAAGAAATGTCAATAATAGACTGAGAAATTAGAATACAAGATTTATTCAATGATGTACATATAGTAACAAAAAGTTTACTTATGGCTTTTACAACGTTTTTGAAATCTAAATATTTCTATCTTTTATCCTTGGAAATTATCACAGAATCCTAGCAATATCCAATGAATAAGGAGTATCAATCTCAATACTGTTACGAAACGCATCCTCTGGAGAATCATGGGTGTAAAAGCAGGATACAAGAACGAGTCCACGTTTCTGGATAACTTCACAAGCACAATCTAAAGAAGAACAATATACAATCAAACAGTACTTAAATGCTTCACTAATTACACAAAATAAGCGATATTATTCTCAAAATACTAACGAAAATTATTTCACAAGACAAAAGTACTATTCTCAAAACACTGACAGATTCACAGTTCACTGTAGCTCATGTATCGTCAACTTGTCAACTGAACTCCAACGGTGATGAGTCCTTCTTATACTCTCTCGATAGAAACCTCTGAAAAACTATCTTTAGAAATTTCCAGAATTATATAATATCTCGTAGAATAATCGTTATCTGTTGATGTTTCTCAAAGTCTCGGGAAGTCAAAAAATGTCGCCAAATTGGCGATAAATCGCCAAATCTGTCAATCAGAGTCAAATCCTGACAACCATAGAGTGACGTCAAAGAAAGAATGTTAGTACCGCTGTCTTCTGTAGAAAACACTTCGATGGCACCGTTTGGTCTGCGTAGAGATATACAAGACAAGACCGGAGGACGCCAGTGAGAGAAAGTTACACGTTCGCAGCAATATACATTGTGTCCAGTCCTCATAATCGGCCCTGGTAAATAGTGGATCTTAATAAATTTAAGCAACTTCAGTTTAGAAAAACTGCTTTTTCCACGTGCAACAGAGATTAGTAATGCTATCAACATATCTAGGGATACGAAAACTTTGGGAAAGGGTCCATAAGGTTGCTCTTTATGATGCAACTTAAAAGTTTTCTTGGATATCTACGCTAGAGAAAGTTTTTCATAAATTCTTTGCTACCCCAATTTAATAGTTTATGGATATCATACAAAAAGCTACAACGTTTGCTATAGCTTTACGGGTGTTCAGTCAGCTTTTGATTAGTTAGTGATTCTATAGCTTTGGCTGAACAACATAAGATAATCCAACCTGCAATTACATGTTTTTCCTGCAGCAACAGGCTCATTTTCATCTTTGTCAGCAAATTGACTTCTGACTTTAATCGGTGAAATTCTCCTTTTTCTCTTAGAGTTAGGATTTGAGCTAGACTTGTTAGCTAATTATGTAGAATTAGTAATTACATTGCTCAACCCTTCATTTGCACTGAACTCTTCAAGAAGACTCTTTACACGTTCTTGAAAACTTATGGTACATTTTAAGTTAAACGATTATTCCTGAAGGAGTTTATAAGCCACATTAATTTTAAATGGAACTTATTGCCAAGCTACTGAAAACAAGAACTATGAAATCTTCTAGCATTTTGCAGTATCCACTGTGGTATATCTCCCAAAAGCATTTCGTTATTGAGCCTCACTGTCCACATAAACAGCGTATAAGATATCTTCAACGTTGTTTCTGAGTAATATTAACGTCACGTATGCTACTAGGAGGTTTTACTATTAGAAAAGTAAGGGTTTCATTCAGGATACCACAACAAGGGTAGCGAAAGAGAAAAATGTAAGCATATTTGCTCATTACTGAAAAAATTATACAGAATCCAGACATGACAGAGCTGCATCATTCACCACTAATTTAATGGCATGGTTACTGCATGTCATAAAAATGATCAAGGATTAAAATCAAATAATCATTTTCGAACTCCCACCTGTTTTTATTTCATTTTTTACCAGTCATCATAATCCTTGTTGCACATATCTTTTATGGCAACATTTGCCTAGGCAATTCAATTAAAAGTATATATATATATATATATATATATATATATATATAAATTGAAAGATTTTAATCGAAAATTATGCATAAACTACTGTATGTACAAAAAAAACCCTATCTCTAACATATCTGTTACAAATGAGTAACTATAGACCTAAGACTAAGGATAAAGATAGAAGGTAACATATAACTACAATGGAAAGGGGGATGAGAAGAATATTAGGATGCAAAATTCACAATTAAAAGTAAATAAATATAAATATAAATAAAAAGAAATCACGGCAAAAATGAGAAAAGGCAATAATAATTAGCTCAAGATAAAAGATAAGGACATAGAGAACAAACAATTGAAACTACACAAAAAATGGCGGTTAGTTCGAATTTGCATTCTCATCAGGACAGCCATACAATTCGAATTAAAATCGATAGAATAGCCAGTTTCTGACAATGGCGATAGTATTTAACTATAGACACCATTAGAACTGTCTACTGGCTAGTGGAAGGAGAAAAATAAATTGAATTTCAAATCAGAAAAATAATACCTCCTCGAACAGAAATATGAACTCACAAGCAATGTTACCACGTGTAAGTTGAACAAGCGACTGAGCATTTCACCTCACTTCGTCAATGCGAGTGGGCACCGGAATGAATACATGTGAACGATACATAATATGTTTGGAGACTTTCAAAAATAGTAATCAGTATAGGACTCAGGACAAGTGGAAAATAGTCATTCGAAAATAGTAAACAATATTAGACTCAGGCCAAGTGGTAAGTTAGGTGATAAGAATGGGTGAATTCTCAAAAATGAGTTATCCAGTCAAAGATAAATAATGCATGTGTAAAATTATTACGTGGTATATTTGAAATTATTAATAATATTATTTACAAATACTTCCGGATATTGGTAATTTTGACAAATGCGTTTAAGATTATTTATGTGGAGAAAGTGAAACCGAGGATCAGAAAGTCGATGTATTCGAAATAGCTGGTTTAAAATGATGTTTCTAAACAATTGAATAAAATTACAAGATTGATATGATATCAGCTTTATGATAGTGAAGTTGTAAGAATCTTTTTTATCATATACATTGGTGATTATTGAGAGTATCTAAATTTAGGTCTAAAAAATTTACAGTTTGACTAACGCTAGGCTCATTAGGAATTAATTCTAGGTTAGAGGGGTAAAAATAAATATTAATAGGATAGGAATCATCAATGATAATACAAATTAAGTCGTCAACACATCTATATATAATATATGAATTGGAGTTAAAATGACATTCATAACAATAAAGATATAAGTTAGAGAGTATACTACTACTACAGCCACCTTGTGGTACACCAGATGTTTGTAAATAAATGTTATCACCTTGGATAATATAATTGTTGTATAACACAAAGTTCAAGAGCATAGGAAAGTTTTTGACATTAAATGCAACAATATTGGAAGATAGATAGTCATGATATATATATATATGTATATAATATATGTATATATATATATATATATATATATATATATATATATATATATATATATATATATATATAGCATAGTAAACATATTAAAATAAAATTATTTCACAGTTATCCAATTTTTCTCCAGAAGTTGGCGCAATGCAGCACATTCTCCTAAAGTAACATACAAGATTCATATGAAAAAGAGAGGGGAAATGACCAAATGCAAGGCATAAAATGGTAGAGGGGGATGGCGACCCCTCTTTCCCGTTTAAAAGACTGCTTTTATGCCCGGGCAACACTCACGGTACCAATGCCATGCAGAAGCCATACTTCCGTAAATGTGTCAAATCAAAAACACTCGAAAAAGTGCAAAGAAAACAAATAGGAATCGACCAGGATCGCAAGGGAAAGAATGGAAATGCAGCAAATGCCCCTGTCGGTTACGATGGAGTGCATCATATATAACAGAAGTCCACGCATGCGCTATTCGTTATTTTCACTTTCATCGTTCTATACCTCTGCCATATCCTTTAAGTAAGCATTTTCTCCCTTTTTTGTATTAAATAGGGAATTATAATAACATTTCAGGAAGCCAATTGGATAATTACGTTTTATTGCCTCCTTCATAATATTCCTATTATGCATGATGCAATCAGACTTGAAAGTATTAATGCGTTGATTTCTATTGAGGTGACCAATGACGACATTTCTGAAAATGTTTTTGGTCAAATTGGACCTCCAATCAATATTGCGGTTGACTTTTATATTTTGACATTGTGTCCAGTCCTCATAATCGGCCCTGGTAAATAGTGGATCTTAATAAATTTAAGCAACTTCAGTTTAGAAAAACTGCTTTTTCCACGTGCAACAGAGATTAGTAATGCTATCAACATATCTAGGGATACGAAAACTTTGGGAAAGGGTCCATAAGGTTGCTCTTTATGATGCAACTTAAAAGTTTTCTTGGATATCTACGCTAGAGAAAGTTTTTCATAAATTCTTTGCTACCCCAATTTAATAGTTTATGGATATCATACAAAAAGCTACAACGTTTGCTATAGCTTTACGGGTGTTCAGTCAGCTTTTGATTAGTTAGTGATTCTATAGCTTTGGCTGAACAACATAAGATAATCCAACCTGCAATTACATGTTTTTCCTGCAGCAACAGGCTCATTTTCATCTTTGTCAGCAAATTGACTTCTGACCTTAATCGGTGAAATTCTCCTTTTTCTCTTAGAGTTAGGATTTGAGCTAGACTTGTTAGCTAATTATGTAGAATTAGTAATTACATTGCTCAACCCTTCATTTGCACTGAACTCTTCAAGAAGACTCTTTACACGTTCTTGAAAACTTATGGTACATTTTAAGTTAAACGATTATTCCTGAAGGAGTTTATAAGCCACATTAATTTTAAATGGAACTTATTGCCAAGCTACTGAAAACAAGAACTATGAAATCTTCTAGCATTTTGCAGTATCCACTGTGGTATATCTCCCAAAAGCATTTCGTTATTGAGCCTCACTGTCCACATAAACAGCGTATAAGATATCTTCAACGTTGTTTCTGAGTAATATTAACGTCACGTATGCTACTAGGAGGTTTTACTATTAGAAAAGTAAGGGTTTCATTCAGGATACCACAACAAGGGTAGCGAAAGAGAAAAATGTAAGCATATTTGCTCATTACTGAAAAAATTATACAGAATCCAGACATGACAGAGCTGCATCATTCACCACTAATTTAATGGCATGGTTACTGCATGTCATAAAAATGATCAAGGATTAAAATCAAATAATCATTTTCGAACTCCCACCTGTTTTTATTTCATTTTTTACCAGTCATCATAATCCTTGTTGCACATATCTTTTATGGCAACATTTGCCTAGGCAATTCAATTAAAAGTATATATATATATATATATATATATATATATATATATATATATATATAAATTGAAAGATTTTAATCGAAAATTATGCATAAACTACTGTATGTACAAAAAAAACCCTATCTCTAGCATATCTGTTACAAATGAGTAACTATAGACCTAAGACTAAGGATAAAGATAGAAGGTAACATATAACTACAATGGAAAGGGGGATGAGAAGAATATTAGGATGCAAAATTCACAATTAAAAGTAAATAAATATAAATATAAATAAAAAGAAATCACGGCAAAAATGAGAAAAGGCAATAATAATTAGCTCAAGATAAAAGATAAGGACATAGAGAACAAACAATTGAAACTACACAAAAAATGGCGGTTAGTTCGAATTTGCATTCTCATCAGGACAGCCATACAATTCGAATTAAAATCGATAGAATAGCCAGTTTCTGACAATGGCGATAGTATTTAACTATAGACACCATTAGAACTGTCTACTGGCTAGTGGAAGGAGAAAAATAAATTGAATTTCAAATCAGAAAAATAATACCTCCTCGAACAGAAATATGAACTCACAAGCAATGTTACCACGTGTAAGTTGAACAAGCGACTGAGCATTTCACCTCACTTCGTCAATGCGAGTGGGCACCGGAATGAATACATGTGAACGATACATAATATGTTTGGAGACTTTCAAAAATAGTAATCAGTATAGGACTCAGGACAAGTGGAAAATAGTCATTCGAAAATAGTAAACAATATTAGACTCAGGCCAAGTGGTAAGTTAGGTGATAAGAATGGGTGAATTCTCAAAAATGAGTTATCCAGTCAAAGATAAATAATGCATGTGTAAAATTATTACGTGGTATATTTGAAATTATTAATAATATTATTTACAAATACTTCCGGATATTGGTAATTTTGACAAATGCGTTTAAGATTATTTATGTGGAGAAAGTGAAACCGAGGATCAGAAAGTCGATGTATTCGAAATAGCTGGTTTAAAATGATGTTTCTAAACAATTGAATAAAATTACAAGATTGATATGATATCAGCTTTATGATAGTGAAGTTGTAAGAATCTTTTTTATCATATACATTGGTGATTATTGAGAGTATCTAAATTTAGGTCTAAAAAATTTACAGTTTGACTAACGCTAGGCTCATTAGGAATTAATTCTAGGTTAGAGGGGTAAAAATAAATATTAATAGGATAGGAATCATCAATGATAATACAAATTAAGTCGTCAACACATCTATATATAATATATGAATTGGAGTTAAAATGACATTCATAACAATAAAGATATAAGTTAGAGAGTATACTACTACTACAGCCACCTTGTGGTACACCAGATGTTTGTAAATAAATGTTATCACCTTGGATAATATAATTGTTGTATAACACAAAGTTCAAGAGCATAGGAAAGTTTTTGACATTAAATGCAACAATATTGGAAGATAGATAGTCATGATATATATATATATATATATATATATATATGTATATAATATATGTATATATATATATATATATATATATATATATATATATATATATATATATATATATATATATATATATATATATATATATATAGCATAGTAAACATATTAAAATAAAATTATTTCACAGTTATCCAATTTTTCTCCAGAAGTTGGCGCAATGCAGCACATTCTCCTAAAGTAACATACAAGATTCATATGAAAAAGAGAGGGGAAATGACCAAATGCAAGGCATAAAATGGTAGAGGGGGATGGCGACCCCTCTTTCCCGTTTAAAAGACTGCTTTTATGCCCGGGCAACACTCACGGTACCAATGCCATGCAGAAGCCATACTTCCGTAAATGTGTCAAATCAAAAACACTCGAAAAAGTGCAAAGAAAACAAATAGGAATCGACCAGGATCGCAAGGGAAAGAATGGAAATGCAGCAAATGCCCCTGTCGGTTACGATGGAGTGCATCATATATAACAGAAGTCCACGCATGCGCTATTCGTTATTTTCACTTTCATCGTTCTATACCTCTGCCATATCCTTTAAGTAAGCATTTTCTCCCTTTTTTGTATTAAATAGGGAATTATAATAACATTTCAGGAAGCCAATTGGATAATTACGTTTTATTGCCTCCTTCATAATATTCCTATTATGCATGATGCAATCAGACTTGAAAGTATTAATGCGTTGATTTCTATTGAGGTGACCAATGACGACATTTCTGAAAATGTTTTTGGTCAAATTGGACCTCCAATCAATATTGCGGTTGATTTTTATATTGAAATTGTTTCTCTTGTCATATAAGACGGTATAAGTACCATATCTACTGTCATGTTTTAGTGTGATTGAAATTTGATTGAAAATTGAGTGTTGAAATTTGAAAATGGTACTCATATATTACATAAAATGCCATATTTTCGTTTCGTTGACGATGTCCTTATTGGGCAATATAAAAATACACCCCAATTTGATTTTACTTTTTATCCAAAAGAACTGGAATTGATTGAGAATATAAGTAAGGAGGAAGATAGAGTTGATTTTCTAGATATCACACTAAAACATGACAGTAGATATGGTACTTATACCGTCTTATATGACAAGAGAAACAATTTCAATATAAAAATCAACCGCATTATTGATTGGAGGTCCAATTTGACCAAAAACATTTTCAGAAATGTCGTCATTGGTCACCTCAATAGAAATCAACGCATTAATACTTTCAAGTCTGATTGCATCATGCATAATAGGAATATTATGAAGGAGGCAATAAAACGTAATTATCCAATTGGCTTCCTGAAATGATATTATAATTCCCTATTTAATACAAAAAAGGGAGAAAATGCTTACTTAAAGGATATGGCAGAGGTATAGAACGATGAAAGTGAAAATAACGAATAGCGCATGCGTGGACTTCTGTTATATATGATGCACTCCATCGTAACCGACAGGGGCATTTGCTGCATTTCCATTCTTTCCCTTGCGATCCTGGTCGATTCCTATTTGTTTTCTTTGCACTTTTTCGAGTGTTTTTGATTTGACACATTTACGGAAGTATGGCTTCTGCATGGCATTGGTACCGTGAGTGTTGCCCGGGCATAAAAGCAGTCTTTTAAACGGGAAAGAGGGGTCGCCATCCCCCTCTACCATTTTATGCCTTGCATTTGGTCATTTCCCCTCTCTTTTTCACATGAATCTTATATATATATATATATATATATATATATATATATACGGCCCTCGACTTTCGCACATAATTGATTCCTGAAAATGTGTGCGAATGTTGAATGTTCGAAAGTAGAGGGATGTAAAAAAAACCCATAAAAAATTGCATTTTAAAACAATTATTATCAATAAAAATAGTATTTATTTATCAATATACATAATTAAGTTAACGAGGCGTGTTGAAGTGCTTTCAGGTGTTTTCTTTATAAACTTGTTTAGTTGAATACAACCATTTTCTTTCTTTTCTTGATAAAGAGTTCTATAACGCGCTGTGTCTTTATCAATTACCCTACGTACTTGAGATATACGTTCTCTATTGGAATCACATTCTTCCATGACAGTAAAAAATTTGTCAAGATACTTGAAGTCTTCTTTCATATTTTTGATTGTCAATGTCTTGATGATTTTATCTCAGCTTCTTCTAACTCACTTTCATTGTGTATTTCATTTAACTCTTGTTGCTCAATTGAGTATTCATTTGACAGAGGTACTGAGTGAGATTCAATCAACTCATTAATATCTTCGTTGTTAAAGTCCAATTTCAGTTCATTCATTAGGCTAACTGTGATAGTTTCCACAGTTTCATCTGTGATAGTTTCCGCAGTTTCTTCAGAATGTATAAAATCACTTATATGTGGGCATAATTGTTTCCAGGAACCTTTCATTGTTGACTCTTATATTTCAGCCCACGAGTCTCCAAAATTGTTTACTGAGTTCCATATATTATAGTTCTTCCAAAAATCTCTTAATGTAGGCCCACCTTCACTGTCAGTTGCCTTGATAGCCTGATTCATTATTGTCCTTATATAATATCGCTTAAAAGTAGCTATCATTGTGACTATAAGACTAAACCTGTTAATTACACTGTAGACATTTGGCCCCCCACCACCGCGGCTCGGAATCCTAGTGACGTCACAACGATTCTGAAAAGTCCGCTACTCTAAGCAGCAATATGTGAGTGAGCGCGGGCTACCACGCTCCATGGGAGTGACTGCATAGAAGCGAACGATTTTTGCATTATCGACAGAAAACTTTAAAAAATTGAATTTTTAAAAATGTGCGAAATAGCGAATTGTGCAAGAGTCGATTGTGCGAAAGTCGAGGGCCGCCTATATATATTTATATATATATATATATATATATATATATATATATATATATATATATATATATATATATATATATATACATATATATATATATTTGTATATATATATATATACATTATATATATATATATGTGTATATATATATATATATATATATATATATATATTTATATGTATATATATATATATACCTATAAATACACACATATATATATACAAATATATATATATATACATATATATATATATATATATATATATATATATATATATAAATATTTATATATATATATATATATATATATATATATATATATATATATATATATATATATATATATATATATATATATATAAAGAGTGATAGAGATTAAAACTTTCCTTGGCATGTTGTACATTTATGTGAATAATATCTGATAAATATATGAAATAAATTTAAACGATCAAAATTTAATTCTTCTCATGACGTATACCGAATGTCGAAAAATTTAAGGCAGTGATAAGTAAGCGATAAAATGTAGAAATAATAGTTAAGATAAATAAAAAATTGCTAACTTCCTAAGTATTATAGGAAAAGACCGAGACAAAAACAAAAACAAAAAAATCTGGATGCTGACCAAGTCAGCTATAACCAATATTTTTTTTCTCTCTAAATATGTTCACAATTTTTTTGCCCCAAGGAATTTTCTGAGCCCTCTCCTTAACTTTTTCGTACCTTAAAGATTCAGAGCTATATAGCTACTAAACGCATTTACTCGCCGGCCAAACCACCTGAGCCTTTAGAATCTATTTTTTGTGGATCATTTTATTTGTTCCTTTTTTTTATACATTGCTGCGGCCCTCCCTCAATTTCCTTCTATGTTATATCAGCAAAAGCAGAAAACTTTGTAATTCCTAGTTGGCAGTACGTTTTGTGTTCTGTTCTCGATAAAGTGTTTTATTTTTTTCCCTATATTCTTGTAAAATGTTAAATGCTTTATCGGAGTTTTCTTTTGTCGAAAGTTTGCCAAATGTGTTCTTGGTGATTGGTCATCACCTAAGTGATGATACGAAGCGTAATTTGATAAGTTGTTAAAAACATTAAAAACTTGAAATATTTCTCGCTTTTGTAACTGTAACTGTTCCCAGAGGAAGGAAGTCAGAAACAGAAATGCACTGGAAAACTGAAATTTATTCGGTAATTTAAAAAAGTTAACTGACAGGATGCGTGTAGCAATTTTCTTATTTTTTTATTTTTTAAGCAGTATTTAATGCTGTTACTTAATAAAATTCTTGTTAGAAATATAGTTTTTCAAAGTGATTTTATTTTTTCATATAATGTATATAGAAATAAAATTTTTCCGAAAATTTTCGAATTCGTTATCTGTATGGATAAGAACGTTCTAAACATCATTGCTCTAGATATAGGTACGATATGCTTTACATCAACGTTAGCGAATTTTAATTATACCTTGTCTGTAAATAATTAGGTTACATGTTCCTTTTTTTAATCTTTGTAAGTTTAACTATTTTTATTTCTTTCCCTGCAATACATGGTAATATATAGGGGAAGTATTAGAATCATGTCAAAAATAGCAACTCGAGTTTTTGACGAATCTACACGTTTTTTAACCTCTAGAACACGAGAACACGAAAACACTTTTTTTAGCTTGACATCTGCATGTGTGTCTGTGCAATGTATGTAGCCACTCTAACTCAAAATTTAAGAGATCAAGTTTTATAAAATTTGGTTGGTAAGTCACTTGTGGGTGATCCTGGTGCTGAATAGATTTTGGTATGATTCAGAATAAAAGAACATCCCTTTTCTTGCAAAATGGTCTCCAATAATTGCTGCCTGTATCCATCTAGCTGAAAACAACCAATGCATCAAATTTCACAAAATGTAGTAGATAAATGACTTGTAAGTTACTCTGATGCTGATTAGATTTTGGTACGATTTGGAAAAAAAGAACTTGCCTCTTTTTACAAAATGGCCCGGAAAAATCGTCAATTTCTTAAATAAAAAACTACGTATTCTTAAATATAACAACTAAATGCTTGCTTTATACGTAATTTTTGACGCTGAAAAAAATAAAAATAACCCCATTACTTAAGGACAAGCCGTTCTCGAGATTATATATATATATATATATATATATATATATATATATATATATAAATTATTAAATCCAAAGTTAGAATGTATGTAGTAACTCATAATACACTATTCCAAAATTTTCTACAAAATACAAAGAAATAAAAGAAATTAAGACAAAAAGAGGAAATAATATATATATATATATATATATATATATATATATATATATATATATATATATATATATGTACATATATGTATATATATATATATATATATATATATATACATATATGTACATATATATATATATGTATATATATATATATATATATATACATATATATTTATATATATATATATGTATATATATATATATGTATATATATATATATATATATATATATATATATATATATATATATATATATACGTATATATATACAGTATTGTGGCAATTAATTGAGAAATGCGGTTTTTTTTATAAAATTCAGTTTTATTCAAGTTTTCTACGGATACATTTAAAACTAATAAGTGATATGACCTCCCCGAGACTTTATAACATCACAGACACGTTTCGGCATGGAATGTACTAGACTAGCACTTGTAGTTTTAATTTCAACGTCTCTGAACCATATGTCAATAACGGCCGAAATTAGCTTGTCCATCGTCGTACAGTCAAATTTGTGAAGCCGTTTTTTGACAATAGCCCACAAATTTTCTATGGGATTCAAGTCTGGTGAATTCTCGGGCCAATCCAGTACGGAAATATTTTTTTTGAGCAGAAATTTTTGATTCGCTTCGAAGTGTGACATGGCGGGCTGTCTTGTTGGAAACCGCAATCTCCGTTCGGCTACAGTTTAGCCATGGTTGGAAGCACTTTTCGGGTCAATATGACTTCGTTACTGGCACTGTTCATCATTCCCTCTACAGGAACAAGAGATTCTGTCCCCAAAACCCTGAAACAACCCCAAAACATCTTTTTGGGCGGATGCTTGGGTGCTTGATTGATGTGGTGCTGATTGAGAGATTCTCCTTGGCTCCTTCTCACGAACATAGATCTAAATCCCTGAACCACAAAATGTGTTTGTCAGAAAAGAGAACTTTCTCTCAGTCCATGTTTTGTATTTTCGTGCCCATTCCAACCTTTTTTTCTTCATGCGAAGCGTCAGAAGCTGCTTCTTGTACGGTCGACGTGCTCTCCGTCCGCGTTCTAACAGCCTGTATCGCACTGTTGAGGGTGCAATATCAACACCAGCTGCCACCATGGACTTAGACAGATCAAAACTAGTTAATCGAGGATTTTTAACACGCATTCGATGTAAAGTTTTGTCGTCACGAGTCGAAGTTGATCTTTTTCGGCCGCATCTTCCAGAGCGGTTGGTTCCAGCATTTCCTGTTTCCTGAAACCGCTTCCAGATCCTCCCGACACTTGCTGTACTCACTCCACATATTTTACCTATTTCCTCGAACGTCTTAGAAGTGTGTTCTCTAAGCGCAATCACTTTAGCACGTGTTTCCGCGCTGATATCCATGACGCTAATGAGCCCCGCAACAACTGAGAAACTACCACTGCGGAACACCTGCCACCTGGCGGAGGAATTTGAACACCTGCTACTTACCAGGTGCATAAGAACACTTGCTACTTTGATAATAACTGCAATTTGAACTCTGAGCTAATTTGGAGTGCTTCTTCCTAAGCTTACGTGTGATAAAACGAAAAAAATGACATTTCTCAATTAATTGCCACAATACTGTATATGTATATATATATATATAAATACATATTTATATATATATATATATATATATATATATATATATATATATGTATATATATATATATATATATATATATATATATATATATGTATATATATATATATATATATATATATATATATATATATATATATATATATGTATATATATATATATATATATATATATATATATATATATATATATATATATATATATATATATATATATATATATATATATATATATATATAAAAATATATATATATATATATATATATTAAATTTTCGCTACTCGACATTTGAAAATAAGCCCGGTTAACAAATGGAAATGGCAATATATATATATATATATATATATATATGTATATATATATATATATATATATATATATATATATATATGTATATATATATATATATATATATATATATATATATATATATTAAATTTTCGCTACTCGACATTTGAAAATAAGCCCGGTTAACAAATGGAAATGGAAATTGAATTAAAAGTGCAAATTCAATGTAATTTAATATAATTATGAGGGTAATTCTGTGAAATTAAACTCAATATAATGAATTATTGAAGGAATACTGGGTCTGCAGGGAAAGTCATGTGTTGCCTACAGCAGATTCTTTTTTATTCTGTCGAACTTCATTTTGCATCAGAAACATGATGATTGCCAATTTTTATTCCATTCTGATTTATTAATGTGTTTCTGCACAGTTTTCGGTTTTCAGTAAAAATGACAACATATAAAAATGATGTTTCTACTCCATTTAGTTATATTAAAATATCTGATGCGGGCAACACATGACTTTCCTTATATAATGCAATGAATTTACTACTTTTACAGTAAAAAAATAGGTTTTTCTTATAGTAGATACTTATATTCTTTCCAAGATATTGAATTTTCTACAATTTGTCGTCATTTTCATTGATTTGGCGTTATTTTTATCCATTTGGCAAAATTTTCGTTGATTTGGCAACATTTAAAAAAGTCGCTAAGTTGGCAACATTCCACCAAATTCGTCACCAAAATCCTGCCAAGCATTATGGACGGAGAAATAAGTTATTCTTACAGCAGATAAATGACTATTGGCGTTCAAATACAAAAGTATTACTCAAAGTATCTTTTCTCATTAATGGAACGAGCAAGATTCACGAGAATAATGTCACCAAATTTATCGCATGATATTCCATGTGAAAAGTGAATATGTTTCTCAACAGTTAATATTTTTTTTAATTTATTGGTTTTTTTTTGATAAATTTATTTGAAACATTTGCAATATATCGAGAACGGTTCAAGCTAGCGTTCTAAGGTTTATGTCAATCGTTTTCTAAAGAAAAATTACATAAGAAATGTCTATTTGTGTAACTTCATTAATGATTTTGATTTTTTGACGAATTTTTCAATATTTCACTCGAAAATTTATGTGGGTACTAAACATTCGATTACGTTTAAAAACAATAGGCTTCCAGCATTTACGAATTGTGATTTTTGTACCAAATTTTATTCGAATCGCTCCATTCGTTCTCGAGATATCAACTCCACAGATTCACTGACACACACACACAGTCATCACCTCAAAAATGTTTGATTCGTGATGAGGGATGCTTGAAACGAGCTCTCCCGTCGAAAACTCGAATTCGAATTTTCGACCCCGTCACAATACTTTCCTTATTCATTTTGTATATAATCAAAGTAATAAAAATTGGATCTTGACTTACACTACTTTATCGTGGCTTTCCGATACGTTTGCTATCACAGTCTATCATGGATCCAGGGGTCATTCACAAATTGAATTGACTCAGAAGGATTTTAATACGACTTTTTCTTTCAGCAGTTTATCTTAAAACTAAGATGCTTAAATATAAACTGTGAATCAATCTAAATGGTGTTGCAATGGCGTTATTGAAATATTTGCATAAAAAAAATTTGAAAGTTGTAAACATTTTGTTAACTATTTGCAAACGGAATTTATTTGTGGATGGTCCCTTATTTCTCAATGAAAATATTCGACAATGATAACTGTGTCAAATTCGACCGTATTACAGAAGGTTTTGCCAGGTTTGCTAAATATGGCATGGATAACGCTTTTGTAATATAATCTTTTCCGTTGGAGAAGCTGTATAAAATGTGTATTTCTTAATATTTTACAAAAA
Organism: Amaurobius ferox; assembly: GCA_951213105.1. NCBI lineage: Eukaryota > Metazoa > Arthropoda > Arachnida > Araneae > Amaurobiidae > Amaurobius > Amaurobius ferox. Next base: position 51,405,317 of record OX578148.1, on the reverse strand, counting down.
TATTACACATCATTTAAATTCTTATTTTATAATTGTTTACCTTATTTAAACTATTTTTGCAACTGGAACTATAATACATCGTCCGCTCTTCATCGTTTTCAAACACTCTGTTGTATAGTGCTGGTAGAAGATTTGATGAAGTTTTGTAGCTTGTTTTACTGCATAGTTTTGAAATCTTTCTGGGATTATTTCATGTTTTTTATTTAAAATATTGCACATCAATTTGGAAAGTAATTTTGATATTCAGTTTTGCAATATTCGTATTTGATATGAAGTTCAGTATATAGCTTTATAGATTATTTTCCTGTCATAAAAATTTTCTAAATTTCAGGCTTCGTAGAAGTCTTTTAGTTTATTTTACTGGATAGTTTTGAAATCTTTCTGGGATTATTTCATGTTTTTTATTTAAAATATTTCACATCAATTTGGAAAGTGATTTTGATATTCAGTTTTGCAATATTCTTATTTGATATGAAGTTTAGTATATAGTTTTATAGATTATTCCCTGTCATATAAATTTTCTAAATTTCAAGCTTCGTAGAAGTTGCATAATTTTATGCCAAGACGCTTCGTTACAGGGCACCTGGGTCCGAAGACTCTTACCCCCCATATCTAATACATTACAAAGTCCTTTAGTTGTTGCTTTGCAGATTACTATTTTTTGTAGAGATATATTTACAGATATTTCTGGTGGATAATTCGACAGATATTTCTGCAGATAATTTGTTGAAAATATTACCATGCAACTAGGACTTTCATTTCGACAGTAGTGTGGTTTGCTTAATAAATTCACGTTGCTTTCTTAATAAATTCACAATTATACATTGCTCATTAATATATTATGTACAAACATATTTACTGTTTCTGTATTCACGAGAAAATAGGATTTAAAATGTGATGGTTTTTTATTTTATATGAGACAAAAGAAAGTCGATGTTCATATCGTCTCTAGCTGTTTGACAAGAACATATCTTGACAGAAAGTATGTATTATAATTTTTATAGACACTTTTGAATATTTTTAATGCTAATAATATCTGTAGGGTTAGGATTTCGCTGTCGGAAAAAGACGCTTTAAAAAATATGTAAAGAACTTGGGTTCTTATAACCCTAAACCTAATTGATAAAAATGTAAATAATTGTTCTTGTTTTGCCGGAAATGAGGTTCAGATTCTGAACATGTAAAAATATAAGATATTTCAATGTTGTCGTTTCGAAAAACTTTAAAAATACAGCTCTCTGAGAGAGTTTTTCTTTTCGCTTTTCCAAATTTCGTTCCAAATTTTTGCAAACTATAAAATATAGATACAATAGTAATCGGCAAAAACGTGTACCAGGAAATTTAATATTCAAAATCAATATTCATTATTAAAAAATGCTCTTAAAATTTCTGAGTAATCATCTTATTAATTTGAAGGAGATTGAAAATTTTCCATATTTTAAGTTTGTAATACTTATATCAAAAACTAAAAGAACTAACTTTTAACAATAGAATGCGTAGCTCTTTACAAGCCCTACAAGTGTATATAATTGTAATTTGAACCGAGCTCAAGTTTTTTGAAAAAAAAAACTTTCAACAGTATAGGTCCGAATGAGTTTTTGTTTTTCATTTTTCATATTTTCACTTGAAATATCTTCGAAACTACAAAATATGAAAGCAATAAAAATATGTACGATGAAATTTAGTTTCTAAATTTATATTTATTTAAAAAAAAGCAGTTCTTTCAATTTTCGAGTAATCGTCTTGTCTAGTTGAAGAAGTATGAAAATTTTGCATTTTTCAAGTTTGTAATGCTTATATTTTAAAAACTAAATTTCACAGCTGTAAACAATAACCAGGAATTGTTTTTGCTCTTTTTAAAATCTCTATAAGTGCATATAATCAGATTTTGGATCGAGGTTAATTTTTTTTTAAATATTATAAAAGTCGAGTTTTATTTTACAAAATTTAATTCGCACAAATCGGTGGTGGCTCTCCAGGCCCATGGAGCCATTTTTTTTTGTAGATTAATGTAACACGAATGCGTTTGTGTTGATTTCGTAGTATGAGAAGGTATCTCAAATATGGGGTAGATAACGTTAGTATGTAACTGAAAAGTATAAATCGTTACCGTCTGTTGCCCCTTTTTAAGCTTGAGGGGGTGCCAATCGAACACCTGCATGCCCTTCCAGCTGTTTGCATGCGCAATAGATCACCGATTACGTGACGTCACAATAAACCCCCTGCTGCCATCTGCCCAATGCGTAATTAAGGTATGATAAAACTGCGTGCACGCGAGGCTTTGACCCATCATTGTGATTACTGTGTTATAATTATGTATCGGAGTAACAAAGCAATATGTAACTTTTTTTTTTGTTTTCGTACGAATTATTCTATTCTATTCACCCATTGCGAAATTAATTGCGTAAAAGTAGGGGCGTAAAATGGGCGGTTGTCAATTTGGATGAGTATATAAGGCAAATAAGAATGGGTTATATTTGGAAATTGAAATAACTTGTGTTTAATATTGTTAAATAACAGTGCTGTGAACGGGTTTGGGCGAGATATCAGACCCTAAATACGTTGCAATGTCTAGATGAATTTTTCGTTTCTTTAGAAAAACATCGACACGCGCTGGACGTGATCTATGTTATTAATTTCCTTATAACTTTCTTTATAACTTTCCTTATTACTTTCCTAATTTTCGTCAATGAGTCGTCATTTTCATTGATTTAGCGTCAGTTTTATCCATCTGGTGAGATTTTCGTTAATTTGGTAACATTTAAAAATGTCGCCAAGTTGGCGACATTCCACTAAATTCGTCGCAAAATCTCGCCAAGCGTTCTGGACGGAGAAATAAGTTATTCTTACAGCGGATAAATAACTATTGGCGTTCAAATACAAAATTATTATTCAAAGTATCTTTTCTCGTGAATGGAACGAGTTAGATCCACGAGATTGATGTCACCCAATTTATCGCCTGATATTACATATGAAAAGTGAACATGTTTCTTAACAGTTAATATTTTTTTTAATTTATAGGATTTTTTGATAAATTTATTTGAAAAATCTGCAAGATCTCAAGAACGCTTCATGCTAGCGCTTTAAATTTGATGTTAATCGTTTTCTATGGGAAAATTACATAAAAAATGCCTACTTGCATAATTTTATTAAAGGCTTTGATTTTTTGATTTTATTTTTCAAAATTTCACTCGAAAATTTAGGGAAGTTCTGAACATTCGATTGTGTTTTAAAACAATAGGTTTCCAATATTTACGGATTCTGATTTTTGTACAAAATTTCATTCGAATCGCTCCATTCGTTCATGAGATATCGTCTCCACAGGTTCACTGACACACACACACACACAGACATCACTTCAAAAATGTTCGATTCGTGATCAGGGATGCTTGAAACGTGCTCTTCCGTCAAAAACTCGAATTCGAATTTTCGACCCCGTCACAATACTTTCCTTATACATTATGTATATAAGGAAAAAAAAAATTCGAATTGTCGGGTAAAAGTCCAGGTTTACTGAGTGAGTAAGGGACTTTTAATTTGGTATAAAGTTTGTTTACATGATGAAATCAGAATGGGTAATGTATTTGTCAAATATTTATTATGTCAGGGAGTATCATGGGTTAACACGTTTAGATTGTCGAATGAATGTTAAACTCTAAGTTTACTAAACTAGGGACTTGCCGTTTTCTAATATTTATTATTTCAAGAGGTATCATAGGTAAAAAAAAAAAAACTTGGATTGTCAAATGAAGGTCGAACGTCAGATTTATTGAGATAGGGACTTGCAATTTGGTACAATGGTTAGACTAACAAGGATCATTGATGTTTTCAAATATAGATTATTTTAGAGAGTTTTATAAGAAAATATGTTCGAATTTTTAAGTCAAGGTTTACTGACACAAGTTGCATAAAGTTTGATGCAAATTAAGATCATATGATAAAATCCGATTAATTGATATTTTGAAATACCGGGTGGTCAAAATTAAAACACCCCTACTCTGAGCTCTCTATAGATCGAACTACTCAGTGTAATGGCTCCAAAATTGTTGAACATACTATTCAAGACATGGGGAAAGGGGTTACTCGAAAAAAAATTAGTTCCAGAAACACCTATAGGTGGCGCTATACAACAGAAAATATGCTGAAAAGACACAAAATACACATTTGTAACACATTTTATTCGAACGTACCAAACATTCATATCACAAAGACCTTATCGATGCAGGGAATGGTGCTCAATATGGTTCCCTTCTTCAAGATGTAAAATCTGCAGTCTGTGGACAGCCTGTTCAAATGCGGATCGTAATTGGTCGATTGAGATGCTTCTCACATGCATAGTGATACTGTTTTTCAAATCTGCCAAGGTTACCAGACGTCCTCGATAAACAAGACTTTTTAAGTATCCCCACAGCCCAAAATCACAGGGATTAAGATCTGGAGAACGAGATGGCCAGGATGTCGGAAACGCACGACTAATTACTCTACCATTAGTAAAGTGTTGCCGAAGAAACTGCTGTACACAGAGTCCAATGTGTGGAGGAGCTCCATCTTGCATAAAGGTAATTGAATCAAGATATTGGTGCTGTTGCAGTTGGGGTACAAGAAAATTTTCGAGAGTGTTTTTATACCTCCTGGGCCGTCACGGTGCATGTCACAGGGCCATTGGGTGTAGCCTCTTCGAAAAAGAAAGGTCCAAGAATGAATGTGGCTGTGAATCCACACCAGGCTGTAACTTCCAGCGAGTGAAGTGGAATCTCTTAGAAGGTACGACGGTTTTCCGTGTCCCAAATGCGACAGTTATGGGTGTTGACTGTTCCACTTAGATGGAAATGCGCTTCATCGCTTCATAGAATCTGCCATGTCCACGATGCATCCACTTCAACCCTAGCCAAAAATGTCAATACAAAGGTCAGTCGCTTCTCCCTGTCGATGGTCAGCAAGTGGTGATTGTGACTAATTTTGTACGGGAAAAAATGCACTATGTTTCTCAGTACGTTCCGCACTGTGCTGTAGGGAACACCCAAGTGTCGTGACACTCCACGTGCACTACTACAGCCTATAACGTTATCGATTGATTGTTCAACAATAGCGGTGGCAACATCGTCAATGACATCTGAACGAGTCGATTTGAGTCCTCGACACGGCTGAACTCCAAGATGTCCAGCTTTCTCGAATCGAGCGATCATTCTCCTGAGAGCTTGTGGAAGTAATGGTCCTTTGCGCAAATTCTTAAGTCAACGAAACTCTCGAAGTGCAGCTGCAGCATGTCCTTTGTTTTCATAAAACAACTTCACAAGCAAAGCGCGTTCTGGCAATGTGACAGCCATCGCTGATAAGAATGAAAATTTTCCAGTTTTATCCCCTTTTATGCCCGAACATAGTAACTGCAAGCCAAGGGTTTATGCAAATTTTTGTGCTTACAGTGCGAAATTGCAGTTACAATGACAGTTTAAGTTTCTTCACTTTTTTATCTTCTTTTTTTTCATATCAGCAAAAAAAATTAAAAAGGAAAAATTCCATATCGCATGTGTTTGTTTTTTGTGTGATTATTTTGTGTCTTTTTAGCATATTCTCTGTTGTACAACGCCACCTATCGGTGTTTCTGGAACTAATATTTTTCGCGTAAGCCCTTTCCCCATGTCTTGAATAGTAGGTTCAACAGTTTTGGAGCCTTTACACTGAGTAGTTCTATGGATAGAGAGCTCAGAGTAGGGGTGTTTTAATTCTGACCACCCGGTATTTATAATTTTAGGGGTGTCATAGGCAAATGTGTTCGAATTGCCGAATGAATGTGAAACTCTAAGTTTATTGAGGTATTGATTTGGAATTTAGTACAACGATAAATCATGTGACATAATCAATAAGTATATATGTTGTTTTAAAATATTTATTATTTTAGGGGCTGTCATAAGTAAAACGTTTTGAATTGTGGAATAATGGTGACACTCCAGGTTCATTCAGCTAGGAACTTGAAATTTGGTTCAAAGGTAGATCATATAATGAAATAAACAAGGACAATTGCCGTTTTCAAATATTTCTTATTTCCTAGGGTGTCACAAGGAATAATGTTCGAATTGTTAAATAAACATGACACTCCTAGGTTTGTCTAAGTAGAGACTTGAAATTTGGAACAAAAATGTAGATCATTTGATAAAATCAAGAGGGGTGATTAGTATTTCCAAATATCTATTATTTTAGTATGGTTATAGGCAAAAATATTTGAATATTCGAGTCAATGTAAAATATTGAGAAAGGGGCTTAAAATTTCGTACAAAATTAATCATAAAAGAACATTAACATAAATGATTGCTGATTTCTATATTTGTTATTTTCGGGAATGCCATGGGCAATAATGTTCTAAGTGTTGAATGGATGTGGAACTACAATTTTATTAAGATAGAGACACGATTTTGTTCAAAGGTGGATCATATGATAAAACGAACATAAATTGACTTCAAAATGATGGTGACTTCAAAAATTTGTTAATTTAGAGAGGAAGGGGTGGTGGTGGTGGTGGTGGGGAGTCATAGACAAAAATGTTCGACATGTTGAGAGAACAAAATATCTACGCTTCCAAGTAATTCAGAGCATTAAAATGTAATTATTAGCAAGAGCTTTTGATAAATCAAGCAGAAAAAAAAATTAAATCTTCAATTTCAGACATTTAAGAGATCAATGCATATTGAAACGTTCGAAATATGAATTAAATTCAAATAGAGACATTAGCTTTAAATAGGCTATAGTCGATATTTATACAATAAAATAGAAAATATTAACGTTTTGAAGATGCATATTTACACATTCGAATTATTTTAATCGAACACGAGATATATTCAATTCGTTCAACAAAATAACCGATAAATTATAATTAAATAAAATATAATTTATAATAAAATATAATTTATAATAAAATACAATAATATATAATAAAATAAAATGTTAAATGGTGCTATAGATTAAAGTGTTCGAATTCTGCAATAGATTTGGAACACTTTATGTTTTCAAAGTCAGACTTCAGAAAGAGTCAGAAAAGTCAGACTTCAAACTATCATCCCCATCTGGACCGTCCGACAGAACTTATTTTTGTAGCTTTCAAATGTTTGCACTCAAGATAAGCTCGGAACAATATTTTTAAATTCCTGACATCATTAAATATGTTCTACATGAAAACGACAAGTTTGAAACTGTTGGGGAAATAATTAGCCATTTATTAGCAAAAGTGAGAAAATACCGTGTCTCCAATGTTCAAATCATGGAGGTAAAGGTAAGAAATTAAAATTATTCTATACTGGGAAAACACCAATATCATTCGAAACAATAATTCAGGTGACGTTCGATAAGATAAGCGACCTTGCATTGTATGTAGTTCTATGGTGAAAGGTTTAAAATATTTATTTAAACAGTCAATTTTGTATAAATAAATTAGTAGAGCAATGTAAATTAGAACTGAAACAATAAGTGAATATTCTTACGTATTCAAAACGATTTTACTTTTAATTTATATTTAACTCTTTATATTCTGAAATCTGCCCTACAACTGTGAAACTGATAATTAAGGAATCTGAATTTAAGAATCTGATGTGGGCAGCACATGACTTCCCTTATATAATGCGATGTATTTACTACTTTTACAGTAAAAACAAAATAGATTATTCTTATAGTATATACTTATAGTTTTTCCAAGATATTGAATTTTCGTCAAATAGTCGTTATTTTCATTGATTTAGTGTCATTTTTATCCATTTGGCGAGATTTTCTTTGATTTAGTAACATTTAAAAAGTCGCCAAGTTGACGACATTCTGCTAAAATCTCGGCAAGCGTTATGGACGGAAAAATAATTTATTTTTATAGCAGATAAATGACTATTGTCATTCAAATCCAAAAGTATTACTCAAAGTATCTTTTTCCATGAATGGAACGAGCTAGATCAGCGAGAATAATGTCATCAAATTTGTTGCATGGTATTATATATGAAAAGTGAACATGTTTCTCAATAGAAAATATATTTTTTATTTTATGTACTTTTTTGATATTTTTTTAAACTATGCAATATCTCGAGAACGGTTCGTGCTAGCGTTCTAAAATTAATGTTATTGCTTTCTAATAAAAATTGCATAAGAAATGTGCACTTGCGTAACTTTAATAGAGGTTTTGATTTTTTGATGATTATTTCAAAATTTCACTCGAAAATTTAAGGGGGGTTCTGAACATTCGATTGGGCTTCCAGTATTCATGGGTTGAATTTTTGTACCAAGTTTTGTTTGAATCGGTCTATTCGTTCGTCAGTTATCATCTCCACAGGCTCACTGACACACTCACACACACACACATACACACACATACTTTCACACGCACACACATACACACAAACACACAGACATCACCTCAAAAATGTTCGATTCGTGATCAGGGAAGCTTGAAACGTGCTCTCCTGTCGAAAACTCGAAATCGAATTTTCGACCTCGTCACAATACTTTCCTTATACATTATGTATATAAGGAAAGTAAAAATAATCAAACTTACATATACTCAATACTATGCCTCTGTCAAATGGAAACAAAGGACGCTTTACTAACGCTAGCGAGATCTAGATATAATTCTCAAAGTATTATGGCTTCTTGAAACGTTTCATCCGTAAGAGTTTTATCAAATTCTAATCCATGGTTCAAATATTAGTACTTGTAGGAGTGTCTGTAAAGAACCTTGCTGCCCCAACCGGGAATCGAACCCCGGATCTCCAAACTGGCCAGACGACGCTCTACAGTTGAGCTACCATAGTGGACTCTGCATATCTAAGTCAGATAACGTTAGAACCATCCAGGAAACATATAAACACAATTTCTAAACCCGATATAGTTAAAATTTTGTAATCAGATGGACAGTTCAACAAAATATACAAAAAATAAAATCTATTAAGCTTTTCGGTTAATAAAATGCTTCGGAACACAAATGCCCAATTTCTGGAATGAATTCGGAAATGAGCATTAAATCGAAACTCACATAATAATAAAAACGTAATTGTTGAAATTTTAATTTTTATGGGATTACTAATACCAAAATATTCGAAATATTGAGTGAGTGTAAAATACCTATTTAAAGGGATTTACTTGAAATTATATAAACAAATATCTGATGTGGGCAGCACATGACTTTCCTTATATAATGCAATGAATTTACTACATTTACAGTAAAAAAAAAATATCATTTTTATAGGAGATATTTATACTATTTCCAAGATATTGAATTTTCGTCAATGAGTCGTCATTTTCATTAATTTAGCGTCATTTCTATCCATTTGGCGAGTTTTGCGTTAATTTAGCAACATTTAAAACAGTCGCCAAGTTAGCGACAATCCACCAAATTTGTCGACAAAATCTCGCCAAGCGTTATGGACGGAGAAATAAGTTATTCTTATAGCAGATAAATGACTATTGGCGTTCCAATACAAAAGTATTATTCAAAGTATCTTTTTTCATGAATGGAACCATCTAGATCCACGAGAATGATGTCACCGAATTTATCGCATGATATTACATATGAAAAGCGAAGATGTTTCTCAATAGGTAATACTTTTTTTTATTTTGCATAATTTTTGATAATGTTTTTGAAAAATGTGCAATTCCTCGAGAACGATTCATGCTAGCGTTCTAAAATTTATGTCAATCGTTTTCCAAAGAAAAATTACATAAGAAATGTCTATTTGCGTAATTTTATAAAAGGTTTTGATTTTTTAATAATTTTTTTCAAAATTTCACTCGAAAATTTAGTGGGTTTCTGAACATTCGATTCCGTATAAAAACAATAGGTTCCCAGTATTCACGGATTGCGATTTTTGTACAAAATTTCTTTCGAATCGGTCCATTTATTCGTCAGTTATCGTCTCCACAGGCTCACTGACACACCCCCGCGCGCGCGCGCACACACACACACACGCACACACACACACACACACAGAGACATCATCTCAAAAATGTTCGATTCGTGATCAGGAATGCTTGAAACGTGCTCTCCCGTCGAAAACTCGAACTCGAATTTTCGACCCCGTCACAACGCTTTCCTTATACATTATTATATATAAGGAAAGTAATAAAATATATCAAACTTTTCGATTAATAAAATACTTCGAAACACAAATGCCTAATTTCTGGAAAGAAGTTGGAAATGCGCATTAAGTCGAAACTCACATAATAATAAAAACATTATTGTTGAAATTTTATTTTTTATAGGGGTACTAATGACCAAATATATTCGAAATATTGAGGAGTGTAAAACACCTATTTAAAGGGATATATTTACTTGAAATTTAATCAACAAAAAATAGTTTGCCCTCTTTCTCCATTCTTCTTTTAATTAACCATCAAATGCATGGGATGAACATTGCAACCCGCTGTTGATACGATGTTTTAACTTGAAAACATTAATCTTGCTTCGGATTAATATTTTATTATGCAACAAGTTTTTGAAATGCAACTATAATATTTTTTAGCTTTAAAAATACATTTCACTTTCAACATGCATTTTCAATCATAAAATGACCAAATAAAAAAACATAGAGAGCTAAGATGGAATTTAAATATATCTGGTGTTTAAAACACAATTTCGATATTGGATACTAATCTTTTCCTTTCTCTTGAAATTTTGAGATGGGAAAATATTATTTCTGTAAATAAAATTTCTTCTTGTAATATAATGATAAAACGGGCAATTTATCTCTATCAAATATAGCATGTGAAAACATTTACCTAAATTTTAAAACAGAGCTAGAAGATATACCGTGTTACTTTCCCTACATAAATAGTATAGGGGGTTTATTGTGATGAGGTCGAAAATTCGATTTTCGAGTTTTCAACAGATGAGCAGGTTTCAAGCATGCCTAAACATGAATCGAACGATTTTAGTGATATGTGTGCATTTTTGTTAGTGTGTGTGTGTGTGTGTGTATGCATGTATGTTAGTGTGTGTGTGTATGTATATATGTTAGTGTGTGTATGTATGTTAGTATGTATGTATATATGTGTGTTTGATTGTGGGTATATATGCTAATGTGTGTGTTTTTATTTTAGTGTGTGTATTTTCATGTTAATGTGTGTATGTAAGTTAGTCTGTGCCAGTATGTTAGGATTTGTGTATATATGCTAGTGTGTTCATATATGCTAGTCTGTACATGTATGTTAGTGTGTGTATATATGTTAGTGTGTGTATGTGTGTGTGTATATATGTTAGTGTGTGTATGTGTGTGTGTTTATTTTAGTGTGTGTGTTTTCATGTTTTTGTGAGTATATATGTTAGTCTGTGCATTTATGTGAGTGGGTATATATGTTAGTATGTATCTGTATGTATATTAGTGTGTATGTTAGTGTGTGTATGTATGTATGTTGGTGTGTGCGTGTATTTTGTTAGTGTGCGTTTTCTGTTAGTGTGTGTGTATATTAGTGCGTGTGTCTGTGAGTCTTTGGAAGCGATATGTCCGGAACTGAGTGCTTAAAAAATATTGGTAAAATTATAACACAATATCAGTAACCGTCATTTGTAAGAATATAACTTCCAATACTTCCTTGAAGAAAGTAAACAAAGTTCAAGTAGATGACTACTAGGATTTGAGACAAAGGACTTAAAATGGCCACGAAACAACTGTAGTCACATAATTGACCTATCTTCAAAGAAGTCCTGAAATTCACGTTAATTACAGCCAGTGAATACTTGGGGCAATATATATATATATTTTTCCTAATGATCAGGCAATTTTTCTTTCATCATTCGCCTATACACCGGCCAGAACCGTGAATCTTTTAACCGTCATATGACGTTGCCCCAGCGCACCAGTGGGGGCAGGTTCACACCACGCCCAACGACACAACATCCATGCCTGAAGATGGGACTCGAACCCACAAGCCGGTGGCCGAACGATCGCAAGGAAACGCTTGCCTTGACCGTTCGGCCACCGCGTCGGCTTGGGGCAATATAGTCCAGTGGTTAAGTCATGAAGAGTGCACTCGGATTTCGATTTCCGGCTCTGCTTAAACTACCATCACGTTTACGCGGAGTCCGGGACCGTTAAATTTATGGATCCCTCAGTCCTTCATAGTGGTTGGTGGCAGGGGAAGGAGGATGTGGCCCCTTCGGATATCATATCCATTAAGTTCGGATCTAAATTGGGTGACACTGTCCTATCTATCCAAATATTCTTACACCTTCCGGTAGATCGAACAGTCTGGGTTAAAAAATATTACTTTAGGTCAGACTAGGTTTTCTTAGGTAGAATACTGGGACTCCATTGATTTTAAAAATAATCGAAAGTTAGCAAGACACCCCTCCCCAAGTTTAGAATAATTATTTTAATATATTCAATATCACTTGTGCTGTACAATTACTTTAATCGCTATAAAATATATGCAATTTATCTGTCATCGTCTAACAATATGCCTTTGATACAATTTTAAATCTAAAACTGCTGCAGCAGTAGCTAAAAATAAACTTATCTTCAGTATAGACAAAGACAGAGCAAACACGCCACTATAAGCTAGCAGACTTAATTGAGGTTATTTATATTATCAGAAACTAACTAAAATGTCAGTGAATATTGATGGAGGTTAATTTTTGACCTCTGAAACCGGTTAATACTATTACCCATTTGTTACTTTCCCTATGTACATAATGTATAAGGAAAGTATTGTGACGGGGCCGAAAATTCGAATTCCAGTTTTCGACGGGAGAGCACGTTTCAAGCATCTCTGATCAAAACATTTTTGAGATGATGTCTGTGTGTGTGTGTGTGTGCGTGTGTGTGAAAGTATGTGTGGGTGTGAGTGTGTCAGTGAGTCTGTGGAGACGATACCTCACGAACGAATAGAGCGATTCAAATGAAATTTGGTACAAAAATCACAATCCGTGAATACTGGAAGTATATTGTTTTTAAACGTAATCGAATGTTCAGAACCCCCCCCCTAAATTTTCAAGTGAAATTTCGAAAAAATCATCAAAAAATCAAATCCTTTAATAAAGTTACGCAAATAGACATTTCTTATGTAATTTTGTCTTAGAAAGCGATTGACATAAACTTTAGAACACTGGCATGAACCGTTCTTGAAATATGACACATTTTTCAAATAAACTTATCAAACATCCCATTAATTAAAAAAAATATTAACAGTTGAAAAACATGTTCCTTTTTCATATGTAATATCATGCGATAAATTAGATGACATCATTATCTTGGATCTAGCTCGTTCCATTCATGAGAAAATATACTTTGAGTAATATCTTTGTATTTGAACGCCAGTAGTAATTTATCTGCTATAAGAATAACTTACTTCTACGTCCATATCGATTGGCGAGATTATGGCGACGCATTTGGCGGAATATCGCCAACTTGGCGAATTTTTGAAATGTTGCCAAATTAACAAAAATCTCGCCAAATGGATAAAAATGACGCTTAATCAATGAAAATGACGACTAATTGTCGAAAATTCAATATTTTGGAAATAGTATAAATATCTCCTATAAAAATAATATTTCTACTATAAGAAAATAATATAGGATCTACTATAAGAAAAATCTATTATTTTTTCTGTAAAAGTAGTAAATTCATTGCATTACATAAGGAAAGTCATGTGTTCCCCACATCAGACTTTTTTATGTTGTGTTTAAACAAAGATTTAACTATTTAGTTTTAAGACAATGTTCTTACAATTCTGAACATTCCATCTCCGGCTTTCTATTATAATGTATTATTTTGTAACAAACAATGTTAAAAACCTTTCTATAAATTTTTTTAACATCAAACACATATTTATATTAATCCCGACGTAGATTTCGAACCGAGAATTTTCGAAATAAAGACGAATTGCTGCGAAATCAAAGGGAGAATTTAAATCCATTTCAAATGTTCAAGAGACAATTTCGAGATTGGAAACTAATCTTTTTATTTCTCTCAAATATCCAGAGATGTGCGAGAAAAATTTTGCGTCTGTGTTGTAAAATAAATTTCTTTCGGTTATATAATGATAAAAAGTACAATCTGTCTCTATTAAGAAGAACATTTTAAAAGGTTTGCTTAAGAAGTTCAAGATAAGTGCTGAAATATATATATTTTGTTTTTATGGGAAAATTAAATAAGCCCTTTTGGTTGTTTTATTTTTATTAGTTTCGTTTTGTCATACTTAAAGAATTTTTTTTAAATAGGCATTATCATGAATAGGAACTAAGAACATGGATATTTAATAATACAATAATATTCATATATAAGGGCATGCCTTTCATATGAAGGGGCGGATAATGTTGAAAAGACTGCTTTCCATTTCCGTCTGTAGCACTTGCGCTCCTGCTATCTTTATACACATCTATTATCACAGCACATCTTCTAGTCAATATTAAATATTCTTATACGGCTTGCTATCTAAATACATGCAGTAGCATATCTAGAAAAATTCTCTTTCTTTGGGAGGTGTTTTCATTTTTCCAAATACTATTTCTCTTAACATCAATGAATTCCGTTAAATTCCAGTAGTGGAGGGACGACACCCAACATCCTTTGACGACGCCACCATCAAAATCTACATGCTATACCAATATAATATATTTTACGACCTCCTAGACCCTTCAGTAATACTTTCCTGTTCCATGAACTCTACGAGAAATATTGAATCTCACTGTATTAAAAAATCTGATGTGGGCAACACATGACTTTCCTTATATAATGCAATGAATTTACTAATTGTACTAATTGTACAGTAAAAAAAATAGGCTTTTCTTATAGTAGTTACTTATATTCTTTCCAAGATATTGAATTTTCGACAATTAGTCGTCATTTTCATTGATTTAGCGTCATTTTTATCCATTTGGCGAGATTTTCGTTAATTTGACAACATTTCAAAAAGTCGCCAAGTTGGCGACATTCCGCCAAATTTGTCGCCAAAATCTCGCCTAGCTTTACTGACGGAGAAATAAGTTATTCTTATAGCAGATAAATGACTATTGGCGTTCAAATACAAAAGTATTACTCGAAGTATATTTTCTCATGAATGGAACAACCTAGATCCATGAGAATGATGTCACCAAATTTATCACATGGTATTACATCTAAAAAGTGAACATGTTTCTCAATAGGAAATATATATTTTTTATTTTATATGACTTTTTGATAATTTTTTTGAAAAATGTGCAATGTCTCGAGAACGGTTCATGTTAGCGTTCTGAAATTTATGTTAATCGTTTTCTAATAAAAAAATTACATAAGAAATGTCTATTTGCTTAATTTTATTAGCGATTTTGATTTTTTGACGATTTTTTCAAAACTTCATTCGAAAATTTAAGTGGGTTCTGAACATTCGATTACGTTTAAAAACAATAGACTTTCAGTGTTTACGGATTGTGATTTTTGTACACAAATTTCATTCAAATCAGTCCACTCGTTCGTCAATTATCGTCTCCACAGTTTCACTGACACACACACACACACACACACACACACACAGACATCACTTCAAAAATGTTTGATTCGTGATCTTTAATGCTTGAAACGTACTCTGCCGTCGAAAATTCGTATTCGAATTTTCGACCCCGTCACAATACTTTTCTTATACATTATGTATATAAGGAAAGTAAAAAATGAATTAATGATTCTCAGAAATGTACATGTTATATTAAATAAATTAACATTTCAGATTTTCTCAGATACTGAATTTCCATCATTTTGGTGAAATTATTGGTGATTTGGCGATAGTTTGTCAATTTGTCGACATTTTCCAGAACATTTGGTTACATTTTTCTATCTTCAGTGTGATGTCATTTTCGTAAATTTGGTAATATTTTAGTAAATTTGAGGATTTTTCAAATTGGGAGAAATTTTTCAAATTCGCCAAGGTAGCCACATTTACTACCAAGCATTCCAGACTGATAGAAAGATCTTGTATCCTTTATATATAGTATGCATACACATAAATTGTGTTCAAAATTAGAGGTTACATGATACACATATATTTTAAATTGAAGTACATCCTTTAAGAAAATCAGTGGGATGCTTTATAGGTGGTATTTCTAGAAAATATTAAAATCAAACTTTTAAACGTGTTTTGCAGATCAAGGCTCCAATTAGTAGAAATTTTAGTATAATCATTTCACAATCATTTATATCGTATATCAATTTGTATTTACTCAACACACTTGTAAATATATAAACATGCTGACCTTTATCACTACAAAATTATTAGAAAACTCGTACCAAAATCTCCAGTTACTGTTTCAGTTATATAAAAAATCTGATGTGGGCAGCACATGACTTTCCTTATATAATGCAATGAATTTACTACTTTTACAGTTAAAAAATAGATTATTTTTATACGAGTAGTAGTTATTTATATTCTTTACATGATATTGCATTTTCGTCAATGAGTCGTCATTGATTTAGCGTCATTTTTATCCATTTGGCGAGTTTTTCGTTAATTTAGCAACATTTAAAAAAGTCGCCAAGTTGGCGACATTCCACCAAATTCGTCGCCAAAATATCGCTAAGCGTTATGGACGAAGGAATACGTTATTCTTACAGAAGATAAATGACTATTGGCGTTCAAATACAAAAGTATTACTCAAAATATCTTTCTTCATGAATGGAACGAGTTAGATCCACGAGAATGATGTCACCAAATTTATCGCACGGTATTACATACGAAAAGTGAACATGTTTCTCAAAAGGAAATATTTTTTTTTATTTTATGTGAGTTTTTGATAATTTTTGTGAGAAATGTGCAATATCTCAAGAACAGTTCATGTTAGCTTTCTAAAATCTATGTCAATAGTTTTCTAATGAGAAATTACATAAGAAATGTCTTCTTGCGTAACTTTATTAGCGGTTTTGATTTTTTGACAGCGTTATGGCCGGAGCCAAGCGCTATGGCCGGAGAAATGGTCGGAGAAAACAGCCAAGCGTTATGGCCGGAGAAAATAAGTTATTCTTACAGCAGATAAATGACTATTGGCGTTCATATATACAAACATAATGCTCAAAGTATCTTTTTTCGTGACTGGAACGAGCTACATCCACGAGAATGATGTCACCAAATTTATCGCATGGTATTACATATGAAAAGTTAACATGTTTTTCAATAGGAATTTTTTTTTTTATTTTATATGATTTTTTTGATGTTTTTCTTTTAAATGTGCAATATATCGAGAATGGTTCACGTTAGCATTCTAAAATTTATGTCAATCGTTTGCTAATGAAAAATTACATAAGAAATGTCTATTTGCGTAACTTTATTAGAGGTATTGATTTTCTGACGATTTTTTCAAAATTTCACTCGAAAATTTAGGGGGGTTCTGGACATTCTATTGTGTTTTAAAACAATAGGCTTCCAGTGTTTACGGATTGTGATTTTTGCACCAAATTTCTTTCGAATCGGTCAATTAATTCGTCAGTTATCGTCTCCACAGACTCACTGACACACACACACACACACACACACACACACAGACCAGACATCACTTCAAAAATGTTTGATTCGGGTTCAGGAATGCTTCAAACATGCTCTCTTGTCGAAAACTCGAATTCAAATTTTCGACCCCGTCACAATACTTTCCTTATACATTATGTATATAAAGAAAGTAACAATTATTATCTTTTTATTTCAATCTATGTGCAAGACTGAATCAGTCAAAATATTCTCACCTGATGAACAAAAATAAAGCTAAATTTTCAAATAAATACAAACCTGTCATTTCAAAACTAGTTTGATTTTTAGCACACACTCTTAAAGAGAATGCACTCTTGATCCCTCTTTGAGAACACGGTATCTTACTTGCCATTACCCTACATCGTATGGTACTGCTGTATTATTGTAACATAAGTAGATTATGCTACACTACACATAACATAACATACTCATAACATAACATAAGTAGATATATTGCAAAATTATAGAATATCAAAGTATGAGAAATGACAATGAAGTTCTCTTGAGTTTTGGTGTATCTAAATGCTACTTATCAGCTAACAATCAGCACATTTCTTCCTTTGGCGAATTCTGTGATTATGAACTTGACTATTTCAGCCTGACTATGAACATAGAACTCGTACAGCCTGATCTCCATATTCCTCAAACTTGAAGCCACCTGCATGATATCGACATCATCGTCTACATGGAGACAGTAGAAATTACGACACATTTCAAGATACTTAAAATGGTTACACGTCTGATGACAGAAATACAAATATTAAAACTTATAAAATAAAATTAAATGTATTTACAAATTAAGGGACATTAAAATATATATACAGAAATCACCTTTCAAGCATATTGTTGTAGCCTCTTGAATCATGGGCGTACCCTCAAGATACAATAATGAGTACAAATTTCTGGATAATTAACACATTTACATAAAAAACACTAATAAGCGTAAACAAGAACAATATACAGCAAATAGCGCGATAACTATCTTATGGATCACTAAACAACTGCATGATGCAATAAAACAGCAATTAAATTATATTTAATTCATAAAAATATCGAATGATATTACCAAAATACAAACGTATATCTCAATTTAATATAGTTCCTATCACTTGAACTGCTCTCCAAGTGAGCGATATATATACTATCCGTATATTCTCTTATATACTATCCGTAGAAACTTCAGAAAAAATTCGTATCTTCAAGGATATTCGTTATTTCGAGACAGTTCTAGTATATTCAAAAAGTCAGCAAGTTAACGATAAATCACAAATATGGCAATCCCACATCCGAAATTAAAAATATGGCAACCTTATTTTCATGTAATAGGAATCGTTACCTGCAAAGGTACTCTCTCCTTGAATAAAGCAAAGACTTGAATAGAAGCAAAGATTCGATATGTATTATTCGAGTTAGGGCAAAGCACTGTCAACCTTTCTACATGTTCGTAACAGTATAAACGATCTTCATTAGAGCATATGATAAGTACAATGGAGTTATAAATACATCCAAACCCACAAATTAAAATTTACACAATATCAAATGCAATTCGGCTAGAAAATTATTCACAAATTGAGAAAAACAAACATATATTAACAAACATATGAAATCGAAAACCGTGCAGGTAAGTATACAGATATGCCCAGATTTTTAATACAACATTTGACGATTTAAGTATTTAATTACATAAATATTAGTTTAACTTTCATGGAATCAAGAATAAGACGCCAAACAAAACTACGTATTTGTACGGGGTCATAGATGCAATTAATATCTATATAAAGATAAATTTAGAAGGATTCTAAAACGTAAAATATTTTTAGGGTTATTACTATGCATTAAAATGAACGTAAAGGAACAAATTGCTCATTAAGAGCAGTTTGAGATAAAGCAATGGAAATATTTCCAGATAAAATATCACAAACATAATTTTTAAATATCACGGGAAAATTCAATTAATTTAATATTAACAGAACGTTTAGTAAATTTTTTAAACAATGTCAAAAGAAATGAGGGAAGCAACATACACCCCTGCCTGAGTTATAAATCCCTTTAAACATTTAATAGAAAAATAAATATTGAAAGTTTTAAACTAAGTGATGAAAACCATGCTAATGGGGTGATATGAAATTGCAAGAACACATGTATTGGTAAAGGTAGGTTTACTGAAAACGGTGGTTTGGAAATTATTCGTGACGCGGGTAACTACAACATCTAGATAAGATTATAAATATTATCAAACAAAGTATTGAGATCACCAAGGTTATGATTTCATGCAATAAACACGTCATCTACGTACCTGCACAATAAAACAGGTTTAAATTATAATAAAGACATAACGTAATTTTCCAGCTTTCATAAAATAGCTTCGTCTAAAATACCAGAAATTGGGCTGCCCATAGGTGCCCCGTTCGTTTGTAAAATATATCGTCACGGAAACCGAAATAATTAGTCTTCGCAGCGATGTTCAAAGTGGAAATGACCATGCCGATAGATGCGGATGCTTAGGGAACTTTTTAAAACAGTTTTTACTTTCCTTATATACATAATGTATAAGGAAAGTATTGTGACGGGGTCGAAAATCCGAATTCGAGTTTTCGACGGGAGAGTACGTTTCAAGCATGCCTGAAAACGAAGCAAACATTTTTGAAGTGATGTCTGTGTGGGTGTGTGTGTGAAAGTATGGGTGTGTGAAAGTGTGTGTGTGTGAGTGTTTGTGTCAGTGAGTCTGTGGAGACGATAATTAACGAACGAATGGACCGATTCGAACGAAATTTGGTACAAAAATCACAATCCGCAAACACTGGACTCTTATTGTTTTTATACGCAATCGAATGTTAAGAACCCCCCCCCCTAAATTTTTGAGTGAAATTTTGAAAAAATTGTCAAAAAATCAAAACCTCTAATAAAGTTACGCAAATATACCTTTTTTATGTATTTCATTAGAAAACGATTGACATAAATTTTAGAACGCTAACATGAACCGTTCTCGAAATATCGCACATTTTTCAAAAAAATTATCAAAAAGTCATATAAAATAATAAAAAATATTTCCTATTGAGAAGGGTGTTCACTTTTCATATGTAATACTATGCGATAAATTGGGTGACATCATTCTCGTAGATATAGCTCGTTCCATTCATGAAAAAAATACTTTGCGTAATACTTTTGTATTTGAACGTCAATAGTCATTTATCTGCTGTAAGAATAACTTATTTCTTTGTCTATAATGCTTGGCGAGATTTTGGCGACGAATTTGGAGGAATGTCGCCAACTTGGCGACTTTTTAAAATGTTGCTAAAATAGCGAAAAACTCGCCAAATGGATGAAAATGACGCTAAATCAATGACGACTCATTGATGACGATGACTTGAAAAATGATGACTCATAGATGAAAATTCAATATCTTGGAAAGAATATAAATAACTACTATAAAAATAATCTATTTCTTTACTGTAAAAGTAGTAAATTCATTGCATTATATAAGGAAAGCCATATGCTGCCCACATCAGATTTTTTGTTAATGATTTCAAAAGAAATCTGGATAGGAAAATTAGGGAAAAGGTAAACTGCATTCAAAGTATACATTACACATCTATAGTCAAAATTAAAATCATAAAACAAGTGATGAATTCTTATAATTGCATCTAGTTTCACGTTATGTGCAAAACTGAGTCATTCAAAATATTCTCAACTGATGAACGAAAAAAAAGCTAATTTTGCAAATAAATATAAGCCTGCCATTTTTAAATCAATTTGATATTTAGCATACTCTTAAAAGGAATACACCCGTGAGCACTCATAGAGGACACAATATATCTTACCTGTCATTACCCTACATCGAATAGCACTGCTGTATTATTTTAACATAAGTAGATTATGTTACAATACACATAACATAACATACACACAACATAACATAACATAACATAACATACACACAACGCATCATAACATAACATACACACAACACAACATAACATAACATACACACAACGTAACATAAGTACACATATTGCAGCATTATGGAACATCAAAGTATGAGAAATATCAATGTAATTATCTTGAGTTTCTAAATGCTACTTAGCAGCTAACTATCAACATACCCCTCTCTTTGGCGAATATAAGCCAAATTAAATATATAGTCAATATTAAAATCATAAAGCCAAGTGATGATTCATTGCAAGTTTTGATGGAATTAGTTAAAAAGAATTTTAAACAGCGATTTTGGTATATGTTTTTAAGCGTCCTATAATTTATAAATATACTTTATTTTACTTTGAAAGTTTTAATGTTTGTATATATACATGCTAAGTATTTTTCAAATATTAATGTTGTTGGGTATTCCGAGTGAAAAAAGTTAGAAACGTGAAAATGTTCAAATGTTCTGCAGTGAAAGTTTATATGCAAAGAAAGTGCGATTCCTAACGACTTTTAAAAGAAAATGAGTTTTGTGAAGCAGTATCTGAAGGCCAAAAGAATTTTTAATCCTTTTGGGGAAGATACGTTTGGAATCACACACTTCTATTTTCGCTTTTTAGTTGTACTGTAAGTTTTTAGAATAAGGCCATAATTGTACCTAAATGTGCTACTTTCTTCCTATTGCTGTTTTGCTATTTTCTTTATCAGTTTCTTCGATAAAGTTGAATAATCTTTTATAATTGATGAAAATCAAATTTATACAGATAGTAAATAAGCAACTCAATATTACAACACAAACAAATATTTATTTTATACTTCCCATTATACTCGAACAAGCACATATTTGGGTACAATTTTAAAATTAATTATTAGGTCAAAATCACGTTCTTTTTTATCACTTCCTGGAAGCGTCTGTCCAAAACGTAGGGTTGCCATGTCATGAGTTCACATCATATTCGAAATTCAATAGAAACTGTCATTTATTTCATTAAAATGCAAAATTGTTATTCTTCAAAAAAAAAAAAAAAACATTAAATCATTTTTTTTTTTTTTTTCAAACTTGCATTCGAATTCTCATAAAATTATAGAGTTTTACCTTCTCTCCAACACATAGCAGAGATAAAAGAGAGAGAAAGCATTACCATAGCATGACACATCCAATTTTACGATTTTGAGGTTCATACAATTTGGGCTTTTCTAAACACGAATGAACCATCTTAATAATGACGCGATATCTTTAAAAAATGTTCAAATCGATTGCAATTTGCTACAATCTATTGTCATTAAAATGCTAATAATTTTCGAATCTTATGTTTATTATTTTTCCTACTTGAATAACTTAAACGATTTCCATTTGTTTTGCACTCTATCAATTATTCTACAAATGGTGTTATTACACAGGATAATTTTTATTGCCGAACTTCGGCAGTTTCGTCCGTTAAATATACTTTAGGCCCCTTCTCCTAATAATCCCCGCCTCTCAAACAGGACCTACATTTCTAACAGGCTCCTCCTCTCTAATGCCTGTGATTTCATTCCAGGAAGCATTTAGTGTGTTTTTCTTATTATTTAAATATTTTGTACCCCATAGGTATCTGCAATTTGGTTGAAGTTCTTTTATATTTTTTTGTATCTCCAGATTCCAACGTAGTTGAACGTCTTGAGATGTGCTTGCAGTCGCCATCGCCATCTTTAATGCAATCATCGTCCTCTGACTGGTTTGAGCTCAGAAATTGAGCAGTTTTTATTGCTGAGTTAAAACAAATGCGACAATTCGAGGGCAATATTTCTTCTTGAAATATATGGTGTTGCTGAAAAATTACTAGTATGAATTGCTACGTGTAATGACACCTTAAATCTTATAACTGAGACGTTCTTTTTTTGATTATTTTTTAGGTTTACTTTGTAAATATAACTATATTGACAATTTTTGGGACTAATTTTATAATATTTTTTTCTAAATTGGATAATATTTTAGTTATTCATTTTTTGCTAATTAATTACTGCCCTTAAGAAAAAATAGTTACAGTTCTGAAATGGTTAGTTACATTTTTATTTCGTTTGACTGTTTACTTCTAAAAGTTATCTCACTGCTATTTTTCGCGACTAATGCGAATTAATTTTGACTCTGCCTCTCTTCCTATATGCCGTATGGATTGTGTCGCGACATTGCTTCCATATCGATATGGCGCCTCCTATCAATACGGACGTCATACTACTCTTAATGCGATGCTGTTATCTTTTTAACACTTTACAACAAAGTTGAAAAGTGTTTATGACTTTGTTAACACTTTACAACAAAGTTGAAAAGTGTTTATGACTTTGTTCATTCTGTCTGTCTGTCTGTCTGTCTGTCTGTCTGTCTGTCTGTCCGTTAGCACGATAACTGCCGTAAAAATGAGTTTATCAAAATGAAATTTTAGTTTGTTGTTCAGACGGTCTGTAGGACCTATGGGAATATAAATAAATAATATCACCCAATTAGTTTTTTATTGAACCCGGGTTGAAAAAATGAAATACATTGAACCCTATGGGACCTAATTTTTCAAACATTTTTTAAGTAAATTTAAAATTCACGAATTGCTTCGAAATTTTTAGGAAATATTCACATTATCCCATAGAATATATAAAAAAAAATTCAGTAAAATATGTTAAGTAGTTTTTTAATTAAAAAAATTATTTAATATAGGGAAAAAAACAAATTCAATTAAATTCTGACTTTGGGATATCTTCCAGAAAGAAAAGAGAGAGATATTATATAATAAATATCTCTCCCTTTGTTTAAACGCTTAGCATATGGGAGCGGATTCATATTTTAAAATAAATTTGGTAGATAACAATTTTTCATTTTTTTTGAATTTTATATAACTCTTCTTGATAAATTTAATTGATGGCAGTTTAAATGCACTTTCCTACGTCCTAGAGAGTTAAAATTTGGTACACAGCTTAAATTTGTTGAACATTTTATTCGACAAAAATTTGATGGATCTTTAAATATAGATCATACATTTTTTTCGAAATGGCCTGAAAATAATCCCCGTTCACTTCTATAAATCATTGGTGTAATATTGTTAAAAATTCTGATGTGGACAGCACATGTCTTTCTCTGCAGA
Organism: Amaurobius ferox; assembly: GCA_951213105.1. NCBI lineage: Eukaryota > Metazoa > Arthropoda > Arachnida > Araneae > Amaurobiidae > Amaurobius > Amaurobius ferox. The sequence goes on along the minus strand of OX578148.1, from coordinate 51,380,838 downwards.
CTCATATTCGTTCTCTTTATTTATTTAATGATAATTTGAGTTTATCTGCACAACATAAGTATTTTAAATGACATTGAATTTACACGTTAAACTTAAATTTGGTTCTCATTTGATAGCTGGACTTATTGTCAAAGGTGGCGTAGCGAAAACGCGAAAAAACTAGAATATCTCAAGAACGGCTAGTCCTAGAGTAATGGGGTTAGTCTTATTCTTTTTGTTGTCAAAAATCACATATAAAATAGGAATTTAATTGATGTAATTGAGCACACGTAGTCTTTTATTTTTATATATAACGATTTTTGCTGGCCATTTCGCAAAAATAGCCCGTTCCTTTTTCCCGAATCGTAGTAGAATAACCTACAAATGATTTATATACAAAATTTTGTTAAATTTAGTATATAAATCACTTGTAGGTTATTGAAATATTATACTCCAAATTTTGTTAAATTTGGTTCATTAGTTTTTAGCTAGAGTGGATAAAGGCAATTTCTACGGCCATTTCGCAAAGAAGGCAGATTCTTTTATTACGAATCGTACTATAATCTAATGAACATCAGGATTTCCCATAAAAAATATACCTACCAAATTGTATGAAATTCGGTCCATTAGTTTTTCAATTAGAGTGGATGTAATATCCACACAGACACACAGAAACATACACAGATACACCCTTACACACACAGACGTTTGGGCCAACGGCCGTACCGTGCTGAAAACACCGGTTCTCGTTAGATCACCGAAGTCAAGCAGCATCGGTCAAGCAGCATCGAAGTCAAGCAGGGTACGGTCCCTGTGGATGCCTCGCCCACTGGGTTCCGGTCTAAATTGGGTGGCACTTCCCGGCCGTCCATACAGTTACCTTACACCTTTCTGGTAGGTCGGACGGTCTGGGTCTCAACAACAACAACACACAGACGTCTTCCTAAAAGTAGTTTTTTCGTGTTCTAGAAGTCCCAAAACGTGTAGATCCTTTGAAAATTCTAGTTCCGATCTTCGGCACGATTCCAATACTTTGAGTATATACACATACACATATATATTATCTGTGTATTATCTGTGTATCTAAATTCCGTGCCTATGCAATTACAATAGTTGTGATTTTAAATGATCCCTAAACTTTTATTATTTCTTCAAGGAAGCCTAATTTTAACATATGCAGAATGCAAATATCTCAAGCGATTGTAAGATGAATTACATAAGAATTGCTGAATTTTTTTCACACAAAATTATTTAGCTCTGGAGTCTGGAATACAAGTTATATGAATGAAATATTCATTGATTTTGCATAAAGAATCAGATGATTTATATTTCGATACAGTTTTAAATATTTAAGTATAATAAATTACTGTAGTACTGTGATAATGTAAAAGATATTACCACTGAATGAATCACATTTTAGAAATTTTTAAATGAAATTACATTTCAGTTGGAAAGTGTTTCATAATCAATGCTTATGCATGATTGATCTTTCTTGTTTCATTTTTGCTTTCGAACTGTCTGGCCTGGCTGAATTGTAATGTATAGAATCACATTAGCAATAATTATAATGATTATTTTTTATCATTTTCATTTCGATTACAATATTGCCTTCTCTGTATTTGTTGCTTGACAGCTTTAACACTGTGACTGGAATGTGTCCTGTTATTTTCTAATTAAATTATTATTGCTATTATACTTTTGAAATGAGAACGCAATATCTACCGAAACAATTAAGGGATTTCTGTTAAAATTAGAACTATCATTTAAATTGGTGTCAACAAATGAATTATTAATGTTCAGCGATGTCTTTTTAAAGCCATAAAGTGTGTTACTGATTTTTAAAATATCTAAAAGAACTATAATATGTGCTATTAAGAAAAACTAGAGCACCGTGAATGAGCAAAAATAACAAAATAATGCAGCACACACTGAGTATAAGTTGGATCTCCTTCGTTAGTGCAAGTGAACCAATAAACCCGAAGTCCAAAAAATGAATGGACATGGACGTTGGGTTCTTGGATCGTTGAAGATCGTTGAAGACGACGGATCGTTGAAGAGGACGCCTTAACCTTCGGTCTGTGTCTTGATGTCCTGACCATTTGATATTAGCTGTGCGGGTTGTAGATTCATCAATGAGAGCACTCCGATTGTAGAGGTGGGCGTTCCTTAGGATAGTGGATCCTTAAGAGGTGTCGCACGAGGAGTATTCAGAACTCCAGCCTAGAGCAGAGTTGTAGTTAATTTTAGAAAGCTAAAATTTAATTTGGGGGTTTTCTTGTCTCTTTCTTTTTTGGTCGGAGATTAATTTAATGATGCTGAAGGTTTTCTGCATAGGGTCAGTATCAGATTTTAAAACATCCATGACTGCCCGAAGGAAGCCCTGGATGTCGGAAATATTAAAATAAGTTTCTAATTCTTTGAATAATTTAAGGAATTCTAAAAAGGTATTTGTGGTTGGGGGGGAGGGGCTTCAGAGGTCTGGTCAGGTGTTTTTATGTTATGTTCAGGTGAAGTAGTGTTCACTTGTTCTTCGGAGTTTCCTGTCCCCGTCTCGGTAGGAGGCAAAGTCATCTGAACGGGAATATTTAAGGTTCGGGGGTTCTTTGAAAAATTTTTCTCATCTCTGGCTGGGGAGGGGGGGGAGTAGTTTTTGGATCTTGGGGTCAAGGGTTCTGAGTTTTCATTAGTTTATGGTAGTGAGGATTTTTTGGACAGCGCCAAAAGTTGACGAGGTGAGTCCCACCACAATTTTACGCATTTGGCCTGGGTGTCTTTCGGTTTATTGCACGAACGGATTTCATGGTCACATTTGTGGTATTTAGGGGGGGAGATTACAGTTCTCCGACGAATGGTTGAACAACTGACAATTAAAACACATGGCATAGCCCTTGATTTTAAAAGCCTGCATCTTTATCTTCATTCTTAGTAAGTTGTTTACTTCGTAAATCCTCGTGCAGTTCTCGGCCGGCTGAAGGCAGACCAAGAAGATGGGGAGGGGAATCTATATCTCCTACTTTCTAGTTGCGAAACCATGGTTGGTTCGAAACCCTGAGATGCAAGTGTATCCTTCAGGTCTTCAACGTCAGTGTTCCGGATGACGAGGAAGAAAAAACATGGGGGTTATATACAGAAAATCTGGATTATGAGAGAGCCAATAAGAAAGCAGCATGAAGAAAAGTCCTGCCAATCCGAAACGAGAAGTAGCAACACAGGAGGGGCGTGCGCTAAAACACGACAGGAATAACCTCACAAGACACATCAAGTCTGAGCAAGAATGAATGAGACCCAACAAGATGAAAAACGGGTTAAAGCAACGCATAAGAACCCTAAAATAATATGAAGAAGAAAGTCGAAAAATATTTAAAGGCACTCTGCCAGACCGTGGGCACAAATGGAGTCATTAATGGACAAGTCATTAAATTACTAGAACATTTCTGGGTGTGGAAGGCTTCACAGAAATCAATATCATATCATAAATTGACGTCGATCTTTGGAATATAGTCCTCCTGTTTTTTCTTTCCGTTCTCATTCCGGTTTTAAACTTCGGGTTTTTTGGTTCTCTTGCACTCATGAAGGGGTCCAACGTATCGTCGAAAGAAATGTATGCTGCTCTATTTTGTTATTTGTGCTTAATTGTTTTGCTCCAGTTTTCCTTATCCTTTGCACAAATTGTATTTCACTTATTGAATATCTGTTATTGTATTTAAAGTGTGTGGATGTTTACCCACAATGTCTAATTATAGCTGTAAATCGTGTTATTGTTTTTTTCACAGTGTATTTAAATTTGTTAATTTGTACGGTAAGTCTCAGATGTGATTTTTTATTCAGATACGGAATAGAAGTGTATCTAAATAATAAATATTTTTAAAACAGCAGAAAGCCGATCGGAGCAAAATAACTTTCAAAGTTCTACCTTTACTTTTTAAAGTCCTAAAATAATAACATCTAAAACTCAATAACTCATGAGAAACTTAATATGGTGGTCCAAAATACAGATATGGATGTATAAGATCCGAGGAATTCTTCGGATTTTTGTATTTTATCTCTTGGAAGGTTGAACGATTGCCTAAGTCGAAGTTCGAAAAACTTTGAGAAATATAAAGGTGTCAAATAAATTACTGCTATATGATCGGAAGTTAGAAAAACTTTGTGAACACCCAAACATTTAATTTAGACCATTAGTCTTCTTGTTGTATTCCATATTTGGACAATTTTATGGGATATCAGCTGACATATCCATCAGTGCCTGAGAAAATACTAAAATGAAATTACAGCCGTATAAAATGTGAAATAATTTATCCATAAATGTGGTCATTATTAAGAATTACTAACAAATCAAAATGCATAGAAATCGGTTGAGCAGTTGTTGAATTAGAAGCGATCATTACAATACAACAAATCTGATGTGGGCAGTACCTGACTTTCTCTGCAGACTTATATCCACGTTCTCTTAATTTTAATTAAATTTAATTAACTTTTAATTCAATTTTCGTTCTCATTTGATAACTGGACTTATATTCAAAGGTGGCGTAGAGAAAATACGAAAAGACAAAAATATCTCAAAAACGGCTATTCCTAGTGTAATGGGTTTGGTCCTATTATTTTCTTCGTTAAAAATTACGTATTAAACACGCATTTAATGGATATATTTGAGCATGCGTAGTTTTTGTTTTAAATTTTGGCTATTTTTGCCGGTCATTTTGCAAAACAAGGCAGATTATTTTTTTCCGAATCCTACCAAAATCTAAGCAGCACCAGGGTGACCCACAACTGACTTATTTACCGAATTTTGCGAAATTCGGTCCATTAGTTTTTCAGCTAAAGTGGATACAAGCTTTTGCGGGCTATTTCGCAAAAAAAGGCGAGTTCCTTCATCCGGAATCGTACTCAAAATAAATCAGCTCCAGATTCGCCCACAAATGACTTACCTACCAGATTTTGTGAAATTCGGTCAATTAGTTTTTTAGTTAGAGTGGATACAAAATCTGAACAGACAGACGGACAGAGAGGCACACAGACACACACACAGACGTCACGCTAAAATAGTTTTTTCGTATTCTAGAGATCTCATAACGTGTAGATCCGTCGAAAACTCGAGTTGCGATTTTCGGCATAATTCCAATACTTTCCCTATACATTACCATGTATTTGCAGGGAAAGTAAAAATGTGTAAACCCGTTAATCCGTTCCTATGGTCATAACGCAGACAAAAACAAATTTTTAATTCTCGATATTTTGTATTTCGTTATAGGGGGACAAAATTTGAATCAAAACATTCCCTGTATACCGCATTATTGCATGAAAATATTATCAAAACCTATCGCGACGTTCAGAAGTTATTAACGTCAGATGAGTGTATTGGACTGTTTTATTTATTAGATTATTTGTCTGTTATAAAGTATATTTTTAAACGTTTTGTAAATCATGTAATATTATATACGCCATCATATTATTAAAGTCATAATTAGTAGGGAAATTGCAACATAATCTCTACAAATGGAAAGTATATACAGGGTGATTCAAAAGTTCGGAGCAAAAGTAATATCTAAGGGTCGGATGGACATGCGGTTTACAGATTAATATTCACCGTGGTGGGGGATTTTGTACGGCATGAAAAAAATAGTTCAAAATCTCGACACTCGGGGGAGCGCTGCTGCGAAGAAAACAACGCGAGGTAGGAATTGTGAATTGAGATATTTTATTTCAGCATGATTTACAGCTGCAAGTGCTCTCATTGTGTCCACCACCTCATTCCAGTACTGAGTGCAGTCGCGGTAGTACGTCTATGGAAAGTATATACAGGATACAACATGAAACAGCGTAATAACGGGTAATGGCTGCTACCTCCTGCGTAAGGAGCTTTTCAGTGCTGGTAAGGACTGGGACTTTCCTCTATAAACCTGTGATTTTAGGTATCCCCACAACGAGAAATTACAGGGTGTGAGATCTGGAGATCTCGCAGGCCAGTCATGTGTGCAATCACCTCCATGCATGAGTAATCTTCATGGCTTTATCTGCTGCAGCCCCCCGAGTGTCGAGAGTTTGAACAAAATTTTTTTTCATGCCACACAACCCCCCCCCCCCCACCCCACCACGGTAAATATTAATCTGAAAACCGCATGTTTCTCCGACCCATATATATATTTTTATGGCGTTTTACTTTTGCTCCGAACTTTTGAATCACCCTGTATATTCTGGAGCAACAAATGTGAGGCATTTCTTATTATCTATTATTCATGAAAATTCATACACGCTCTGTTGTTAAAGATTAAAATACATTCACATTGTCACAATCATCACAAAATTTCATTAGTTCTCAATATATAGATTTCCCAGAATTAAATGCTGAGTCAAACGCATATATGAATACATACATACATACACACGGGCACTTTAAACATTTGTTCTGGGTTTATAATTGCACAATGCAATGGACATCTGTAGAACAATCATATTATAATTTTGATTACATATTATAGTACCACATAAACGACCTTATAGTACGACGTTACTGTGTACAGTACGATGTCACAGTATATAGTACTGTTCTACTTTCATAAATGCCTAGCAAAATGTCCACAAAACTTTGTTTTTACGTTTAGAGATGTATATTTAAGCCGTCATAAATGAAACTAATCACTAATTTATTGTTAAAGAACAAATAATTAAAAATCTGATGTGGGCAGCTGACTTTCCCTGCAGACTTATATTCACGTTCTCTTTATTTTAATTAAATTTAATTCACTTTTAATTCAATTTTAGTTCTCATTTGATAACTGGACTTATTTTCAAAGGTGGCGTAGAGAAAATACGAAAAAACTAAAATATATCGAGAACGGCTAGTCCTAGTGTAATATGGTTGGTCTTATTATTTTCTTCATTAAAAATCACGTAATAAACACGCATTTAATGGATATATTTGAGCATGCGTAGTTTTTTTTTTCGATTTTGGCTATTTTTGCGGATCAATTTGCAAAAAAAGCAGATTATTTTTTCCGAATCCTACCAAAATCTAATCAGAACCAGGGTGACCCACAAGTGACTTATCTACCGAATTTTGTGAAATTCGGGCAATTAGTTTCTCAGCTAAAGTGGATAAAAGCTTTAGAGGGCTATTTCACAAAAAAAGGCGAGTTCTTTTATCCGGAATCGTACCCAAAACAAATCAGCACCAGATTCGCCTACAAGTGACTTACCTACCAAATTTTGTGAAATTCGGTCCATTAGTTTTTAGTTAGAGTGGATACAAAATCTATACAGACAAACAGATAGACAGACAGACAGACACACAGATAGACACACGCACAGACTTCACACTAAAAATATTATTTTCGTATTCTAGAGGTCTCAACGTGTAGATCCGTCGAAAACTCCAGTTGCGATTTTCGGCATGATTCCAATACTTTCCCTATACATTACTATGCATTTGCTAGGGAAGTAAAAATATATAAACCCGTCAATCCGTTCCTAAGGTCATGGCGCAGATAGAAACAAATTTTTAATTCTCGATATTTTGTATTTATTTATAGAGGAACAAAACTTGAATCAAAATATTCCCTGGATACCGCATTATTGCATGAAAATATTATCAAAACCTATCATATTCATAAGATATTAATATTAGAAGAGTGGATTAGATACTATTTTATTTATTAGATTATTTGTATTTTATAAAATATATTTTTAGACGTTTTGTAAATCGTGTATTATTATATACGCCATCATATTATTAAAATCATAATTAGTAGGGAAATTGCAACGTACTCTTTACAAATGGAAAGTATATATATTCTGGAGCAACAAATGTGAGGCATTTCTTATTATCTAATATTCATGAAAATTCATAGACGCTCTGTTGTTAAAGATTAAAATTCATTCAAATTGTCACAATCATCATAAAATTTCGTTAGTTCTCAATATATAGATTTCACAGACTTAAATGCTCAGTCAAACGCATACATGAAAACATATATAGATACACACGGGGACTTAAAACATTTGTTCTGGGTCATAATTGCACAATGCGTGGATATATATTGAACAATCATATTATAAGTTTGATTACATATTATAGTGCCACATAAACGACCTTATAGTACGACGTTACTATGTACAATACGATGTCACAGAATATAGTACTGTTCTACTTCCATAAATGCCTGGCAAAATGTCCACAAAACTTTGTTTTTACGTTTAGAGATAGATACTTAAGCCGTCATAAGTGAAACTAGTCACTACTTTATTGTTAGAAAACAAATTATTAAAAATCTGATGTGGGCAGCAGCTGACTTTCCCTGCAGACTTATATTCACGTTCTCTTTATTTTAATTAAATTTAATTCACTTTTAATTCAATTTTCGTTCTCATTTGATAACTAGACTTATTTTCAAAGGTTGTAGAGAAAATACGAAAAAACTAAAATATCTCAAGAACGGCTAGTACTAGTGTAATAGGGCTGGTCTCATTCTTTTCTTCGTTAAAAATTACGTATTAAACAAGCATTTAATGGCTATATTTGAGCATACGTAGTTTTTATTTTAGATTTTTGCGAGCCATTTTGCAAAAAAAGGGCAGATTATTTTTTTCGAATGGTACCAAAATCTAAACAACACCGGGGTGACCCACAAGTGACTTATTTACCGAATTTTGCGAAATTCGGTCCATTAGTTTTTCAACTAGAGTGCATAAAACCTTTTGCGGGCCATTTCGCAAAAAGAGGCGGATTTTTTGTATCCTGAATCTCACCCAAAAGTAATCAGGACCAGATTCCCCCACAAGTGACTTACCTACCAAATTTTGTGAAATTCGGTCCATTAGTTTTTAGTTAGAGTGGATACAAAATCTATACAGACAAACAGATAGACAGACAGACAGACACACAGATAGACACACGCACAGACTTCACACTAAAAATATTTTTTTCGTATTCTAGAGGTCTCAACTTGTAGATCCGTCGAAAACTCCAGTTGCGATTTTCGGCATGATTCCAATACTTTCCCTATACATTACTATGCATTTGCTGGGGAAGTAAAAATATATAAACCCGTCAATCCGTTCCTAAGGTCATGGCGCAGATAGAAACAAATTTTTAATTCTCGATATTTTGTATTTAGTTATAGAGGAACAAAACTTGAATCAAAATATTCCCTGGATACCGCATTATTGCATGAAAATATTATCAAAACCTATCATATTCATAAGATATTAATATCAGAAGAGTGGATTAGATACTATTTTATTTATTAGATTATTTGTATTTTATAAAATATATTTTTAGACGTTTTGTAAATCGTGTATTATTATATACGCCATCATATTATTAAAATCATAATTAGTAGGGAAATTGCAACGTACTCTTTACAAATGGAAAGTATATATATTCTGGAGCAACAAATGTGAGGCATTTCTTATTATCTATTATTCATGAAAATTCATAGACGCTCTGTTGTTAAAGATTAAAATTCATTCAAATTGTCACAATCATCATAAAATTTCGTTAGTTCTCAATATATAGATTTCACAGACTTAAATGCTCAGTCAAACGCATACATGAAAACATATATAGATACACACGGGCACTTAAAACATTTGTTCTGGGTCATAATTGCACAATGCGTGGATAAATATTGAACAATCATATTATAAGTTTGATTACATATTATAGTGCCACATAAACGACCTTATAGTACGACGTTACTATGTACAATACGATGTCACAGAATATAGTACTGTTCTACTTCCATAAATGCCTGGCAAAATGTCCACAAAACTTTGTTTTTACGTTTAGAGATAGATACTTAAGCCGTCATAAGTGAAACTAGTCACTACTTTATTGTTAGAAAACAAATTATTAAAAATCTGATGTGGGCAGCAGCTGACTTTCCCTGCAGACATATATTCACGTTCTCTTTATTTTAATTAAATTTAATTCACTTTTAATTCAATTTTCGTTCTCATTTGATAACTAGACTTATTTTCAAAGGTTGTAGAGAAAATACGAAAAAACTAAAATATCTCAAGAACGGCTAGTACTAGTGTAATAGGGCTGGTCTCATTATTTTCTTCGTTAAAAATTACGTATTAAACAAGCATTTAATGGCTATATTTGAGCATACGTAGTTTTTATTTTAGATTTTTGCGAGCCATTTTGCAAAAAAAGGGCAGATTATTTTTTTCGAATGGTACCAAAATCTAAACAACACCGGGGTGACCCACAAGTGACTTATTTACCGAATTTTGCGAAATTCGGTCCATTAGTTTTTCAACTAGAGTGCATAAAACCTTTTGCGGGCCATTTCGCAAAAAGAGGCGGATTTTTTGTATCCTGAATCTCACCCAAAAGTAATCAGGACCAGATTCCCCCACAAGTGACTTACCTACCAAATTTTATGAAATTCGGTCCATTGGTTTTTTAGTTAGAGTGGATACAGAATCTGCACAAACAGACAGACAGACAGACACACAGACACACAGACAGACGCACACACAGACGTCACGCTAAAAATAGTTTTATCGTGTTCTAGAGGTCTCGAAACGTGAAGATCCGTCGAAAACTCGAGTTGCCATCTTCGGCACGATTCCAATACTTTCCCTATACATTACCATGTATTGCAGGGAAAGTAAAAAAAAATCGCTATTTTTTATTTAAGTTAAAATTTAAATTTCTAAAAGTAAATAATATTTTCTATGAAACTTTGTAATAAACAAACAGTTTTAATTTTAAAAATCTTCCCCACTATTAATATTTATTTTATTCAAGACTATATATTCAATATTTTATAAATAAATAATTTTTAATTTAAGTTGTTAATTTACATCCATGTGTTGCATATCCCTGTTAGCTAATAATCAACTCTGATATTTTGTCCGCTCAGAGGTATGTCGACAGACAATTTTATATTTAAAAATAAACTTCGTTATCGATCCGAGCTGGGAAGTTAATTTTCTCAGTCCCCGAACACCTCAAATTTTCGCATATTATAAGTCTATACATTATGGATTTTGAAAGTAATTATTAGAATTCGATAGCAGGCAAGTGAATCTCTTAAAAATGTTGCCAGATAATAAATTATTCTGCCCCAAGTCACGCCACTGCGTAACGTGTCATTAAAAGTTTAGAACATTATTATAAAAGCTGAGTTTTTTTTTTTATTATCCGTTAATGTAAATTCTTTGATGTCAGATTTTTATAGGTCACTAAACCTTTTCATGTTTCAGAGTTGAGTTGTCTATTCCTTGCAACCGAAGTAAAAGTAAAATGCAAAATGAAAAATACTTTTTTTAATTGTTAATTTTTTGAAATTATATATATATAAACATAAATTGATAAATATATATATATAAATAAATATCTACTATATATATATATACGGTACTATATATATATATATATATTATATATATTTATTATTTATTATATACATATTTTTTCTGAATAAGTTTAAACAATTGTATAATATGCAGAAAGTAACGAGTCATATGTACGTGATTTTAACTACATTTAAAATATTTTATTAAGAATTCTGTATATAAAGACAGTAAACTCTTGTTAATTGGTAGTTGCTGTGACATTTTTAATTAAGTTAATGCCTCACATGTTTTTCGATTTTCTGCTATTACTGAAAGCATTACATAAAAAATACTCAAGACTCCCAGAATTTGTGAAATTAACTGACATGAAGAAGGTAGGTGTTGACATTATATATATATACCATATTTATAAAGTTCTGTTAAAATTAGGAGGTATTGATAAAAGTAATGTGTTTATTTCTTGCCTATACAATTACGTACAAAGGGAGTTGAGCAAGTGGTGCCATATGAAATATTGTACAATATGTGTTTCCTACGAGGGAAGAAATTAACCCAATTTATTAAAGTAGGAAAAACGTGAAGATTAGGAGTTGTAAATTGCTTCAGAGAATGATGTAATATTCCATTGAGATAACTATTTTTATTTCAGAATTTTCTGGCTTGCTGAAAGTTCCATTAAAATTTTGCAATCGTCCATTATTGTACCAGGTCTGCATTTAAGTGACAATACATATTTCTATAATTTCATAAAATTACAGGTATTAAGGACGAGTTATTGCGGGTATATCTTCATCGTTATAAAAGTTTAATAGTTTTGATCACGGATGGGTAAATACAATATATGTTCTTTCAGATTTCGATGACTACTATTTTTATGGTGATGATTAATGCCCTAGAAGCGATAGCATGCAAGAAGAGTATATACTTATTTCAAAACTGCAGATATTTATATTTATTACGAGATAGGTAATGTGTATATACTTAAACATATAAATAAGGGTTATAAATGGTGGATTACCATCGAGAATTTTATTTATTTTATTCTTAAAGGGGAATATTATAAAATTGGATCGTCGATTTGACGGGGATAAATTAGAATGTTTTCATTGAGAGTTCTTAAATTTTATAGTTTTACTTGTACGTAAATGGTAATGTTGAATAAGGATAATTATGTAAATGAATAAGATTTTAGAATTGTAAACAACGTGTTTCATTAGTTTTAGTATCGTACTTAAATAAACGCACACATTTTAAAATTAAGGTGTTCTTGATCGGTTTTATCCTTGAAGATCATATTTTACTAATGCGTAAATTAATCTTGCATTAATGGTTGAACATTCAAATACCTCATAAAATGAATTTTAAAAAACATTTTTGCAACTTGATACACTTTGATCACGTTCACTTGGGGAAATACCTTCAACCATTTAGTGCCATCAAAACACACACATACCTCAGGGTGCATGGTTTATATCTAAATTAGTTGCAGAATAATTTGGAAAAAGATTGGAAAATATAATTAACAAAAAATAAAGCAAATTATATATGTAGTAAACGTATGTTTAATTATAATAATTAATTGCAATTCATTGGCATTAAAATAATAAATATCAAAAATGTATACTTTTAATATTTCTCAAATGAATGAATTTTTTTTTTAAATAATGTGACCAGACTTCAGAAATTCCTGAAATTATACACAATTCACAATTCATTTCATATAGTTGCATTTTGTCCAAATACAAGTTCTAGAGCTTGCATTTTAAGTAGCATGTTTTTACTCTTCTAAGAATTATTTATGGTTGATCATGTTTTTTTTATTTGTTAAAAATTGAATATGTTAAAAAACATTTATGGTTGGATCACTTGATCAATCCTTTTTGAAAATAAAGGATAACTTTAAGTTTTCAAAAATAAATAAAGGACAGCCACTTGAAATAAAGGACAGTCATTTAAAATGAAGGACGTATAGTCTCCGTATCTATAGTACAACTATAAGCTTATTCAATTCTTATAATTTCTGCGCTTCAGCATCTTACCAGTAACGCTCACCACAGTTCATGCATACTACAAGGATCTTTGTTATATAACTGATTTAAATTTGCTCCTAGAATCATAATTAGCTACCAAACACGTTGTCTTACCAAAAATGCATTATCTTGTACTGAATTGTAATTAAGGAAACACAGCTTATGGCTGAATTAGGATAGGAACTCTGTAAATGTGTACGGTGGTAAGGTAAATCGGGGGGGGGGGAGGTAAGTTTATGAAGTAGACATATATCTTGTGTACATGAATGTGTAATTTCAACAATGTCTTTTACTAAGTATCTAATATAATGTAAGTACAACCGTATTGAACCTGAAATCTGATAAAAAGTTTCTAAATCAGCCGTGGGATCTCTAATAAACAATACTCGCTCGAATTGCGATATAAATTTATGCAAATTGTTACTTATTATTCATCTCAAGACAAAGCCGCTATTAGTAACAGATTTAAGTATAGAATATAGTGCCTTAATTATTTCGGTATTTTCCTCCAGTGGCGGTTCATGACTTCAGGAATGGGTCATGCAGATTCATTGGCGGAATTCCCCCTCCTCCTTGACAACTAACGTCATTAAAACCCATCGCGCTAGTGGCAGAGGAGTTATCAAATATTATTTAAAAATAGCTAAGCAAAGCTTCACCTGCGTCACCAGGCTAACCACCACTGTCTTTCTTTGAAAATTAAACTTGAATTTCAGCTTTACCAGACCTACCATTAACTTTGCCATTTATCAATTTTGACAGACATACAAAACTTTGTTTTGTACAATATATTATAATTTCATTAAATTTTAATATTATTGTATTATTTAACAATACAAACATAGACAGAACTTTCCCATTTTAAAATAACATACAATTGCATTTGCCACAAATTACGAAGTCTGATCTGATTTGTTACAAAATTAATTAATTCCATTGTTTAAATGTTATTAATAACCATGTGAGTTACATAAGTTATTATCCGTGTATCTAAACATGATCTCATGAACTTCAACGGAAAGTCAATATTTTACATCTTCTGGTTTTTGCTGGTCTAAAGTAAACTTAGATCGTCATCAACTGCTGAAAGAAATCATTAAACAGTATACTGGCTTTTAGACATAAGCATAGTCATATAGTATCGTGATTTTGTCTACTTAAAACAGGTGACATATTGATAACCCTAAAAATTAAGCATACAACAACCGATAGAGAAAAAAATTAACGCAACACAGACTTGAAAGTGCCTTTGCTGGGCGAAAATAAAATCAATTTACTACCAGTTTCTGAAATAAACCATAAAACTATTATGATTTTTGGACATAAACATAAACGTAAACATTTGTAGCATTTTATTGTAACGCGGCATTGTCTGTTTAAGACAGGTGGAATATTGATAACCATAAAAATTAAGCATATGGGGGTCATGAGAGAAATAAATCAACGCAATACAAGTAGAAGCGTCTTTGCTGATCGAACATAAACTCGATTTGTCACCAGTTGTTGAAATAAAGCATGAAATTACTATGTGTTTTAGACATAAGCATATACATACGTTATGCGATATTAGGCGATAGTCTATTTACAATGGATGGTATAATAACGTAATAACTTATAATAACGTAATAATTGAATTTTCCAGAATGTAACGCCGTTAATTATTGCAATATCACAATAACGACGATGTCAATATAAATAAATTTCGAACATTGATACTACTTGGACTGCATGTATAATGACGATTCTGGTGCATGATATCACTTGCATAAATTTTCATAACGTGAAGGCTGACGTGATCGTGTGAAAAAATATTATACATAAAGAATCAGTAAACTACTAGTACAAACCCAGTTGTTGTTCTTCCCTGGTGATGGGTGCAAATGCCCACCAATGACTGAAATGTAAAAAAACATGGCAAGACAGGGAGATATGCACACTAAATGATTACTCCAAAAAATGATCGAATTAAATTATTTAATTAAGATATTATCAATATATATATATATATATATATATTCAAATCATGCCATAATATTAATCTTTTTGTTTTTCCAAGTCATTTCCCAACAAAACATTCTCTTTTTACTTATCTATATATACATTACGTTGAAACCTTTGAATCGAAACACAACTTTTACAAATTAAATCGAGTTTCTCAAAACACACGTTATTTATACTCGGAACTGACAATTTTCTGTTCTCCTTCCAGAAAATGGATTAAATAGTATCTTAAGTATATTCTTTAGTATAGGTTTCATTGTCTGGCTGAGGTCGGGCTTGAGAGCCAAGATCCAGTGCTAGTCATCTCTAAAATATGAAATTCTACTTACAAATTTTAATAGACATGGTCCTGGTTATGTAGCCTTCAGTAAGGGATTTTTTAAACAGGAAAACATTTCAATTATCGTTTATTCAATTTGTAAAATTTTGGAGCAAACCGCCCGCAAGCCCATATCGAGTCGTTTCGTTTGTTCCATCTCTTTCAAAATATGGCGTCCCCACGCCAAACACAACTACCGTGACATCAGCTATACATCACACTTTCCAAATGTACCAATCAGGCAACGGTTGACGACATGTATATCTACGCCAGTATCCATAACATTTGAAAGCCGCGAGTCTCAGAGACTCCGGATTCCGCATTCCCACGGCCGGGCAATAAACATTACAAATTTAATACATCTACTTTGAATTAACGGTCGCTCCGAAAGTGGAAGCAAGACGAGGCATGAAAGATTACAAGAATCGTGCGGTTTTTCACACACAGAAAAACATTTAAATCAGAAAATAATCATACAAGTACAAATAATATAAAAATACATTTAAATTCAGCAAAGTCGAGAATTTATAAAATTCCGACACGACAATATCATCTCTCACCGGTCGAAAATTTTTCGAACGCAGAGAAAAAAAATTTCTTAAGGGTGAGCGTCAGTAAATTTTCTGCCCTATCCGCGCTTTGTTAACTTTCGCTGCACACGTATTTCGCCGAAATTCTGCTCAAACAGTTGCGAAATATTTTCTTACAGATAAATTGCTATGCTTAGATTATATTAAAACTAAATTTAATACCCAATAAAACATAGAATATATGTTTTATTTTAATTTAAAATATTTTTGGTGCTGCCATATGTTGTCGTAATTTAATTCATACCGACTATTTTTATTTTTTAATGAACATTTTTAAATGTCTATTCCTTCTAATACGCTATTAAATACAACAACAGATCATATATAATGCCATAATCACGAAAACGTAATTGAACTTGGACTTGAAGACAAAACTGCAGTCCTCAGTGATGTACATTCAGATCCCTTATCAAATTTATAGAATGATAAATTACCTTTCCGTGATTGTGGCATTATTATATATGATCTGTTGTTGTATTTAACACTGTATTAGAAGGAATAGATATTTAAAAATTTTCATTAAAAATAAAAATATTCGGTATAAATTAAATTACGACAACAGAGGGCAGCACCAAAAATATTTTGGATTAAAGTAAAAAATGTATTCTATGTTTTTTGGGGCATTAAATTTAGTTTTAATATAATCTAAGCATTGCATTTTATCTTTTAGAAAATATTTCGCAACTGTTTGAGCAGAACTTCGGCGAAATATGTGTGCCGCGAAAGTTAACAAAGCGCGGATAGGGCAGAAAATTTACTGACGTTCACCCTTAACAGAATCTTGTAGAAGCATCGTCTCCAGCAGGGCGAACGCTAAAGCAGCAACTACCGCAGGAAATTTTGTAAATAATTTAGAAAGGGGTGTGCATATGCATGCAACATCCACACCACCGCACCACTTAAAGAGTCTAGAGACTTGATCATGGTCCCCGTCTTCCAAGAGCACAAAAATCCAAAAGTTGGCCCAAAAGGGGACAAACGGCTGTCCGATCTACTAAAGAATCCTTCACAAAGAGAAAGTGGAAATTTAAAACTTATTCAAAATACAGCCAAAATCATCACAATGAAAATAATTACAAAAGCTTGTCAACACTTCCTCATAAATCATCACATTCATTAAACAAGACAACATAGATCAATGGAATAATACCAATAATGACAATAATAACATTCCCGCGATGTAACTGCACAAGATGATGATTTTCAAAGGCGTAGAAACAGCGGGGAACTAGTCAGGGTGACACATCAAAAAAGGGGATGAGGAAAATGAAAAAAAAAAAAAAAAAAAAAACCCGCGTGCAGTGCTTTCGGTGTACCAAGCCGACCTCTGGACAGACATGATGCAGATCTTCAGTTGGAACACAGAAAAGGTGGGGAACCCGGTTCCAAGGTGATGAGTCTTACATCACATCAGCACTCCTTCATAAGTCAAGATGTCCAGAATTACTCTTCCCACCTGCGCTTTGGAAAAAGAAGGCCAGACCTGACTATCGCGACATGGCCAGCAGCAAGACGGACAGTTAAATTGCCGCTTCCATATCCTTCGTCAAAACACCAATGTAAGATGTAAGTGATCACCTGTAGACCAACTTTAATGAAAAAAAATTGCAATATTGAGCATAGCGGATCAATGGTGGCATAACGAAGTTACTGCACTATTTGTAACAGCAGGGAAGGTGAACTTGTATAGAAGAAACAAGGCACTATGGATCAAAATAAACAAAGTGTAGGCAGGAATATGATATAAAAATAAAACTTTAAAAAATTCAATCAAATTTGGTTCGCTCTAGAAAAAGGTTCTCAAAATCAGGTAATCCAAAAATGTGAGCACTCAAAAATTAGCATCTCACGGATTCAGATTTAAATGTTTATCATCCTCGCAGAAACCACCAGATTCTCCAGAACAATCTCAGGACAAGACGAAGCTGAAATTATCAGACATCAGTTCAGATTATTTATTTATTAAGTTAAAAAATTAAGTTAAAAAATTTAGATGTGTTGTTCAAATTTAAAAGAGTTCTTTATTCCAAAGTTCACAACAGTTCCAGTAAAAATCACAATGTTCTTAAAATTTTACAACTAATGAGGGTTTCAGCAGTTATACCATTAGCAACACTAATAATGATGGCAGATATAAGGATTGTTATTTTTAATATAGGGCATTTTGCAAAATATGTTCGCATGTTTTTGATTTAGACTGTTTGTAACTAAAACAACTAACAGACAGATTTGGTACTTTTTTTTTAATGTTTCCATGATTTCCCAAAAACATTACGTCATGGTAAGAACTTAAAAGTGCAAAAACAAGATTCTACTTTTCACAAAATTGTGAAATCTAAAATTATTTACACTAAATTCTCACAGGGCTGGCGATCAATATTTCGATCTAAGGTATCCTATTGAAGGATCTTAACCCTCCTTCAAATCACACGTAGACCTTTTTAGTTGCAGTCTATTAAAAATATCAGATACAGGGACGTTTTAGATTCCATAGATGGACATAGATGTTTTTGTTCCCGATTTTTGTATGACAGCACGAATTTTCGGAAGTCCGCCAGTAGTAATAGACAGATATTTTAAATACCACAGATCGCCATATATATTTCTTTTACTGTTTTGTTCATGGCCTAACGATTTTTTGGAAAATCTTTAGTAGAAACCAGAAGCTTACAGATTCAGCAAATTTATAGCTATTAACATGAATAACACACTTATATTCATAACGAGAAGTCTGAGTATGATTTTTGACATCTAGAATAGACCAATTATGGTTTTGAAAGAAATATATGCTATGGAGTTTTGCGATTTCAAAGAAAAATATCTGATGTCGGCATATCTGATCTGATGTGATACGTTCGTAACAATCTGATGTGATAAGTACGTCACCGAGATTGAGACTAAATATGACACAAGCATACATTCTTACATGTAATAAAACAAGCAGTATACCCGTTCTTCGTACGGAGTGTATAATATAAAGAAACTTAAAATTCGCAATCGTGCAAATTTCTATAGTATACTAAATTACATTGTTAATTAAAACATTCTATTAAAATATTTAATTGAATGCTTCTAAAAAGAAGTTTAAAAATATATGTTCTGGTTCTACAAAATTATCTTCACGGGCACATCTGACGAATAAAACACCCTGCTCCCGTTTATAAACATAAAAAAAAATGAAATTGATTTCAATATATGCATTTAATATATGCAAAATAAAAGAGCTACATTTGTATGGGACCCGTACTACTTACCCAAAACACCCGTGTATTAATAGAAAATTACGCGTACTACAACATATGAGTTTTTAAATTTTATAGAAGACGTAATAAATTGAAAATATCAACAATCCAGTAATCTTTAAATCTGAAATCCATAATTGATCCTAATATATGCCAAAATGAAAGCAATAAAATTGTATGGAAGATTTATCTACACTACTTATATTGTCGTAGATTAAAAGATACGCCTGTGTGTTAGTAGAAAATTATCCATATTGCAATATGAATTTAAAAAATATTTGACAACATAAAACAGATGACGTAATAAATTGAAACTATCAATAACTCTCGTAAAGATTACCCTTACTACTAAATACGATTTTCAAAAAATCTTTGTCAAAATGAAACAGATGACATATTAAACTGAAAATATCAATTATACCCGTAATCTATAAACCAGAAGACCGTAATTGATTCCAATATATGCCAATATATGTCAAAATATATGACAATATACCTGTACCACCTATATTCTCGAAGATTAGAAGATATACCCTTGCATTTGTTGAAGATTACTCGCACTACGTACAATATGTTTAAACCAGAAGACCGTTACTGACGCAATCCAGTGAAAAATGTAATTTCCATTAAATTTATTTTATATACATATACTTATTATTTAAATCGAAAAAGATTTGATAGAATCGTCTGCTGCATAAACATATTGGATTTAAATCCGTTGCTAATCGACATGATATAATTCTCTTTAAATAAATTGGCCTAAAATATATCGTCTGCATAATGCTATCTATCTCTATAGAATGTTTAATTGTGCGTTTTTAACACTTTACAACAAAGTTGAAAAGTGTTTATGACTTTGTTCATTCTGTCTGTCTGTCTGTCTGTCTGTCTGTCTGTCTGTCCGTTAGCACGATAACTGCCGTAAAAATGAGTTTATCAAAATGAAATTTTAGTATGTTGTTCAGACGGTCTGTAGGACCTATGGGAATATAAATAAATAATATCACCCAATTAGTTTTTTATTGAACCCGGGTTGAAAAAATGAAATGCATTGAACCCTATGGGACCTAATTTTTCAAACATTTTTTAAGTAAATTTAAAATTCACGAATTGCTTCGAAATTTTTAGGAAATATTCACATTATCCCATAGAATATATAAAAAAAAATTCAGTAAAATATGTTAAGTAGTTTTTTAATTAAAAAAATTATTTTATATAGGGAAAAAAACAAATTCAATTAAATTCTGACTTTGGGATATCTTCCAGAAAGAAAAGAATGAGATATTATATAATAAATATCTCTCCATTTGTTTAAACGTTTTGCATATGGGAGTGGCTTCATATTTTAAAATAAATTTGGTAGATAACAATTTTTCATTTTTTTTAAATTTTATATAACTCTTCATGATAAATTTAATTGATGGCATTTTAAATGCACTTTCCTACGTCCTAGAGAGTTAAAATTTGGTACACAGCTTAAATTTGTTGAACATTTTATTCGACAAAAATTTGATGGATCTTTAAATATAGATCATACATTGTTTTCGAAATGGCCTGAAAATAATCCCCGTTCACTTCTATAAATCATTGGTGTAATATTGTTAAAAATTCTGATGTGGACAGCACATGTCTTTCTCTGCAGACTCATATTCGTTCTCTTTATTTATTCAATGATAATTTGAGTTTATCTGCACAACATAAGTATTTTAAATGACATTGAATTTACACGTTAAACTTAAATTTGGTTCTCATTTGATAGCTGGACTTATTGTCAAAGGTGGCGTAGCGAAAACGCGAAAAAACTAGAATATCTCAAGAACGGCTAGTCCTAGAGTAATGGGGTTAGTCTTATTCTTTTTGTTGTCAAAAATCACATATAAAATAGGAATTTAATTGATATAATTGAGCACACGTAGTCTTTTATTTTTATATATAACGATTTTTGCTGGCATTTCGCAAAAATAGCCCGTTCCTTTTTCCCGAATCGTAGTAGAATAACCTACAAATGATTTATATACAAAATTTTGTTAAATTTGGTATATTTTGTTATATATAAAAATAAAAGACTACGTGTGCTCAATTATATCAATTAAATTCCTATTTTATATGTGATTTTTGACAACAAAAAGAATAAGACTAACCCCATTACTCTAGGACTAGCCGTTCTTGAGATATTCTAGTTTTTTCGCGTTTTCGCTACGCCACCTTTGACAATAAGTCCAGCTATCAAATGAGAACCAAAATCACTTGTAGGTTATTGAAATATTATACTCCAAATTTTGTTAAATTTGGTTCATTAGTTTTTAGCTAGAGTGGATAAAGGCAATTTCTGCGGCCATTTCGCAAAGAAGGCAGATCCTTTTATTACGAATCGTACTATAATCTAATGAACATCAAGATTTCCCACAAAAAACATACCTACCAAATTGTATGAAATTCGGTCCATTAGTTTTTCAATTAGAGTGGATGTAATATCCACACAGACACACAGAAACATACACAGATAGACACTTACACACACAGACGTCTTCCTAAAAGTAGTTTTTTCGTGTTCTAGAAGTCCCAAAACGTGTAGATCCTTTGAAAATTCGAGTTCCGATCTTCGGCACGATTCCAATACTTTGAGTACATACACATACATATATATATTATCTGTGTATTATCTGTGTATCTAAATTCCGTGCCTATGCAATTACAATAGTTGTGATTTTCAATGATCCCTAAACTTTTATTATTTCTTCAAGGAAGCCTAATTTTAACATATGCAGAATGCAATCGATTGTAAGATGATTATTGTAAGATGATCGATTGTAAGATGATGTCAATTACAAGCGATTGTAAGATGAATTACATAAGAATTGCTGAATTTTTTTCACACAAAATTATTTAGCTCTGGAGTCTGGAATACAAGTTATATGAATGAAATATTCATTGATTTTGCATAAGGAATCAGATGATTTATATTTCGATACAGTTTTAAATATTTAAGTATACTGTAGTACTGTGATAATGTAAAAGATATTACCACTGAATGAATCACATTTTAATTTTTAAATGAAATTACATTTCATTTGGAAAGTGTTTCATAATCAATGCTTATGTATGATTGATCTTTCTTGTTAATTAATATCTAGACAACCCCTGGTGCTAGAAACTCGAAATATTGAGTGAATTTTAAGTTTGGCTATTCCAAGTCTACTTCGAAAATTGCA
Source organism: Amaurobius ferox (assembly GCA_951213105.1). Lineage (NCBI taxonomy): Eukaryota > Metazoa > Arthropoda > Arachnida > Araneae > Amaurobiidae > Amaurobius > Amaurobius ferox. Next base: position 51,358,155 of record OX578148.1, on the reverse strand, counting down.
TCCAATTCGTCGTAGCCATTCTCTCGTGATGATGAGACAAATAAGCACAGAAATAAACACACAAATTATCTACAGATTTTCAATTTTATTAACACTTTACAACAAAGTTGAAAAGTGTTTATGCCTTTGTTCATTCTGTCTGTCTGTCTGTCTGTCTGTCCGTTAGCACTATAACTGCCGTAAAAATGACTTAATCAAAATAAAATTTTAGTATGTTGTTCAGACGATCTGTAGGACCTATGGGAATATAAATAAATAATATCACCCAATTAGTTTTGGATTGAACCCAGATTGAACAAGAAAGATCAATCATGCATTGATAATGAAACACTTTCCAACTTCAATGCAATTTTATTTAAACATGTCTAAAATGCAATACATTCCTCGGTAATATTTTTAAACTTATCACAATACTACATTAATTTATTATATTTGAAACCTTAAACCTTCATCGAAAAAAATTAACTTCATTCAAATTACGGCATTAAAGTATAAATAGCCTGGTTTAAACATCTCATAAATGTTATACATTCCTCGGTAATAATTTTAGAATTATCATAATACTACGATAATTTATTATATTTGAAAACTTAATCGAAAACAACTGAAATCCATTCAAATGACGTCATAAAAAAATAACACGCCTGGCTCTCTCTATAAAAGCAACATTTCATTCATAAATAATTCCCCCATTCATGTCATTCATCACAATACTATAATAATTTATTTTATTTAAAAATTAAGACCATTGAGCTGCAAGTAAGTAAACTCAAAGCGTAAAACTTCATCGAAAAATATCATCCTTCTCTTTCTAAAATCAATGAATTCATATCAGCTAAGCAAACTCCATGGACTAAATGATTTTGTGTTAAAGAATTACAGCGATTCTAATACAACTCATTCTACATATTTTGCTGTTTACATTTTACATAGGTGAAAAATAGGCTTAATAGTAGAAATAATCAAATTTGGAAGAGCATTTAAGCTGAAATATATTGTCATTGCGTTGTTTCAGTATGTAGATGCACAGAATTTAGGCAAAAATAAAGTAATTTTAGGACGGATACAACACTCAATATGAATTAAAAAGAACTTTAAAAATCACGATTTTGACACAAGATGGATGCCATATATCATTTTGAAGTGGGTCATGTGATCGTTTCATATCATGGACACGTGATCGCTTAATATAAGAGGTGTTATTATTATTTTAATTTTTATTTAAAAAACAACTGAATATATTTCGCTGAATTTTTTTTTATATATTTTATGGAACAATTTGAATATTGCCTAAAATTTTCGAAGCAATTTGTGAATTTTAAATCCGCTTAAAAAATGCTTGAAAAATTAGGTCCCATAGGGCTCAGTGTATTCCATTTTTTCAACCCGGGTTCAATCCAAAACTAATTGGGTGATATTATTCATTTATATTCCCATAGGTCCTATAGACCGTCTGAACAACATACTAAAATTTCATTTTGATTAATTCATTTTTACGGCAGTTATCGTGCTAACGGACAGACAGACAGACAGACAGACAGACAGACAGACCGACAGACAAACAGACAGACAGACAGACAGACAGACAGAATGAACAAAGTCATAAACACTTTTCAACTTTGTTGTAAAGTGTTAAAAAATGAAATACATTGAACCCAATGGGACCAAATTTTTCAAACATTTTTTAAGCGGATTTAAATTTCACAAATTGCTTCGAAAATTTTAGGTAATATTCAAATTGTTCCATAAAATATATAAAAAAAATCAGCGAAATATATTCAGTAGTTTTTAAAATAAAAATTAAAATAATAATTACACCTCTTACATGAAGGGATCACGTGACCATGATATGAAACGATCATGTGACCAACTTCAAAATATAATACGGCATCCATCTTGTCTCAAAATCGTCATTTTTAAAGTTCTTTCTAATTCATATTGAGTGTTGTATTCGTCGTAAAACCTCTTTATTTTCGCTTAAATTCTGTGCATCTACATACTGAAACAACGCAATGACAATATATTTGAGTTTAAATGAGCATCCAACTTTGATTATTTCTCTAACGAAGCCTATTTTTCACTTATGTGAAATGTAAACAGCAAAATATGTAGAATGAGTTGTATAGGAATTGCTGCATTTTTTTAATGCAAAAGAATTTAGCTCATGGAGTCTGCATAGCTGATATGAAAGAAATATTCATTGACTTTACCGAGAGAAGGACGATTTTTTGCGATGAAGTTTTAAGCATAGAGTTAAATTACTTATAGCTCCATGGTCTTAATTTTTAAATAAAATAAATTATTATAGTATTGTGATGAATGACATGAATGGGAAATTATTTATGAGTGAAATGCTGCTTTTTTGGAGAGAGCCTGGCGTGTTATTTTTTCTATGACGTCATTTGAATGAATTTCAGTTGTTTTCGATGAAGTTTTTAGATATAATAAATTATCGTGGTATTATGATAATTCTAAAATTGTTACCGAGTAATATATCACATTTTAGAGATGTTTAAACCAGGCAATTTATATTTCAATGCCGTCATTTGAATGAAGTTCATTTTTTTGGATGAATGTTTAAGTTTTCAACTATAATAAATCAATGTATTATTGTGAGAAGTTTTAAAATATTACCGAGGAATGTATTACATTTTAGACTTGTTTAAATAAACCTGCATTGAAGTTGGAAAGTGTTTCTTAATCAATGCTTTAAGCATGATTGATCTTTCTTGTTTATATAGATGTACTTACAATAGTTTTGATAATGTGTCCGCGACAGACACAATGTGCGCATGCTCATTTTGAAAAATACAATTTTTGGTAAAATTGCAACACATTTACTATTACAAGCAATTAAATTAGGAATTTGAATGATATTAGGAATTTACACGATATCAGGAATTCGAGTATGAAGATTTATCAGCAATTAGTTATTACGATCTGAACAAATAGCGCATGCTCATTTAGAAAATTTATTATTTCTTGGGAATGATGCCAAATGAAGCATTATAACATAATCCGAAAAGAATAATTCGAAACTATACTTCAAAATTGTGTTTCACGTGACGTCAGGAGTAAAATACACATACATATTTTGAGAAATATATATTGCTAACGGATTTAAACAGATGTTAATACTCTAGAACATTTGATGTGAAGGTGAAGTTAATTTTACTATGGTGAAATGAATTTTATTATTGCTCATTTAAATCGTGTGAAATCTGTATAAAATAAATTTTTGTTTCACTTACGGAGGACTAGAGCGTTATGTAAGTTAGTAAAAGTAACATCGTCAAATGCTATCAAATATTTTTAGATCGTAACCAGTAAAATTGTGACTCGAACTCGGGTCCTCCGTGTACAATCCCCGCGCGCTAACCACTGGACTGTCCCATCGCTGTTTCATCAGCTTATTATAACAACTTATAATTAGAAAGCAGCCCTATATACATACTTTTTTATATGTTAGTTAAATTTAATTGGAGGCATACTTTTGGCCAAAATGTTTCAGCTTTTGTACGTCATGGAGCAATAAAAATATATTTTAAAGTATTTTTTAAAACGTTGATGTTTTCGAAATATTTGAAAATCCAAAATCCCTACTCTAATGTATTTCCCCAAAACTCCACGTCCTGCGAAATCTATGCTCTAAAGTATTGCGCGTTATAAAATATGGCGAAAGTAGAAAATTTGTTACGTAATTATTTTTGTTTCCTTGCCAGTCCCTTAATTAGCTAACAGGGACACTCTTACCCACCCCTACCCCGTATCCACTTATACTGAATCGTAATTGCGAAAACAACCTGAATAACTCACTTATAATGAGAAGACCGAGAATGATGCTAATGTTATAAGATGGACCGGTGTGGTTTTTAAAAGAAATATGTACAATGGAGCTTTGTGTTTTCAAAGGAAATATGTACTATGGAGTTTTGTGTTTTCAAAGAGAATATATGCAATGGGATTTTGTGTTTTCAAAGGAAATATGTACTATGGAGTTTTGTGTTTTCAAAGGAAAAATGTACTGTGGAGTTTTGTGTTTTCAAAAGAAATATGTACTATGGAGTTTTGTGTTTTCAAAGGAAATATGTACTATGGAGTTTTGTGTGTTCAAAGGAAATATGTACTATGGAGTTTTGTGTTTTCAAAGGAAATATGTACTATGGAGTTTTGTGTTTTCTAAGAGAAAGATCTGATGTGCTCATGGCATTTCCAAGCCACGTAATCATATTTATTCAATAAGCGCTCACTATACAGATACAAATAGTAATCGGCCACTATAAAGATATACTGCAGATGCAAATAAGATCCCTTAATTTCCAAATCGCCTGTTTTGAAATCAAAATCTTCCCAGCACTATGTTTTTTCCGTGAGCAACCGTGCCAATTGTATAACGCAGGTGTAAAACGTCCTAATGAGCTTCTTTAATACACCCTATATAATATAATACCCCTCAAAATGTTGTTGTTAGAAAAGTTCCTATTTAGAAAAGTTCCTTTTAGTTTTCGATATTTAGTTTATTTTTTTTTTTTTTTCAAAAAGTTTCAGCTAAATGATTTTGCATTTTATCATCCAGTTCGAGACCCATCAATTTTTACAGTTGAATTTTACGGCTTGAAGCAGATAAAAAAAGAGCAAAAAATGTCCTTTTGTTTGTTGAAATAAAATGATTTTGAAGCTGTAACTAAAAGTAAAATTAAGTATGCTATTTTTAAAAGTTTACACCTGATTTAGGTCATACTTGCAGAACACACTAATGATATTGAAATAATTATGTATTAAAAAATGTTTTAAATTTATCTTCCACAAATTTGAAAATCCACAAATTAAAAAAAATACACCAATTAAAAAATCACACGTTTCATAGCACTCAACTTTCATTTGGTATCCGTTGTAGCACGAATATATATACATATATATATATATATATATATATATATATATATATATATATATATATATATATACATTTTAAAACTTGAAAAATTTTTATTATCAATTTTAGTGAACAGATTAAAAAGCTAAATGCAAAAATAATTTTTTTTTTTTAATACAACATGTAAAGCGCTATGCTGCAAGTTTACATGTGTATTCCCATATAAATTCCCAAAAAGGGGACGAGTAGCAATGTACTCGTGCAGATTCTAGCAGTGTGACAGAAGTACCGGCCGGGGGGAGTTGCGACCCCCATCTCTCCGGTTAAAGCTTTTTCCGCCATGGCAAACGCTCCCGGTAACCGATACTCCCTACTCGATTTGCCTCAAGACCCTTTATAAATCCGGATTTATAAAGGGTCTTGAGGCAAATCGAGTAGGGAGTATCGGTTACCGGGAGCGTTTGCCATGGCGGAAAAAGCTTTAACCGGAGAGATGGGGGTCGCAACTCCCCCCGGCCGGTACTTCTGTCACACTGCTAGAATCTGCACGAGTACATTGCTACTCGTCCCCTTTTTGGGAATTTATATATATATATATATATATATATATATATATTCGTGTTATAACGGATGATTACGGAACGGATATTCGTTGATATATATATATATATATATATATATATATATATATATATATATATATATATATATCAAAACATTTATAATTCAATACATGTATTTCTTTGTCCCCTACCTCGCACCTGATAAAATTATTATCACAGCCCATGAGCATAAAATAATAAGCATTCTTTCAACACGCAAAGTATAAATCAAAAATCTCATCATTAACGCAGAAGGAGAAAATAGTTATAAGCCAGAAATCTATATAACTAAGAATGTTAAAAGTCTGACGGCTAAAAACTTCAAAAGTCTCTATATTCAAAGAGGCAACTTTAATTATGCCTTTAGACTTTCCAGGTTTTTGAACTGCGCAATAATTTTAAAACTATGTTATTTTAAGTTGTATATTCTTCCGTTTTTGTATCAGATTTTTATAATTTATTTCAAATTTCAGTTTTTTAAACCATAGTTATCAAGTACGTCTCAGTAGCCTGGAGGTTTTCAATTGAGGTTATATGAAACAGAAAATGTATCAAGTAGGTACATATACCAAAAATTATGGGTAAAACTATATGTGTTTATTGCCACCAAAATGACACTGTTAAACATGTAAATTTCTAGTTACACACTTGAAAATGCAACTATATCTATAAAAATGCGTTATTTTATTCTTTTCCATGAGAATTACAAAGAATAATAGGTATTTTTTAATACTGTGTTTTAAACAGGTAATTTGTTTTATTGTTTTAAACAGGTAATTTGTTTTACTTTGTTTTAAACAGGAAAAGAGGTAACATGAGATGTACATTTTACGCACTTATTCACCTGCTTAAATGGTTCTTTCTTAAATACCTCTTTTAAGCAGGTAAACAAGTGAGTAGTATGTAAACAGGTACGTAAAATGACTTATCCAAAACGCTCTTTTCAGTGTAAAATAAAATATGCCCATTATTCCGTGCAATTATGTATAAGAATAAAATAACACGTTCATATAGATGTAGTTAAGTTATGTGTGTAACTGTAAACTTACTTGTTTAAATATGTTATTCTAGTAGCAGTAAACTCAGGTTTATGTGTGTTTATACTCACATTTTTAATGTGTAAAATGGAAGGTGTATAATTAATATTCATTCCTGGTCTTCATGAATAATGGTTACTTAGTGAACCCATTGTAAAAATTTCGCAACTGGCATTTACCAAACAACTTTTGTACGCAACATGTGCTTTTATGCAACATGTGACGTAATGCAGCATGTCACATAAAACTGATATTATTAATATGTTTGAAATACATTTAAGTACAAAATATTATTAATATAAAGTATAATAAAATTAATCGTTACCCTACATCCTACTTCAAAAATTATCTAAGACAAAAATATAAAATAGATTGGGAAATAAATTGGATGTATGCAAAAATTATAAGATTTACTTACTCTTTATTACCTTTAATAAATATTAACTTTTGTACTCCTTTTAAAAAGTTTGCCTACTTCCTAACTAACAGTGGTTCGTTTCCCTCGTTTTTCCACAGACTAAATATAATTAACTTTCCAAACTTCGTTTTTAACACAAGTAATTTAATAAACTTTATGTCTGATTGTCCACTAACAAAATCTCACCACTTAAAGAAACCGTCTGCAACAAACTTTCAACATTGGATAAATAAACCATTACCACATCTATTCAAAATAAAATAAATTATTTTATGATTTTTCATCAAGAAAATGAATTGCATTTTTTTCAGCCATGATCCTAATACTGTTGATTGCGTCTTGTTCAAATTATTGTAGATTTATTATGTCGTATTATTAAATTTATTATTTATGAGCTTGATTTTTAATCATTATCATAGCAATATGATGTTAATGCTTAAAATTTATGTTTATTTAAAAGGATATAATGTTAAAATAGTTTATTTTGTCCTTCTTTGTACTTTTATCATTCCTTGTACTTCTATATGTCCTTGAACTACTTTAATTTTCTCTGTATTTCTATGTAGTTATACATATCTTTGAACTTTACTCTTCGCTGTATTTCTTTGTATCTTTGCTACTTCTCAAACTTGTATCTTTCATTTATGTAAAATTTAGTAAAATTTAATTAAAATGTACATTCCGGAGATAGATATCAACTAAATCTTCAAACCATTTTTGATAAATTTAGTATTCTCTCAAAAAAGTATGATATTGTGAAATTGAAGCTGAAAAATACCGGGTAATTTAAAAGTTCAAAGCAAAAGAAAAACGTTATAAAAAATATCTATTGGTCGGAGAGACATGCGGTTTACATAATAATATTCAACATGCTGGGGGATTTTGTGTGGCATTAAAAAAATAGTTCAAACTCTTGACATGCGGGGGCTGCTGCAGATAAAGCCATGGAGATGACTTATGCATGGAGGTATTTGCACACACATGACTGGCCTGCGAGATCCCCAGATCTCACAACCGTGATTTTAGGTATCTCCCATCACGAGAAATCACAGGTTGTGAGATCTGGGGATCTCGCTGGCCAGTCATGTGTTCAATCACCTCCATGCATAAGTCATCACCATGGATTTATCTGCCGCAGCCCTCCGAGTGTCGAGAATTTGTACTAACTTTTTTCATGCCACACAAAATCCCCTACCACGGTAAATACTAATCTGAAAACCGCATGTCGCTCCGACCCATAGATATTTTGTATAGTATTTTACTTTTGCTCCGAACTTTTGAATCACCCGGTATGTTAGAAAAGGAATTGGAAAAGTCAACTGACCAGAAGTCATAAAAGCACTATTAACTGGAACATAGGACCAGACCAGTTGTCGAGGTGAATATGATAGATATATACATGTATGGTACCAGTTGTAAACAGATACCAGTTGTAAATACCAGTTCTGTGCCTGTTCTATATGTAAATGGTCTCAAGATACCACAAAACAAGTAGATCAATAGATAAAGGGAAGTACAAGGACTTACAAAAAAAAAATTTGTAGATCTACTTCATGAAAGATATTATTCGTTTAAAAATAACATACTGAAAATTGGATAGTAAATTCCGAGAACAAGTTGAAGACAAATGTATTCAATAACTGGCCAATTCAAATTTCAATGCATTCCCGAGATATAAAAAATTTTAGGATTATCTGTAGTTCGATAATTTTTATCTAAATATCTTGATAATTCACAAAATTCAGGAACATTTTGGGGATATACGGATTTAATAGATAATCATAATTAAAATTTTAATGTATTCTCGAGCTATTCAAAGCTACTGAGAAAATCTGACGGTATTATTTAGAATAAGATTTTTGAAAATTGACCGAGTCAGTCCCGGGAACACGCTGGCTACAGCTAAATATTCTAATTGTCAGAATTTTAATTTGTATGAATAAATATGTCATAAGTCTAATTTAATATTTATGAAAATCAGACGAGTAGATTCCTCGAATAACCTCGGGATATTTATAAATTACATAAATATAATGTTGCTTTTAATTCAAAGTGGAATCCGTTTGCCAGTGAGTCCAATAATATTATTCAAAATAATCAAGCACAATCCCTAGGTCGAGCTCTTACATTAAAAAAAACATAATTATATCGGCCGCGTGGATTCATTAAACACGATAGAAACATTTAAAACTTTGAATGATCGTAGATAAAACTTTAATGAGTTTTCGAGAGGGAAATCATTAAGTCTGGATCTTGTCTGTTCACTTGAAAATCGGTGGTTTGATTCCAGTAAGAGTTCTTTACAAAAAATGAATATATACCAGTTTTTTCAAGTGAAGCAAGTAAATGTTGGTACCTATGTAATATGCGTTGTTATGTTGTTACCTATGTAATGCTTGATATATCAAAATTATCCAACAACAGTGTTGATAGCATTCGATCCGTCTTAGCTTCGAGACAAAGGAAAAAATCTGATGTGGGCAGCACATGACTTTCCTTATATAATGCAATGAATTTACTATTTTTACAGCAAAAAAAATAGGTTATTCTTATAGTAGATACTTATATTCTCTCCAAGATATTGAATTTTTGTTAATTAGTCGTCATTTTCATCGATTTAGCGTTATTTTTATCCATTTGGCGAGATTTTCGTTAATTTGGCAACAATAAAAAAGTCGCCAAGTAGGCGACATTCCGCCAAATTCGTCGCCAAAATATCGCCAAGCTTATGGATGGAGAAGTAAGTTATTCTTATAGCAGATAAATGACTATTGGCGTTCAAATACAAATGTATTACTCAAAGTTTCTTTTCTTATGCATGGAACGAGCTAGAACCACGAAAATGATGTTACCCAATCTATCGCATGGTATTACGTATGAAAAGTGAACATGTTTCTCAACAGTTAATATATTTTTTTTAATTTATGGGGTTTTTTGATAAATTTATTTGAAAAATGTGCAATATCTCGAGAACGATGAATGCTAGCGTTCTAAAGTGTATGCCAATCGTTTTCTAATTAAAAATTACATAAATGTATATTTGTGTAACTTTATTAAAGGTTTTGAATTTTTTATGATTTCTTCAAAATTTCACACGAAAAAGTAGGGGGGTTCTGAACATTCGATTGCGTTTAGAAACAATAGGCTTCCAGTATTCACGGGTGATTTTTGTGACAAATTTCATTCGAATCGCTCCATTCGTTCGTGAGATATCGTCTCCACAGACTCACTGACACACACACACACACACACACAGACATCACCTAAAAATGTTAGATTCGTGATCAGGGATGCTTGAAACGTGCTCTCCCGTCGAAAACTCGAATTCGAATTTTTGACCCCGTCACATTACTTTCCTTATACATTATGTATATAAGGAAAGTAAAAACATAAAATCTCAAAATTTTGAATCAGGGGTAATGGTGAAGCAGATACCGCAATTCAAAATAATTAAGCACTTCCACTCGATCCAGGATCTCTATTTTAGTCCCTTTTAATATGAGTTATCTTGCAGGTCAGCGAAAAACTCAAATATTTTGACAATTCGAATAAGGGGTTGTAAGAACTTTCCTGTCCCAACCGGGAATCGAACACTAGATTTCCGAATTGGCCAGCTGACGCTCTACCGTTGAGCTATTAGGACGAAAATTGCAAGCTCTTATTTTCGGAGTGGACTTTGCATTCTCCACACTCTAATGTCAGATTGACGTGAAACTAACTGATCACTTTTTATTTTTTCCTCAGGTTAGGTCTCTGATGCAATTTTTATCCTCCAGGTTAGTGTCTTATGTGGTCATTATCCTCCTAATATGAAATCGGCGCTCCATACGCCAGAGTCCACTGAATCCATGCTAGTCATACTAGGATAACTTTCAGACCTGACATCTTTGCACTAACCTACAAAGTTGATTCGTTCGGGCGGCATTGCAAAGAACCTGACTGCCCCAACCGGGAATGGAATTATGGATCTCCGAAATGACCAGCCGACGTTCTACCATTGAGCTATTGGAACGAAAATTGCAAGCTCTTATTCTCGAAGTGGCCGCTGCAGGGTCACGGTGTAAAGAAATAATTAAAATCTCAAAGTCACTTTTCAAAATCATCAAGTACTTGTACTTGAGCTAGAATCTCAGTTTCAGTTTCATTTGATCCGTCTCTGCTTCCAGGTGAAAGGAAAAGTTAAAAATTTTGAAAATTCGAATTTGGGATGATGATGAAATGGATTTTCAAAAAACTTACACGTAAAAAGTAAATTTATTAATTCCCATCTGGCCGCTATCATGGTATTTATATACAATGGTTTAAAACAAAAGGGCCCACTTATCGGAAATTTTCAAAATTGGGTTTAGGGCTTTGATAAGCACAGTTTGTTGTGATGACTATAAAATATCGCATATTACAATAATTGCAACTCATATTACACATTTAGCATTGTTAATCAAGCGGGAACATCAAAACAGAAAAAAAATAAATAAAAACATCTCAAAGTTATTCCGTTAAGAGAAAAAAAAATCAATTTTTAGGAATTGGCAATACGCAGAGCATAACATTTCAGAAGAATGTACTTCAAAAGAATGCGGCTACCCAAATCCACTAAAATTTTAAAATAAATAGGGTGTCGGTGAACTGGCTCATACTGCATTATCTCAGAAGTAAAATTATCGACCACTGAACATTTTTTTTGCAAACCATCACATATATTCGACATTTTAGAAGTAAAATAGTTCAGCGAATACAGGTGGTAGACTATATACCAGCTACACCAAAAATTAAAATTAAAAAAAAATAGATCCATGTTTCAGTAAAAATAAATTTGCCATAATTCCTAAAAGTTCGGTACGTTACGATATGCATTAAAAACACGCAATGTAGAAATCAAACCTGCCTCTTCTATTATACTACGGTTGTAAAAATATTTTTAACAACCAAAAATCTATATGACAGTTTTTTTCTTTTCGAAAATTCGCCGCCAAAGGCTGAAAAAATGGGGTTTTATATTGAGAAAGTGAACTGTAATGATGCGTTAAGACATTCCTTGGCTTAGAACTCCGCAATAAGTTATGAAAGAAGAATTTTGGGGGGAATATATTCATTCTTTCGTCTTCGTATCGGCTTCTAATAATTACTTTCAGATTTCATTTTTACCGAACTTGAGGTATCAAGTACGGTTCAGTAGCCGGGAGCCTTTGGATCGCGCTTACATATGGAGCAGTCAATACATAAAGAATTGCATAATGGAAAATCTGAGAGAGAATTCCATTTTTCATGAGAAGCAAGTCACTTTAGAAATAAAATTAAGATATAAAAATATGTGTTGCGTCCAATAAATGACTTGCCCGGCAAATATCAGCTTGCGGACCAAAAAATAATAAAAGTTGGCATGTTCCTAAGATTTGGTTTTGCTTAAAATCAATAGATTTCGATCATTTTTAATGTTAAAATTTTATTAATAAAACAACCTAGGACAGATTTTTAACGGTGTCACGTTATAAAAGAAGAATTTTTGTAGGGATAGCCTTTTTTCTTCGTATCGACTTCTAATAATTACTTTCAGATTTCATTTTTACTTTAGGTATCAAGTATGGCTCTCTAGCTGGGATCATTTAGATTGTTGTTACATATGGAGCAGCCAATGCATAAAGTATTGTATAATGGTAAATCTGCAAGAGAATTCCATTTTTCGTGAGAAGCAAGTAACTTTAGAAATAAAATTAAGATATAAAAATATGTGTTGCGTCCTGTAAATAATTTCGCCTACAAATATTAGTTTCAGGACAAGCAATTATAAAAGTTGGCTTCGCTATAGATTTGGTTTTGCTTAAAATCATTACATTTCAAGTAACTTTAAAGAAATATTTTCTTTATAATGTAGCGTAGAACAAAGTTTTAATGGTATCAAGTTAGGAAAGAAGAATTTTTTGGAGGTATAGCCTTTTTTCTTCGTATCGACTTCTAATAATTACTTTCAGATTTCATGTTTACCGAACTTTAGGTATCAAGTACGGCTCCCTAGCTGGGATCATTTAGATTACTGTTACATATAGAGCAGCCAATACATAAAGTATTGTATAATGGTAAATCTGCAAGAGAATTCCATGTTTCGTGAGAAGCAAGTAACTTTAGAAATAAAATTAAGATATAAAAATATGTGTTGCGTCCTATAAATAACTTCGCCTACAAATATTAGTTTCAGGACAAGCAATTATAAAAGTTGGCTTCTCTGTAGATTTGGTTTTGCTTAAAATCATTAGATTTCAAGTAACATTAAAGTAAAAATGTTGTTTATAATATAGAGTAAGACAAAGTTTTAAAGGTATCAAGTTATAAAAGACGAATTTTGGGGGCATATATGCTTTCGTTTTCGCATCAACATCTAATAATTACTTTCATATTCCATTTTCACTGAATTTGAGGTATCAAGTACAGTTCACTAGCCAGAGGCTTTTCGATTGCCGTTACATATGGAGCAGTCAATACATAAAGTATTGTATAATGGGAAATCAGTGAGAGAGTTCTATATTTCATGAGAAGCAAGTCATTTTAGAAATAAATTAAATATATAAAACTGCGTGCTGCGTCCATTATATGACTTTCCCGACAAATATTAATTTGCGGGTCACGCTATAATAAAATTTGGAGTATTCCTGAGATTTGGTTTTTCTTAAAATCAATAGATTTCAATAATTTTAAAGTAAATATGTTGTTAATAACATAGCATAGAACAAAATTTTAACGGTATCAACCGATTTTGGAGATATATGCAGTCTTTATCTTCAGGACTAAAAAACAGAGCAACCACGCCTAGAAAAGAAGTAAGAATGCCGACTCTTGCGCGACTCTTGGACAAACGCCTTCATGATTTTTCGGATATGATTTTATGATTTTTAACACTTTACAACATTGTTGAAAAGACTTTTGTTTATTCATTCTGGCTGTCTGTCTGTCCGTTAGCACGATAACTGCCTTTAAAAATGACTTTAAGAAAATAAATATTTAATTTATGTTCAGACGGTCTGTGGGACTTATGGGAATATAAATGAATAATATCACCCAATTAGTTTTGGATTGAACCCGGGTTGAAAAAATGAAATACACTGAACCCTATGGGACTTAATTTTTCAAACATTTTTTAAGCAAATTTAAAATTCACAAATTGGTTCGAAAGTTTTGAAAATAGTCAAATTATCCCATAAAATATATATCAGCAAAATATATTCAGTAGTTTTAAAATAAAAATTAAAATAATAATTAAACTCTTTATATGAAGAGTTCAAGTGATAATTATATGAAGAGATCACGTGACCCACTTCAAAATAAAATATTGCATCCATATTGTGTCAAGATCTTGATTTTTCAAATTATTTTTAATTCATATTTAGCGTTGTATCCGTCCTAAAACAACTTTAATTTTGATTAAATTCTGTGCATCTACATACTGAAACAACGCAATTACAATATATTTTAGTTAAAATGATCATCCAACTTCGAGTATTTCTACAACGAAGCCTAATTTTTACTTGGAGAATGTAAACACCAAAAGATGTAGAATGAGATGTATAATAATTGCTACATTTCATAACGCAAAATTATTTAGCTCATGGAGTCTGCAGTACAGCTGATATGAACGAAACATTCATTGATTTTACACAGAGAAGAAGACCACATTAAACTGCCGTTAACCTCAGGGTTGGCTGTGTGGTCTGGGCTTTCAACAGAGAAGAAGACGATATGTTCGATGAAGTTTTAAGCATAGAGTTAAATTACTTGTACCTCCGTGGTTTTAAGTTTATATATAAAATAAATTATTGTGGTATTGTGACGAATGAAAGGAATGGAAAGAAGTTAAGGAATGAAATGCTGCTTTTATACAGAAAGCCAGGCGATTTATATTTCAATGACGTCATTTGAACAAAGTTCATGTGTTTTCAATGAAGTTTTCAAATATAATAAATTATTGTAATATTATAATCTTAAAAATATTACCAAAGAATGTATTGCATTTTAGAGATGTTTAAATGAAATTGCATTGAAGTTGGAAAGTGTTTCATAATAAATGTTTTATGCACGATTGATCTTTCTTGTTTAAATAGTAATTAATTTTTTAGTTATTTTATGTTTTAGCACTATTTTGAGAGAGTTTCGCATAAATTTGTCCCTTAGCAACGGTAGACATTATCGTAAATTTTATAAATTGACACTATCGGAAAGATTTGAAAATTATTTTTCAAACAAACTAACGGAATTAATTTACGTGTTTTCGTGAATCATTAAAAATTATACTTTTCATGTGAAGACGTCATTACCAGAGAGTAAAGCCCCGAGATATTTTTGCTGAGTTTTCTTCTGGTAACCATTGGTGCAGCGGCTTTTTTTGTTGTTGTTATTATTGTAATTGTTGTTGTAAGCTGGCGTATTGTTAAAGCGTTCTTTGGTTCTTCAGAATTCTCTATGAGTTTCGGTGTGATTTTAGTCAGACGTTTGCATCTTATCCCGGACAACGCCGAGTATATTACTTTCCTTATATACATAATGTATAAGGTAAGTATTGTGACGAATTCGAGTTTCCAGCGGATGAGCACGTTTCAAGCATCCCTGACCACGAATCAAACATTTTTGAGGTTATGTCTTTGTGTGTGTGTGTGTGTGTGTGTGTGTGTGAAAGTATGTTTGTGTGTGTGTGTGTGTGTGTGAAAGTATGTTTATGTGTGTGTGTGTGAGAAAGTATGTTTATGTGTGTGTGTGTGTGTGAAAGTATGTGTATGTGTGTGTGTGTGTGAAAGTATGTGTATGTGTGTGTGTGTGTGTGTGCGCGCGCTCGTGTGTGTGTGTGTGTGTGTCAGTGAGTCTGTAGAGAGCCAATTGTCAGTGAATCTCACGAACGAATAGAGCGATTCGAATGAAATAGTGTACAAAAATCACAATCCGTGAATACTGGACGCCTATTGGTTTTAAACGCAATCGAAAGTTAAGAACCCTCAAATTTCTGAGTGACATTTTAAAAAATCATCTGAAAATCAAAACCTTTAATAAAGTTACGCACATAGACATTTCTTATGTAATTTTTCTTTAGAAAAGGATTGACATCAACTTTAGAACGCTAGCATGAACCATTCTCGTGATATTGCACATTTTTCGAATAAATTTATCAAAAAATCCCATAAATTAAAAATATATATATATATATTAACTGTTGAGAAACATGTTCCATTTTCATGTAATATCATGAGATAAATTTGGTGACATCATTCTCATGGATCTAACTCGTTCCATTCACGAGAAAAGATACATTGGGTAATACTTTTGTATTTGAACGCCAATAGTTATTTATCTGCTATAAGAATAACTTATTTCTCCGTCCATAACGCTTGGCGAGGATTTGGAGAAGAGTTTGTCGGAATGTCGACAACATGGCGACTTTTTTAAATGTTGCCAAATTAACGAAAATCTCGCCAAATGGATAAAAACGAACCTAAATCAATGAAAATGACGACTGATTGTCGAAAATTATATATCTTTGAAAGAATACAAGTATCTGAGAATAACCTATTGTTTTTTGCTGTAAAAGTAGCAAGTTCATTGCATTATATAAGGAAAGTCATGTGCTGCTGACATCATATATTTTTGAAGTTGATAGATTTTTACTCTGACTGGTGCCAGATTCTCAAGTGCCGGCGTACTTTTTAGGAGAGATATATCTCAAAATGTCTACCCCGCCATATGATATTACATTGAGAATAGAACAGAAGACAATTAATTAAGTACCCAATTATATTTCTTAATTGCCGTATAGTCTCAGGTAGACGTGCTTAAGTTGCAAGATTTTTTGGTGAAGATTCGGTGATTTTGATATGTATTATACATTTGGATATTTTCTACGGGAATCGCAAAACTTTTAGCATGTGAAAAATTAAAGCTTGACGAACGGTCTATTTATATTCGGACGTGTTTTCCTTGATTTTTCAATACTAGTTAAAATATTTTAATACTAGCTGGAAACGCGTATCTATCGTGGTATTTGACTCTGCATAATTTTTCAGGAAGTTCTAAAAAAGAATCTTTTCAGAGTACGTTTTGCAAAAACTGAAAAAAATCGCTAAATTTCTGATTTTTTCTTTTTTTCATAAGTTTAATTTTTTTGACAATGCATGGCGTTTGGCGAAAATAGTTGTCTTAATCGAATATTCTGTCTCTCTCTCTCTCTCTCTCTCTCTCTCTATATATATATATATATATATATATATGTATATATATATATATAAATATATATATATATACATATATACATATATATACATATATATATATATATAATATATATATTTATATATATATATATATATATATATATATATATATATATATATATATATATATATATATATATATAATATATATATATATATATATATATATATATATATATATATATATATATATATATATATATAAATATATATATATATATATATATATATATATATATCTTAACACATAGAACAGGGAAAAAGGTGTATTTTATACCAATTCAGTACCTGTTTTATTTATAATTTTTAATCTATAATGTTAACTTCAACATCTTCACAAGCTTGTCGTATAGTCATTATTGATATCAAATATTCACTTCAGATCATCTTATTTTCATTTTTGCTATACAGAACTACTTCAATATATGATCAATATACATATATATATATATATATATATACATATATATATTAATATGTATATACATATATATATTAATATGTATATACATTATTATATTAATATATATACATATAAATATTATATATATATAAATATATATATATATATATATATATATATATATATATATATATATATATAATATTTATATGAATATACATATTAATATATATATGTATATACATATTAATATATATATGTATATATATATATATATATATATATATATATATATATATATATATATATATATATATATGTATATTGATCATATATTGAAATAGTTCTGTATAGCAAAAATGAAAATAAGATGATCTGAAGTGAATATTTGATATCAATAATGACTATACGACAAGCTTGTGAAGATGTTGAAGTTAACATTATAGATTAAAAATTATAAATAAAACAGGTACTGAATTGGTATAAAATACACCTTTTTCCCTGTTCTATGTGTTAAGAAATTGAAAATGAATCACATGTGGTAAGGATTGGCAATTATAATCCATTAACTACACCCTTAGTTATCTTTGTTATAAATCATATATGTAATACAGGTAATTAAGCTAGTAATCCAAATGTTCCCTGCATAAACATATATGTTGCAAAACATGAATAGTGTATAAGATGAAAAGTTGCAAAAGAGAAAAATATTCTTTTGCACGTGGAGCGAGGCCTTTCTTGCTCCCCAAATTTTTTTGAAAAGTAATGAATTGAAAAAAATTGAAAATATTTCCGAAACCATGTACGTTATCAAGGGCCATGCCTGGTTCGTTAATGCTGATTCTACGTTTCTGTGTGCATTATTCTAAATTGTATTACAGAAATAATGCACATGATCCGACGTAGAAGAACGTAGAAATTGGATCAGCTTTAAATATAAAAATAATCAAATAAAAATTCGAATATACCAGCCTATGGCTGTGTATGTGGATGAGTATACATTCTAATGTATAAGATGAAAATAATAATAATAACAATAATAAAATAACATAAATTGAGTTACCCCTTTTGCTGCTTACATTGGAGAGTAATTGATACTGACTAAGCTATTTCCAACTCAAAACAGGTTACAGTTAAGTTGATGGACTGTGAGTACAACTGTTGTAAGTGAAACATAGAGATGATAATTTGTTTAAAATTTTTTATACTAAAATGGTTGATATTGACTTGTCAATATGCTGCTGTAATTTAAGCAAGGTTTTAAATTTAAAATTGAATTGTATTTTAATAAATGAAAAAATAAGGTTCGGCGGGTTGTATTTTGTATAGTGGTGTTTATGAATTTAATAAGATATTATTTGTTGTAATATGGTGTACTTAATATTTTTATTCTTAACAACTGATTATTAATTATATATTATACACTGATATATATATACATATATATATATATATATATATATATATATATATATATATATATATATATATGTATGTATGTATGTATGTATGTCATATTTACCACTGTTGTGTAAAACATAAAAATTTATTGATTGTTCTACAAATTAGAAAATTTGCTGGATTGTAAGAAAATGTATGTGTTGGACACACAAATATTTTTCATTTTTTTCCCAGAATTTAAATTTATCGGATAGCCCCTGTATTGGCCTTGCACAACAATAGCCCTGATACACCATATCATAGCATAAAAATGCAGCTTTCATTGCATTTTTAAAAACATTATCGATGTACTTCACAACTTTAACTCCTTGCACAGATTTCTTGTCATAACTGTGCAGCGCTTCCCTAATTACAATTCAGAAAGAGTGGATGCAACTTAGGAAGGAGGGGGCGTGGCCGTGCAAGCTAATTAAGGGTCTGAGAGGAAAATTAAAATAATTATCTAACAAAGTTTCCGCTGGCACCCAACTCTATAATGTAGATTAATTTGTTGTACGATTTTCGTAAGACTATGGCGTGCTACTTGTTATATGATGCAACGCGAATTTTATAGATATATTTAATATTTGGTATTGGAGAAAATGTATGAAACGGAACTAAGATAATATAGACAAGAAAGATCAATCATGCATAAGCATTGATTATGAAACACTTTCCAACTGAAATGTAATTTCATTTAAAAATTTCTAAAATGTGATTCATTCAGTGGTAATATCTTTTACATTATCACAGTACTACAGTAATTTATTATACTTAAATATTTAAAACTGTATCGAAATATAAATCATCTGATTCTTTATGCAAAATCAATGAATATTTCATTCATATAACTTGTATTCCAGACTCCAGAGCTAAATAATTTTGTGTGAAAAAAATACAGCAATTCTTATGTAATTCATCTTACAATCGCTTGAGATATTTGCATTGTGCATATGTTAAAATTAGGCTTCCTTGAAGAAATAATAAAAGTTTAGTGATCATTTAAAATCACAACTATTGTAATTGCATAGGCACGGAATTTAGATACACAGATAATACACAGATAATATATATGTGTATGTGTATGTACTCAAAGTATTGGAATCGTGCCGAAGATCGGAACTCGAATTTTCAAAGGATCTACACGTTTTGGGACTTCTAGAACACGAAAAAACTACTTTTAGGAAGACGTCTGTGTGTGTAGGGGTGTATCTGTGTATGTTTCTGTGTGTCTGTGTGGATATTACATCCACTCTAATTGAAAAACTAATGGACCGAATTTCATACAATTTGGTAGGTATGTTTTTTGTGGGAAATCCTGATGTTCATTAGATTATAGTACGATTCGTAATAAAAGAATCTGCCTTCTTTGCGAAATGGCCGCAGAAATTGCCTTTATCCACTCTAGCTAAAAACTAATGAACCAAATTTAACAAAATTTGGTGTATAATATTTCAATAACCGACAAGTGATTTATATACCAAATTTAACAAAATTTTGTATATAAGTCATTTGTAGGTTATTCTACTACGATTCGGGAAAAAGGAATGGGCTATTTTTTCGAAATGGCCAGCAAAAATCGTTATATATAAAAATAAAAGACTACGTGTGCTCAATTATATCAATTAAATTCCTATTTTATATGTGATTTTTGACAACAAAAATAATAAGACTAACCCCATTACTCTAGGACTAGCCGTTCTTGAGATATTCTAGTTTTTTCGCGTTTTCGCTACGCCACCTTTGACAATAAGTCCAGCTATCAAATGAGAACCAAATTTAAGTTTAACGTGTAAATTCAATGTCATTTAAAATACTTATGTTGTGCAGATAAACTCAAATTATCATTGAATAAATAAAGAGAACGAATATGAGTCTGCAGAGAAAGACATGTGCTGTCCACATCAGAATTTTTAACAATATTACAACAATGATTTATAGAAGTGAACGGGGATTATTTTCAGGCCATTTCGAAAAAAATGTATGATCTATATTTAAAGATCCATCAAATTTTTGTCGAATAAAATGTTCAACAAATTTAAGCTGTGTACCAAATTTTAACTCTCTAGGACGTAGGGAAGTGCATTTAAAATGCCATCAAATAAATTTATCATGAAGAGTTATATAAAATTTAAAAAAAAAGAAAAATTGTTATCTACCAAATTTACTTTAAAATATGAAGCCACTCCCATATGCAAAACGTTTAAACAAATGGAGAGATATTTATTATATAATATCTCTTTCTTTTCTTTCTGGAAGATATCCCAAAGTCAGAATTTAATTGAATTTGTTTTTTTCCCTATATTAAAATTTTTTTTAATTAAAAAACAACTTAACATATTTTACTGAATTTTTTTCATATATTCTATGGAATAATGTGAATATTTCCTAAAAATTTCGAAGCAATTCGTGAATTTTAAATTTACTTAAAAAATGTTTGAAAAATTAGGTCCCATAGGGTTCAATGTATTTCATTTTTTCAACCCGGGTTCAATAAAAAACTAATTGGGTGATATTATTTATTTATATTCCCATAGGTCCTACAGACCGATTGAACAACATACTAAAATTTCATTTTGATAAACTCATTTTTACGGCAGTTATCGTGCTAACGGACAGACAGACAGACAGACAGACAGACAGACAGACAGACAGAATGAACAAAGTCATAAACACTTTTCAACTTTGTTGTAAAGTGTTAATAAAATACTTATGTTGTGCAGATAAACTCAAATTATCATTGAATAAATAAAGAGAACGAATATGAGTCTGCAGAGAAAGACATGTGCTGTCCACATCAGAATTTTTAACAATATTACAACAATGATTTATAGAAGTGAACGGGGATTATTTTCAGGCCATTTCGAAAAAAATGTATGATCTATATTTAAAGATCCATCAAATTTTTGTCGAATAAAATGTTCAACAAATTTAAGCTGTGTACCAAATTTTAACTCTCTAGGACGTAGGGAAGTGCATTTAAAATGCCATCAAATAAATTTATCATGAAGAGTTATATAAAATTTAAAAAAAAAGAAAAATTGTTATCTACCAAATTTACTTTAAAATATGAAGCCACTCCCATATGCAAAACGTTTAAACAAATGGAGAGATATTTATTATATAATATCTCATTCTTTTCTTTCTGGAAGATATCCCAAAGTCAGAATTTAATTGAATTTGTTTTTTTCCCTATATTAAATTTTTTTTTAATTAAAAAACAACTTAACATATTTTACTGAATTTTTTTTCATATATTCTATGGGATAATGTGAATATTTCCTAAAAATTTCGAAGCAATTCGTGAATTTTAAATTTACTTAAAAAATGTTTGAAAAATTAGGTCCCATAGGGTTCAATGTATTTCATTTTTTCAACCCGGGTTCAATAAAAAACTAATTGGGTGATATTATTTATTTATATTCCCATAGGTCCTACAGACCGACTGAACAACATACTAAAATTTCATTTTGATAAACTCATTTTTACGGCAGTTATCGTGCTAACGGACAGACAGACAGACAGACAGACAGACAGACAGACAGACAGACAGACAGACAGAATGAACAAAGTCATAAACACTTTTCAACTTTGTTGTAAAGTGTTAATAAAAATGAACAGAAGAATGGAAAATCTGATGTAGGCAGCACATGACTTTCCCTGCAGATATATATATCCACGTTCTTTTTATTTTAATTAAATTTAATTCACTTTTAATTCAATTTTCGTTCTCATTTGGTAACTGGAATTATTTTCAAAGATGGTGTAGAGAAAATACGAAAAAACTATAGTATCTCAAGAACGGCTAGCCCTAGTGTAATGGAGTTGGTCTTATTCTTTTCATTGTTAAAAATTACGTATAAAACAAACATTTAATGGATATATTTGAGCATACGTAGTTTTTGATTTTAGATTTTGTCGATTTTTGCGGGCTATTTTGCAAAAAAAGGCTGGTTATTTTTTTCCAAATCTTACCAAAATCTAATCAGTACCAGGGTGACTCACAAGCGACTTATCTACCGAATTTTGTTCACAAAATTCTAAAACTATAGGATCGACATTCATGTCGATCCTATAGCTTCTCAGCTAGAATGGATATATGCTTTCTCGGGCCATTTCGCTAACGTCTGTGTGTCTGTCTGTCTAAACGACAAGATCTTTTATCCCAAATTGTACCCAAAACTAATCAGCACCAGATATGCCACAAGTGACTTACCTGCCAAATTTTATTAAATTCGGTCAATTAAGGTTTTAGTTAGAGTAGATACAAAATCTACACTGACAGACATCTAGACACACACACAGACATCATGCTAAAAATTATTTTTTCGTATTCTAGAGGTCTCGAAACGCGTAGATACGTCGAAAAATCGAGTTGCGATTTTCGGCATGATTTTAATACTTTCCCTATACATTTCCATGTATTGCATTGGATGAAAAACGTATAATAAGAAACTTGTAGCAAATATTGGATGTTGGGTTATTTTGAGGATTAAGTATATATCAAAGACTTAGGCCTAAGTGTACCTACGGAAAGGACACCAGTTAAGGCTCCTAAATATACAGGCTGGCACAACACAGGCCATCTTGTCTCCCAGTTGAAGCTATGGCTGTACATGGCGAAAAAAAGGATTACATTCACATTTTCTGTTGGGATGTCGAGAAAATGAAAACCCTCTAGACAGATCTCTTGTATGATTGGGAGATTTTATTTTTACTTTCCCTGCAATACATGGTAATGTATAAGGAAAGTATTGGAATCATGCCGAAAATCGCAACTTAAGTTTTCGAAGGATCTACAAGTTTCGAGACCTCTAGAATACGAAAAAACTATTTTTAGCGTGACGGCTGTGTATGTGTCTGTGTGTCTGTCTGACTGTGCAGATTTTGTATCCACTCTAACTAAAAAACTAATGGACCGAATTTCATAAAATTTGGTGATCACTTGTGAGCGAAGCTGATGCTGATTAGTTTGGCGTATGATTTGAGATAAAAGATCCCGTTTTTTTGCGAAATGGCCCGCAAAAGCTTTTATCCACTCTAGCTGAAAAACTCATGGACCGAATTTTACAAAATTCGGTAGATGAGTTGCTTATAGGTCACCTTGGTGCTGATTAGATTTTGGTATGATTCGGAAAAAAAATAACATGTTTTTTTAGCGAAATGGCTCGCAAAAATCGTCAAAATCTAATAATATAAAGATATATAAAGTTATTATTATTTTTACTTTCCCTGCAATCACCTAATGTATAATGAAAGTATTGGAATCAATTGGAATCAATTGGGCGAAAATCACAAGTCGAGTTTTCGACGGATCTACACGTTTCGAGACCTCTAGAATACGAAAAAGCTATTTTAGCGTGCCGTCTGTGTGTGTGTCTGTCTGTCTGTGTGTGTGTATGTCTGTGCAATGTATGTATCCACTCTAACAAAAAAACTAATGTATCGAATGTCATAAAATTTAGTATGTAATTCACTGGGGTCAGACCCTGGTGCTGATTAGTTTTGGGTAGAATTCGTTAAAACAGAACCCACCTTTTTTGCGAAATGGTCCTTAGAAATTTCATGTATCTACTCCAGCTAAAATACTAATTGACCAAATTTCACAAAATTTGGTAGATAAGTTACTTGTAGGATGATCTGGTGCTGATTAGATTTTGGTCCGCTTCAGAAAAGAACAACCTGCCTTTTTGTACGAAATGGCCCGCAAAAATCATCAAAATCTAAAATAAAAAACTACGTAAGCAACGTTTTCAACAGATCATTTTAGGCGTTCTTGGACACGAAAAATATATTTTTAGCTTGACGTATATGTATGTGCCGGTGTGTCTGTTACAATGTATGTATCTGCTCACATACAAAAACACACACAAAATGTATATTATCAAAAACGGTGACCTCCCTCTTCAACTTACCCTATGTCTCAAAATTGCATTAAACTTGTGAATAGAAAAATGCCAAATTTTATTTCATTTTATAAGTAAATTAAATATATAACTAAATTAACGACAAAAAACCATCAGGACTATAAATCTCATGTTCTTAGGTTTTTACAGGAATGGGTGTGAAGGTGAACTGTTTCCGAAAATTAATTATTGCTGTTAACAGGAGATAAGAAATGCTGATGAAAATTACGTAACTTCACCGAGCGCTTAAGAAAGTGACGTCGAAGTTTTCGGGTGGGATTTGAGGCTTAACACAAATGCAATGATTGGGATGTCCTGAGTTTGGCACAGCTGACTTATTTAAAAATATGAGAAATTACTGCATTCAGTGTTTCCAGTGAAAAAAATGTTTTTACAAAATGTTATTAGGATATAATATTATTTTTTAGAATATTGAAATTTAGTCTTATAATGATTTTTCTTTCAATGGATGTATTTTTAAAACAATTTTTCATTCAAATAATAAAAAAATCTGATGTGGGGAACACTTGATTTTTCTTATATAATGCAATGAATTTGTTATTTTTACAATAAAAAAATGGGCTTTTCTTATAGTACCTATTTATATTCTTTTCAAGAAATTGAATTTTCGTCAATTAGTCGTCATTTTCACTGATTTAGTGTCATTTTCATCCATTTACCGAGATTTTCGTTAATTTGGCAACATTTAAAAAATCGTCAAGTTGGCGACATTCCGCCTAATTCGGCGCCAAAATCTCGCCAAGTGTTATGGACGGAGAAATCAGTTATTCTTATAACAGATAAATAACTATTGGCGTTCAAATACAAATTATTACTCAAAGTATCTTTTCTCATGAATGGAACGGGCTAGATCCACGAAAATGATGTCACTCAATTTATTGCATGATATTACATATGAAAAGTGAACATGTTTCTCAACAGTTAATATATATTTTTTAATTTATAGGATTTTTTGATAAATTTATTTGAACAATGTGCAATATCTCGAGAACGGTTCATGCTAACGTTCTAAAGTTTATGTCAATCGTTTTCTATGTAAAAATTACATTAGAAATGTCTATTTGCGTAACTTTATTAAAGGTTTTGATTTTTTGATGATTTTTTCAAAATTTCACTCGACAATTTAGGGGGTTCGGAACATTTGATTACGTTAAAAAACAATAGGCTTCCAGTATTCACGGATAGTGATTTTTGTCCCAAATTACATTCGAATCGCTCCATTCGTTCGTGAGATATCGTCTCTACAGGCTCTCCTCCATTTTCGCTCTCAAATTTCGCTCTCATTAGATAACTAGGCTTATTTCAAAGGTGGCATAGAGAAAATACGAAAAAACTAAAATATCTCGAGAACGGCTAGCCCTAGTGTAATGGGGTTGGTCGTCTTATTCTTTTCTTCGTTAAAAATTACGTATTAAACAAGCATTTAATGGACATATTTGAGTATACGTAGTTTTTTATTTTAGAGTTTGGAAATTTTTGCTGGCCATTTTGCAAAAAAAAGGCAGGTTACATTTTCGAATCGTACCAAAATCTAATCTGCATCATGACGTTCCACAAGTGACTTATCTACCGAATTATGTGAAATTCGGTCAATTAGTTTTTTAGTTAGAGTGGATACAAGCTCTTGCAGGCCATTTCGCAAAAAAAGCAGGTTGTTTTATCTCGAATCGTACCCAAACTAATCAGCACCTGATTCGCCCACAAGTGACGTACTTACCAAATTTTATGAAGTTCGGTCCATTAGTTTTTTAGTTAGAGTTGATACAAAATCTGTACAGACAGACACCCAAACACACGCAGATACGTCACGCTAAAAATAGTATTTTCGTATTCAAGAGGTCTCGAAACGTGTAGATCCGTCGAAAACTCGAGTTGCGATTTTCGGCATGATTCCATTACTTTCCTTATACATGCATTAATATGTATTGCACGGAAAGTAAAAAGTATTCATTATGTCATATTTTTTATAAATCCTATTAGAATAAATGATATGTAGATAAAAAATAACTCTTTTTAACACTTTACAACAAAGTTGAAAAGTGTTTATGACTTTGTTCATTCTGTCTGTCTGTCTGTCTGTCTGTCTGTCTGTCCGTTAGCACGATAACTGCCGTAAAAATGACTTTATCAAAATGAAATTTTAGTATGTTGTTCAGACTGTCTGTAGGACCTATGGGAATATAAATAAATAATATCACCCAATTAGTTTTTTATTGAACCCGGGTTGAAAGAATGAAATACATTGAACCCTATGGGACCTAATTTTTCAAACATTTTTTAAGAAAATTTAAAATTCACGAATTGCTTCGAAATTTTTAGAAAATATTCAGATTATCCCATAGAATATATAAAAAAAAATTCAGTAAAATATGTTAAGTAGTTTTTTAATTAAAAATTATTTAATATAGGGAAAAAAACAAATTCAATTAAATTCTGACTTTGGGATATCTTCCAGAAAGAAAAGAGAGATATATTATATAATAAATATCTCTCCATTTGTTTAAACGTTTTGCATATGGGAGTGGCTTCACATTTAAAAATAAATTTGGTAGATAACAATTTATCATTTTTTTAAATTTTATATAACTCTTCATGATAAATTTATTTGATGGCATTTTTAATGCACTTTCCTACGTCCTAGAGAGTTAAAACTTGGTACACAGCTTAAATTTGTTGAACATTTTATTCGACAAAAATTTGATGGATCTTTAAATATAGATCATACATTTTTTTCGAAATGGCCTGAAAATAATCCCCGTTCACTTCTATAAATCATTGCTGTAATATTGTTAAAAATTCTGATGTGGACAGCACATGTCTTTCCCTGCAGACTCATATTCGTTCTTTTTATTTATTTTTTCTATGACGTCATTTGAATTAATTTCAGTTGTTTTCGATGAAGTTTTTAAATATAATAAATTATCGTAGTATTATGATAGTTTTAAAAATATTACCGTGGAATGTATCGCTTTTCAGATATATTTAAACCAGGCAATTTTTATTTCAATGCCGTCATTTGAATGAAGTTCATGTTTTTCAATGAAGGTTTAATTTTTCAAATATAATAAATTAATGTAGTATTATGATAAGTTTTAAAATATTACCGAGGAATGTATTGCATTTTTGACTGTTTTAAATAAAATTGCATTGAAGTTGGAAAGTGTTTCATAATCAATGCTTTAAGCATGATTGATCTTTCTTGTTAAAATATTGCTGTTAATTACAAGGGTGTTGTTAACTATATTGCAGGCCGAAATTGATATAAAAATAACCTCTTGCTATCTTGAATTTCATCCAAGTTGGTCTTTATTCAACATCGCATTATTCAGTCTTCCTTTTAAAGTCCATGGAAGAATACCGAAGTTAAATGAGGATTTTCTTAAATCTGGCTGTTTAATATGTTTATTCAATTCCTCAAATCTATCCATTTATCACATGTACAAACGATATTCCGCGCGCGTTCTATACAGCTGTCGACACAGTAAAATGGGATTAATTTGCGAAATTCTAACCTTACGAAATAAAAAAAAATCGTTCTACTTTTTATTAACACTTAACAACAAAGTTGAAAAGTGTTTATGACTTTGTTCATTCTGTCTGTCTGTCTGTCTGTTCGTTAGCACGATAACTGCCGTAAAAATGACTTAATCAAAATGAAATTTTCGTATGTTGTTCAGACGGTTTGTAGGACCTATGGGAATATAAATGTAATATATATTCCCATATATAATAATAATATCACCCAATTAGTTTTGGATTGAACCCGGGTTGAAAAAATGAAATGCATTGAGCCCTATGGGACCTAATTTTTCAAACAATTTTTAAGCGAATTTAAAATTCACAAATTGCTTCGAAAATTTTAGGTAATATTCAAATTGTTTCATAAAACGTATAAAAAAAATTCAGCGAAATATATTCAGTAGTTTTTTAAATAAAAATTAAAATAATAATAGCACCTCTTATATGAAGCGATCACGTGACCATGATATGAAAAGATCACGAGACCCACTTCAAAATGATATATGGCATCCATCTTGTCTCAAAATCGTGATTTTTAAAGTTCTTTTTAATTCATATTGAGTGCTGTATCCGTCCTAAAACCACTTTATTTTAGCTTAAATTCTGTGCCACTACATACTGAAACAACGCAATTACAATATATTTGAGTTTAAATGCTCATCCAATTTTGATTATTTCTACAACGAAGCCTATCTTTCACCTATGTAAAATGTAAACAGCAAAATATATAGAATGAGTTGTATTAGAATTGCTGTATTTCTTTAACACAAAATCATTTTGTTCATGGAGTCTGCATAGCTGATATGAATGAAATATTCATTGATTTTACAAAGAGAAGGACGATTTTTTTCGGTGAAGTTTTACTCATAGAGTTTAATTACTTGTAGCTCCATGGTTTTAATTTTTAAATAAAATAAATTATTATAGTATTGTGATAAGTGACATGAATGGGAAATTATTTATGAATGAAATGCTGCTTTTATAAAGAGAACCAGGCGTGCTATTTTTTCTATGACGTCATTTGAATGAATTTCAGTTGTTTTCGATGAAGTTTTCAAATATAATAAATGATCGTAGTATTATGATAATTCTAAAATTATTACCTAGGAATACCATTTTAGAGATGTTTAAACCAGGCAATTTATATTTCAATGAAGTCATTTGAATGAAGTTCATTTTTTTCGATGAAGGTTTAAGTTTTCAAATATCATAAATTAATGTGGTATTGTGATAAGTTTTAAAATATTACTTAGGAATGTATTGCATTTTAGACATGTTTAAATAAAATTGCATTGAAGTTGGAATGTGTTTCATAATCAATGCTTTAAGTATGATTGATCTTTCTTGTTTAGTTTAGTATTATATTAATATCATAAGTATTGCGTTAAAAATGATATAAATGGGATTAATACTCGGTGAGAAATAATTTAATATTTTTAATTTCACTTTTCTGGTAAAATTTCGGCTTTAAAATTACATTTATTAGGGCAGATTATTTCTAATTGCCAAAGATACGAAAAGCAGATTGTTTGATAAAATGGCAGACATTTTGTTGAGACATTTTTTGATATATTGGTAGACAATTTGTCGCGAAATAAGAACTGCTGTTTTGAACTGCTTCACTTCCAACTCACTACTTATTATAAAACTGATTGCGGTGGAAGTCATCACCAATTTCTGAAGAATAAAAGAGGCTCAGCTTAGAAATAAAAGATGCGTTAAAGTCCCACCCTAAAAGGATCTTTACTGTTTTCTTGAGATAAGAGAATTTGATGAAAATTACGTAATTTTGCTAAGCATTAAAGTAAACAATAACAAGGTTTCCCAAGTGTGGTTTACAGCTTTTCAGCTTAAAGACAAACTAATGCTTTGTGTTTGTAGTTATCGTCTTGCTCGAAAAACATGTTATGATTTCATTATATGTTTTTAGGTTTGTTTATACATAAATTGTCATTAAACATACATCATTTGCTAAGAACAATGGATCACATTATATTATTCAAAATATTAAAATTATTGTATTGCAAAAATAACTAGAAAAATGAAGTTGTATGTAGACAGAAAATGACTTTCGCCGTAGAACATAATCTTTCCCCAACTCCAAAGGTGATATTATTCAAAAATTTGTTATTTTTGAGTTGGTGCTATAATATGGTAAAAATTAGTTCAGAAACTAGTAGAAATGTGTTGATATGGTTGTTAATTGAGTTCTTAAGCATATAAATTAAAGGGTTAGCGAAATAAAATTAATTATCATTGTGATTATAGACAATAAAAGCTTTATTACAACTTTAAAAGTTTCAAATTTGACAAAATACATCAAAGTTAAGAAATACATTAATCTGCAATTATTCGTTTTGTGCACTGCTAAAATTTAAAAATTACATTAAGCATTTATATCGCTAGGAATGGGTACAAATTATGCCAACACAACCCGTGATATAAATTCACATATGATGGAATTTTTGCGTGCTTTAATTTTAATATACCTTAAATTGATTCTTTAAAAGATGCATATGGTTGAATACAGCAATTATATTGTAAACACAGTTAAACCAGCATGGTAATATTTCAGAGCATGCGCAACTAGCAGGATTTCAACGAAACAATCTTACAATACAGTCCTATGGTTGTACATATCTAGCAATCTTTTGAAATGTAGATATGATGTCCAATACTGTAAAGACGCACACGGATACACATATATGCACAAACATAGATTATTTTTTTTCTAAAAGTAGGTGAAAAGTATATTAAGAGAAAATAAAAATTTCAAAATGTTTGAAAAATAGTTTTTATATATAATATCATAAAGGGAGTGAAATTATAAAATGATTATCACATGACATTTTTCACAGTCTTATAGCTCAAATGTTCGTTTTCCAACTATTTCTGTATATTTTACATTTCACGTCAAATAATAAATATGTAAGTTTTAAACCAAATATATTAGGAAACGTAATATTTTCCGTAGCTTAAAGCTTATAACGCCATAAAAAAGATCGGCTTGACAAGTTGGATGGATGGCACGATTCCTTGCAACGTCGTATAAAGTAAATCGACGCGGAAAGGCATTGGTGATGTGGTTCCTTGCAATATCGTATAAAGTAGATTGACACTCACAGAAATTGGCGGTGTGATTTCTTGCAGCATCGTATAAAGCAAATCAACGCGCAAAGAAATTGGTGGTGTGATCCCTTGCAACATCGTATAAAGTAGATTAGCGCACACGAAAATTGGTGTGATTCGTATAAAGTAAATGGATGCTCAAGGAAATCTGTATGTGTGATTCCTTGCAACATTATAATTGAGATCGGCGCGGCAAGAAAATTGGTGGTGTGATACCTTGCAACATCGTGTAAATGAGATCGGCGCGGCAAGGAACTTAATGGTGTGATTCCTTGCAACATCGTATAAATGAGATCGGCGCGTCAAGGAGGCGGGCGATGTGATTCCTTACTGTCAATATATTTTGGCAATAGTTTCCGAGCAATTCAATCCTGAAGTCTAAATAGTATATACATTTGGTGACTAAGATGTACTACATACCTAATGTGGAAATTGGAATTTTTCCATTTCTCAACAATTTATAGCAGCAGTTTTAATCACAAATAGTACTAAGAAAATGATGCTATCGTCTAAAACAGAAGCAATAAAGAGGTCGTGTAGATATAAAATTGATAATCTATGTGTAATATGATAGGCAATAAATGCTGTAATTCAAAACGTAACGGCACATGAATGTATTTTATTTTCTTATATTTCATTGCATTTTCATGCTCGTATTATTTATATGCAGTAGCATTCGTAAAAAAATATAAACATAATTATATTTTAGTGTCAGAGAACCGATAATACTATAATTTATTTTAAAAAGAAAAGTGATGTTTCTATTAGCTCAATGGATAGAGCTTCACCTGGCTAATGATATGGAGACAGTTCCATTCCCCGCTTAGACAAGGATTTCTTAGAGTATCATTTAAATTAGTATAGAGAAATAAAAATGACTATATATGAGTCCGACTTGAAAGTTATATAGCGATATAAATAGCCATATAGTATAGCGACTTGGCGATATAATATAGAGATATAAACATTATATTTTTGTACAATTGTAAACTACAAATTGGTACCATGTTCATATGATAATAAAATTCCAAATTCATCCGAGTCCTTCAAAAACAGTTTAACAAATATACGCTACGGAACCTGCTTGAAGGTAAACGTAACAGCAACATAAATACATTTTATTATCTTCTATTTCTATGTCTGGAATTATTTATAAGCAGTAGAATTCGTAAAATGATGATACATAAACATAATTATATTTCAGTGTCAGAGAATCAATAATATTGTCATTTATTTTATGCTCACTAGCGCCATCTATCTAAGAAAATGTAAACGTGAGATATTAAATGTAGATATTAGGAAGCAAAAATAAAATTTCTATTTCGAAGTTAGCTGCGTTCGCAAGTTTGTAATTAACGGTTGCACAATTTTTTATAAATTATTATTATTTTTGCTCTTCAAGTATTAGGTGTTTTTAAATATCTTATACGGTAATTTGTTCGAATTTGGTCGAAAACTTATTTGGAAACTCCTAAGAGGTTGTTTGAAAATAATAATTTTAATAAAGCATTGTTATATAAGTATGTAAAGTATCGAAATTAAATCTGAAACTTGGAGTGTAAAAATGTTATGTTATCTATATTTTATTACATAAACGTTATATTTATGTGCATATATTTTTGAACTTCTATGCCACAATTGCCGCATTTGCATAGGGTCTTCTAAAGAATATTCTGCAAATTTGTTTTATTTCTAGCATTTTTCTAGCATTTTATAGAACTTAAAATCGACAGTTGTTAAATTGAGATGTTTTGCTGGGTTTTTATTTGAATGTTACTAAATCAGTGACTAACCTAATATTCATAAATTAATGTATGTCGTATTCAGGGAAATTACAATATGTCTACACTTTTCAATATGCTACAAAATTTACCCTTTATATAAACTGTATTAGATGTTAATCTTGTCATCCTCCTATAATACCTTCAAAAATCTTTAAATACATATTGAAAACACACTTGATTCGATCAGTATTACTTTATTCTATAAGATCCTCTAACAAAATTTAATTACTATAAAATCCGTAATAAAGCATATTTAGTATAAACCCTTTCAACTAAACTTAGTTTTATGACCCTGCAGATCCCCCCCCCCCTAAAGTGCACATTATATACAAGTCCGCCAAAAATACCTATACATACATACTTAAACTCGCTACATTTTGGATATAAAATATTAATTGATTAGTTCACACAAAGTGATACGGATTGTCAAAGATGTTAAACAGTTTTTTCTTTATAGTAAATTGTCGCCAACTTGGCAAAATTTCCATGAAGTCAACAAGTTGAGGATGTTGTCACCAAGTTCACAAAAAATTTATCCACATCGTTAAATTTTTCGAAGTTTTTCGTTGTGAAACAGATATTTGCATAGACAGAAATATTGGAATTGCTTGTATTTAGACCTTAGGGAAATTTGAATTTCAGTCAGTGTAAGTTATTACTAATCATGTTTAAATTACCATTGCATTTAAAACCACGTGTGCTATCCCTGAGACATCAGATATCGTTAGCCTAGTCTGTGACAAATATATATTTTGATTTTATCTGTGCACTCTAATTAGCTACTAGGGATACTTCACCATGTTACTCTCAACTGACTCCCTGCATATGAAATTAGGGACTTTCACAGATCAAATAATAATGATCCAGAAATACAGTGAAGAGAGTATTACTTTATTTTATTAAATTAGTCTTTAGAAATATTGAAACTTTAACATATAAACTATATACAGAATATATCCTTAGCCTAGCGTGTAATAAATATATATTTTGATTTTATCTTTGCACTCTAATTAGCCACTAGGGACACTTCACCATGTTACTCTCAACTGGCATCCATGCAAATAAAATTAGGGACTTTCACATATCAAATAATAATGCTCAAAAAATACAGCGAACAAAGTATTATTTTATTTTATTAAATTACTCTTTAGAAATATTGAAACTTTAGCTTATAAACTTTATACAGAATATATCATTAGCCGAGCGTGTACTAAATATATATTTTGATTTTATCTTTGCACTCTAATTAGCCACTAGGGACACTTCACCATGTTACTCTCAACTGCCATTCCTGCAAATGAAATTAGGGACTTTCACATATCAAATAATAATGCTCGAGAAATACAGCGAAGAAAGTATTACTTTATTTTATTAAATTACTCTTTAAAAATATTGAAACTTTAGCTTATAAACTTTATACAGAATATATCATTAGCCTAGCCTGTACTAAATATATATTTTGATTTTATCTTTGCACTCAAATTAGCCACTAGGGACACTTCACCTTGTTACTCTCAACTGCCATTCCTGCAAATGAAATTAGGGACTTTCACATGTCAAATAATAATGCTCAAGAAATACAGCGAAGAAAGTATTATTTTATTTTATTAAATTACTCTTTAGAAATATTAAAACTTTAGTTTATAAACTTTATACAGAATATGTCATTAGCCAAGCCTGTACTGAATATATATTTTGATTTTATCTATGCACTCAAATTAGCCACTAGGGACACTTCATCATGTTACTCTCAACTGATATCCCTGCAAATGAAATTAGGGACATTCATAAATCAAATAATAATGCTCGAGAAATACAGTGAAGAGTATTTTACCTTATTTTATTAAATTAGTCTTTAAAGATATTGATACTTTCGCGTATAAACTATATACACAAAATATCGTTAGCATAGCCTGTAATAAATATATATTTTGATTTTAGTTTTGCACTTCAATTAGCAACTAGGGGCACGTTACCTTGTTACTCTCAACTGCCATCCCTGCAAATGAAATAAAGGACTTTCACAGATCAAGTAATTATGCCCTAGAAATACAGTGGAGAGAGTTGTTGTTGTTGAGACCCAGACCGTCCGATCTACCAGAAAGGTGTAAGGTAACTGTATGGACGGCCGGGAAGTGCCACCCAATTTAGACCGGAACCCAGTGGGGGAGGCATCCACAGGGACCGTACCCTCCTTCCCCTACCACCAACCTCTCGGAAGGACTTACGGACCCACATGTTTAACGTGATCGTACTCCGCATGAACACGGCGGCATTTGTGGTAGCGTGCAAATCTAGCGCGCAAACCACGGGGATACCGCACCCGAGATGGCCAACAGCACGCGGTGTTCCGAGGTGGTCACCCACCAAGTACTAACCGCTCCCGCTGCTGCTTGACTTCGGTGATCTAACGAGAACCGGTGTTTTCAGCACGGTACGGCCGTTGGCCCGCAGTGGAGAGAGTTGAAGACCCAGACCGTCCGACTCGTCCAAAGGACTAGGAGCAACTATTTGGACGGCCGGGCAGTGGAGAGAGTGTATTACTTCGTTTTATTAAATCAATCTTTAGAAATATTGAAACAATAACCATTAAACTACATACACATGCTATTGTAAGCCTAGCTTGTAATAAATATATATTAATATTTTAGCTTTACACTCTAATTACGACTAGGCTCTTCACTCTGTTCTTCTCGACAAACATTCCTGATAATGAAATTAGAGATTTCACATATCAAACAAATATGCCCAAGAAATACAGTGGAGAGAATACGAGTTCATTTTATCAAATTAGTCTTTAGAAATATTGAAACTATTGTCTTTAAACTACATATATAAGATATCATTAGCCTATCCTGAAGTAAATAAATATTTTGATTTTAGCTTTGCATTTCAATTAGCAACTACGCTCTTCACCCTGTTCCTTCTCAACTAACATTCCAGCAAATCAAAACTCGAAACTCTCATAGATCAAATAATTATGCTCGAAAAATACAGTCAAGAACATTTGACTTCACTTTATGAGATCATTTATAGAGAAATATTGAAACCATGAATTAACAATTTTAATAGTAACACGTTCTACACAGCAGTACATATATTGGTATAGATATTTTAGAATAAAGTATTACATCATACTTAAAGTCTGTCATCACAACTTATTATGTAACAAACATAACACGTTACTTAAGTGTATATTTGTACTAGTTTGATTATACAGTAGACTCTCATTTTTATAAATCAGTACCGAGCACAAAAACGTTCGTTAAATACAAAATTTATAAATAGAAATAACATTAACAAACCCAAAAATACATTCAAAACGTATCTTTATTGTCTAGATATTTAAAAAAAAAAAAATCATTGATTTTGGTTTGCTGTAGAACAATACTCTTTGATAACCATACGGTTATATTGAGTTAATAATAGCAATCGTGCCAGAGTTAAAGTTTGCTTAAAAAGAAAGAAAGCGACATAAATCTGACAGCTATATGGTGGCTTCTTCAAGTGTAGATCTAGGGAGTTCCTCGCATATTGCTTTGCCATCGGAAAGTACTTCTGTGTTCGGCATCAGAACTATGGAATAATATTCCAGCCGTCAAGCATTTCATCCGTACATACATTGCTCCCGTTTATACCCTAAATCTAGAAATCTATAAAAATCAACTTTCAGGAACTTGTGGGATCCTGCAGAAATGTCCCTGTAGCCAAACTTGAACAGCACTGGAATTGCTATTCGAGATGTTTCCATTTATAGCTGCTCATCTTAAATGAAGCCGAAAATCACATCCTCCAATACGCTTTTTTGCTTGCATACTACTCATAGGTATTTTCTCATATTTTAAAATGTCTGGGCTTCTTTGGTGGTAACTGTTGATTCGGCAGCATTGTGTTTCGTTTGGGAACAAGGGAAAATTAATAAAACCCAGTTCATAAAAAAGAGAATGTACATTTTTAGTTCGCTTATCTGAATTAAAATTGACATTTAATTCTATGGAATAATAATTGGGACTCACGAATTAGTTCATAAATACGAATATTTCGTATATTCTTGAAAATGGGTGTTGACTGTATTATTATGCGTCGACAGATTTAATATCCTGTGAATATATTTTATATTCATAGGAACTGTCTATATGGACGTTTCTAAAGTTAGTAACTTTCTGCTATTGTAGATAACAGCATCCGTGGTCTGGTTTTGCTCTTATTATGTGCTAGTCAAAATGGAAAGTCCCAAAATGAGACAACATCAAGAAAACTTGATATGTTTCGCAAGTGCGAATTCGCTTTAGCGAATATATGTGGAGTTAACCAAAGTCAGTCATATTGTGCAGCAGGATTCAAATTTCCTAAAGATTGAGCTGAAGCTATATTGAGCTACAGCAGCCAAAGTCATACTATGGGAGGGAGCTTTCATTGTTTGGATTCCACTCCCATTGAAGATAATAACATCCCCTATTTTACATTCCCCTATTCTCTGAGTATGAGCTTGGTTTTTGCACCCACGTTCGGTCTGAATTCACCCTTTAAAAAATTTAAACTGCTTACGTGGTAGGACTGGATCTGTCCGTCTTTGCATAGATTGTACGAGTGCAAACTTCATCTGCGCATAAAAATTCGGTCTGAGTTCAAATTTCAAGAATTTGAAGCCAGCTGCATAGTAGAGCTGAATTTGCCCATTGTCTCACGATATGTTGACATTTCAATTACAGATGCCAATCAATAACAATGTCAATGCAGATGTTAATAAGCACTTTAAATGCATCCACGAGAACCAATCGGAACTCACACATAAGTGAACAGCGTGCATCCCCTTCATCACCAACAACAAATCAGAAGAGGTGGTATGACATCACAGGGGGAAAAAAAGTAGTTCCAGAGTTTTTCGAGAAGTTTCGGGAGATTCAATTTTTCGACAGCATCCTAGAAACACGTAAAATTTAGGAGTATCAAAAATCTCCTACGATCGCACAAAGAAAATGTGGATCATCAATGTGATGAGTATGTGTTTAGTGAATGTAAGTAGCGTATCAAGTATGCGCAGACATCCAGCGAAGTGTGTTCTTGACTAAATGTCAAAGTGCAAAAATTATGAGGTATTTAAGCAATTCCATCTGTTACTAATGATCACGGAAGGCACATAATACATATCGAATATTTAGCAGTACTTGAGTAAGAACTCAAATCTTATTAAAGAACTATTGTGTTTAAATAAAAAGCGGTATATATTTTCGGTATATAGTAATAATTTGTATAAATATATGTGTCACTTAAATAGTTGTTATAGATATATATGTATATATCACTTAAAATGATTTTATGAGTAAACGTTATGAATAATCAAGATAGTTATATATGTGAAATTAAATAATTGATCAATTTAAATCAGAGTTATTATTTCATGTCTTGTGTGTTATTCTCCTATGCTCGTGAGCCGGAGTTGCCATACTCCACCCATAGTGAAGGCATCAAAGGTAAGTGCTTGTAGAGTAAATTTTGGGTAAGGACAATTTACTTTATGACATCCTTCTATGCAGATATCCATACGATTGTGGCAAACAGTAGGTTTTCTTGCTGCTTTTAGAATTGTCTACTACTATATGCTGTAGAATTCATAAATACTAAAGCGGTTCAAGTATGTTGTCATTTGTATTGATAATGTGATCCTGACTTTGGGAGAGATTGATTTGATAGTATGATTTGTCTATAGTTTTGCCGTAACCAACACAGTGAAATTATTTTCATTCTGGTTTATATATTTTGCTACGGAATATTTGGATAAAAATATCATAAAATTCGGAGTACCTAAAAACTTAATCTAATTTTATAAAAGTAAAATCTGGAATCTAAATCGGTGTTGTTTATGTGAGCTTAACTTCTTATACACGAAAGTAATTCTACTCATATAACAACGTTCACAGCAACAAGAAAGCAACGTACGTCTTCTATTGGAATTATACATTGATGAATTGCATAATAGTTACTTAAAACGAATTTCCATAATATATTCTAAGGTATTGCTAGTATGTTATGAGTATACGCAACCTAAATTTATTTAAATTTTGACTTTGTTTCTTAATTAGACAGATTCAAGAGATGCCTCCAACATCAGTTTTCATTTGGTGTTTCAGTAAATCCGATTATGCATACCGGAAAACAAAGTAGCTTGTTTAGAATCCGTCACGAAATGGATATTCATACCCTGCCACATTTAAATATGCTATAGGGCTGACATTTGCGCAAGATTCTCCTTTTATGTTCCTGAATTTACGTGTTCGGTGGTTAAGCAATTTTACTTGAATTGAAATTTACTTTATCATTTATTTAATGCCCAATTTTTCACGAAAATTGAATTTGTGATTAGTTCGTAATCAACATCGTGTGTTCCTGGAATTGACAGATTGTATCTGGTGTACTATTAATAATTAGTTTCAGAGAAGTAGAGTGTGCAAGACAAAATTCAATATTTTGGACTTACGGTATATGCCATCGAAGAATATATATATATATATATATATATATATACATAATAAAAATAGGTTATGTAACTGCAAAATGCAAAGGTATATTAGAGATGAGTTGCTAATACATATACAAAAACCATAACTTAAAAAATAAGAATTCCAAAATTAAAACTAAATGTAAATACATTTTAATCATCTACTTTTACGGAAGGGGAATACAGAGCAAACAAACACTATGAATTTCTAATTTGTAAAAATAAAAGATTCAATAATAAAGGGATTGTAAGGGAAATGAATCAGCCAGAGGAACTTATAAAGAACAACATTCTAGCATAAATTAGTAAAGGTTTATTAAATTACATCGTCGTCATCGCATCGTAACAAACCAATATATATAGTACATCGAGTGCGTCGAACATCGTATTACATCGTATGCGGACATCAATCGTACATCATATGCGGGCATCAATCGTACATCATATGGCGGGCATCAAACGTCGAATATATATATCATCACGAGATTCACTGAACTGAGTCCTGCTAGCGCAAGGTTACAAGAAAATAGTTCTCGGTTGCGGTTGGTGCTTACAATTAGCTTACAATCGGCCATCGTGCAAAATAGGCGTCCTCGTCTACGGTGCATCTGCGGTAGTCTTGCAATCTACATCCTCAAAGTCATAATGTTCCTCGTCGTTCACTAATTTGAACAGTTTCAATTGCGAGGCGCGTGTAGCTGTTTCGTAACTTGGACGTCGTCTTCGTCCTTGTCCAATATTCCGCAGATCAGACACTCTATATGTGTCAGAGGGTAAAACTGTTTCTACCACTAAGGGTACACGGTACCGTGCTTGTAGTTTTGTGCTGCTACCAGTGTGCTCTGGCAAACGCTTCAGAAGGACAACATCACCGACTTCATACTTACAATCAGGGCAATGTCGTTTATCGTAATTTTTCTTCATTTTAGCTTGAGACTCAAAAATAACGTCTTTTACTTTTGCCTGTAGGATTTTGGGTTCACAATATTTCCCTTCTTCCGGTAACAGATCAATTGGAAAATCATTAGTTCTTTCTGGTACATAACCATACAACAACTCGAATGCAGATTTGCCAGTGGATTTGTTTAGTGTCCAGTTTATTTGACTTTGGACTTCTGTCAGAAATTTGTCCCAATCCTTTTGGTTATCTTTATTACAACTGGCAGTAATAGCAGGGATCAAAATTCGATTTATTCGTTCGACATGGCCATTTGCTTGGGATCGTTGGCTGCAAATTAATGCGTGTTTAATTTTTCTTTCACTGCAGTATTCAGTGAATGCCTTTGAGGTAAAACATGTTCCTCGATCAGAGATTATTCGAAGCGGAGCTCAAATCTTTGATAAACTCATCTAAACATTTGATCACATTAGCCGTTGTGCAAGTGGAACAAGCATGTAAACGTATGAACTTCGTTAAGTTATCTATGATGACAAAAAATTCCTTGTTTCTGCGGGAACTAGTTGTAAGAGGTCCAAGAAAATCAATATGGATAATTTCAAATGGTCGTCATTCAGGGGGAATTGGGTTTAACTTCCCTTGAACTTTTCCAGCAGGAACTTTGTTAAAAGCGCAGCTAACACATTGTCGTATATGCTGCTTTATGCAATTGGTCATATTTGGAAACCAAAATTTTTCTTGAATTAACTGTCTAACTTTATCGACTCCAAAGTGTCCAGCAAAATCATGATATCGGACAGCTAAATACTTCCGCATGGGTCGAGGCATAACAACCAGTTTCTTGATTGCATCACGATCTGTTATTTCTCTATAAATAATTCCGTTTTCCAGAATATACTGATTGGTAAGTTGACGTT
This sequence comes from Amaurobius ferox, assembly GCA_951213105.1. Classification (NCBI taxonomy): domain Eukaryota; kingdom Metazoa; phylum Arthropoda; class Arachnida; order Araneae; family Amaurobiidae; genus Amaurobius; species Amaurobius ferox. Next base: position 51,316,462 of record OX578148.1, on the reverse strand, counting down.
CTGCTGAGTTTCGGTTAATTGAAGGTTTAGTTATTGCTTGCAAAGTACTTTGTACTTCCTTATCCTGAGATTGAAGTAAAGCTACCTGAGATCGTTTTCAGTAGCAGTATACAGTATTGTAGGTGAATCTGTTAGTTCAACAGGGCTTGTTAGATCGAATTCATCATTTGGAGTATATTTTCGTTCTTCTACTGGTACTCTACTAAGGGCATCAACGTGGCACATTTTATCCCCTGAACGATGTTTTACTTCATAGTCGAATTCGCTCAAGAGTTCTGCCCACCGGGCTATCTGAGGTTTGAGATTCCTTTGAGTGACAAGAAATGTTATCGCTGAACAGTCCGTTACTAAAATAAAATGTTTTCCAATAAGAAATGGTCGCAATCGAGTCATTGACCAAACAGTAGCAATCAACTCTAAACGACTTGAGTGGTACACTGCTTCATCGGGACTCGTTCGACGGCTTACGCAGTATACTAGACGTAATATTTTATCTTTATCGTATTGCAGGAGCATTCCAGACAATCCAACTGAACTTGCATCGGTGTGGAGTTCAGTTTCATCACGGTTGTCATAAAGTTTTAGTACTGGTTTAGAAGTTAAACGTAACTTTAATTCATCAAATACTTTCTGGTGATCCGCAGTCCATTCAAATGTAGAATTATTCTTCAACAATTGGGTTAACGGAGATGCTAATAAAGCATAGCGTTCTATAAATCTGCGAAAGAAACTAGAAAGCCCTAAAAATCGTCTCAATTCACTTACATTTCTTGGTGGTGGAATTTCTGAAATTGCAGCAAGTTTTCGAGATCCAGGTTTTATTTCGTCCTTTGATATTGAGAAACCCAAATAGTCTATTTCTTCCATCGCAAATTCACATTTCGATAGTTTGAGCGTTATTCCTGCTTCACGAAGTTTCGTCAGAACTTTACGCAATCTAGTTATCAAATCTTCAACTGTTTTAGCTGCTATGAGCATATCGTCGATAAAGCAAGTTACGACATTCCACAAGAGATCGCACAGCGCCACTGTCATGGCTCTTTGAAAAACAGCAGGTCCATTTGTTAATCCCAAAATTAATCATTTTGGCTCATAATGGCCATCGGGTGTAACAAATGCTGCCTTGTGTCTTGAATCTGCATGTAGAGGAATCTGGTTGAAACCTTGTGCAGCATCGAGAATACAGAAAAGATTATATCCAGTCAATCTATCAAGTAAGTCATCAATGTGTGGCAAAGGAAATTTATCTTTTACCGTCTGTGCATTTAAACGCCTATAATCTATGACCATACGGTAATCTCCTGTTTTCTTCTTTACTAACAATACAGGGCTACTATAATCCGAAGTACTATTTTAAATGATTCCTTGTTCTTTCAGTTCGGTAATAATTTTTCGTAAATTTTCACGTTCATGATATGACGTACGGCATGGAACATGCGAAACAGGCTTGCTTCCAAGAACTTCCGTAATTTTCATAGTTGTGGTTTTGATGCCTCCCAACTCATTAGTTTTCACTGCAATATAGTCTCTGAATTCATTTAAAATATCGCACACCTTTTGTGCTTCTGATTCTGTGAGCTGAGATCCGACTTTAATTTGACTTAACATTAACGGTTCACGAAATGAAGGTTCTTGATCTTCTAATTGGATATGTAAACTTTCACCAAATTCAAAGGAATTATCAAAAGTTTCATTTTCCTCACAATTATTTTGTGTAACATTTAAGTAATTCTCATGAAAATTTTCTTTTTCATAGTTCTCTATTACTGTAATTGGAATTACATTCCCTCTAAGGACGACTTGATTTTCTTTTATGCGAATTTTACTATTGGTAAAATTTATGACTGAAACACACGCTACACCATTTTGAACATACATTTCATTAGCTTGAGAGTTCTGCTCTTCAATAATAAAGGAATTTAAATTTATACTACCATTTACAGAATTAACCAACAGTATACTATGAGGTTCTACAATCACAGTTTTTTCACTTTTAAGAACTGCTTTGCAAATCGAATCATTTTCAAGATTAAAATTTTCTAACAAATCGAAATTATTTTTATCTACTAACATAGAATTTCCTTGTTTTCGTACTAATGCTACATTTGGAAGATCAATAACATTTGTCCCTATAAGTACATCAGGTCCTTTGAAACTATCATCAGGAACAACAAGAAAGCGAATCGATCTTAACTTCATCGCATCAATAACAATACTGCAATAAACAACACTAAAGGGTTGTTGTTGTTGAAACCCAGACCGTCCAACCTACCAGAAAGATGTAAGGTAACTGTTTGGACGGTCGGGAAGTGCCACCCAATTTAGACCGGAACCCAGTGGGAGAGGCATCCACAGGGACCGTACCCTCCTTCCCCTACCACTAACCTCTCGGAAGGACTTTCGGACCCACATGTTTAACGTGATCGTACTCCGCATGAACACGGCGGCAGTTTTGGCAGCGGCTGGAATCGAACCCGGGCCAACCGAGTGCAACTCCAGCGCGCTAACCAAAGGGCTACCGCGCCCGCAACACTAAAGGGTGTCAAACTGCCCCCAATACCTTTTAAGTTTTCTGGTGCTTCTTTTTCAATAGTTTTATTAAGAGCTGATACCAATTTAAGTTTCATTAAACTCACATTCGAACCTGTGTCTATAATAGATGAAATTGAATTTAACCCGTCAACATTTATAAATTTATATGACTGATGCAGAGGTATAATATTCGAAACACATAAAGAAGTTGGATGTTTGACTTCAATGCAATCTTTAGTACCATGACCCTCCTTTTTACACTTTGTGCAATATTTTTGACGTTTAGGTTTTCCACAATCACGCGAAAAATGTCCCTTTCCATAGCAGTTATAACAAGTATCAGGACCAGCAAGTTTTTTTCTATCCCATTCTTTCACGGTTTGAACTTCTGCTTTTATTTCATTTGGTACATGGAACTTATTGATTTGATTGTTTTTCCTCGCATACTCAAAATACTGACGGGGTTCAACTGACCGCGCAATTCTTCTACCGCCCCTAACACTTTCGTATTTATCTAATTTGTCTGCAAGTTCACTGGGAGATACAAATTTCGACCAATCATCCAAAAACTGATCTTTAATATCATGTGGAATATTCCTCTTTAATTGATCTGTTATAATCAAATCTTTAAGTTTTCCAAAATTGTTTATATCCAATCCTTTGATCCATTCTTCAAAATAATTTTTCAATTCGAAAGTAAAATCGCGCCAAGTGTCTTTAGGTGATTTTTGATGATATACAAACTTCTGCCGAAATTTCTCCGGGCTTAACCTAAACCTCTTTAATAATAAATTCTTGACATGCTCATAGTTACTTGCTACTTCATCGGATTCACGTGCAACTAATTGTGATATTTCGTACGGTAATAGCACTAGTAAATGGGCTACTAAATCATCTTCATGTATGTTTGCTCTACTCGCCTGTCTTTCAAATAACGTTAAATGAAAACTAATATCACCTTCTTTCATTTCAAATTTCTGCATCAAAAGTTGTAAATTACAACGCTTGCCTTTATTTTCAGAATTTTCAACATTACGCGAACTTAAATTCAACTCATAAATGTTCATTTTGTTCGAAGTTTCAATCTTTAATTTTTCCAGTTCAAACTCATACTTTAATTTTTCCCTATCCATTCCAATTCCTTATCATGCGCTAATTTTTCTTGCACTAATTTTTCTTTTTCTGCTTCTTTTCTATCAAAAATTATAGTTTCTAACATTTGTTTTACAAAATCTTCATCGTATTCTTTACTACTTAATATTTTTGTTTTTTACTCTAAAATTTTATCTTCTGGAAGAATAATTTCCCCAACTTCGCGAGCTAACAACATTAAATCAGCCTTTCTTCCTCTGGCTAAATACGCCATTTTCAGTATCTATTATATCAATGTATTATACAGTATCAAATAAAAATTACTTTCTTAGTCAAAACTGAGTATCAGAATACTGCATTTTAAACTACATCAACATCGCAATACATTCAAATCAACATTATCCGAAAGCATTTATTTACCTGGTGAAATCATCAATCGTACATCATATGCGGGCATCAATCGTACATCATATGCGGGCATCAAACGTCGAATATATATATAATCACGATATTCACTGAACTGAGTACTGCTAGAGCAAGGTTACAAGAAAATAGTTCTCGGTTGCGGTTGCCGCTTGCAATTAGCTTACAGGATGAATAATCAACAAATATCAATGCTGAGATTTCGAAAATGGAAAATAAATGAACAGAAAAAGACGAATCACTAAAGTCAAACATGTGGTGAAGCTTTAAGCTTAAAAAGGAGATCATCTTGATATAAATTCTTTATCAGGGCCGAGTATTTATATTCCAAAATGACGAAGAAAAGTTTTCTGAAAAGGTACACACACACACATACACACACACACACACACATATATATATATATATATACATACATATATATACAGAGAGAGAGAGGAGAGAGAGAGAGCAGAGAGAGAGAGAGAGCAGAGAGAGAGAGAGAGAGAGAGAGGATTAGCTGAATGTTACGGTATATTGCATTGTATTTACATCCCCTTATACTTTAGCCTCACTGTTTTCGATTATATTATACGTCCTATTATTTTGTAGCTCTTAATGTAAAATATCACCTTTTATTGCCTTTACGCAACACTGTTATTTATTTCTCACGATTGGCAACAGTAGTTCTCTACTGTTATCCTTTGCGATTGGCTACACTGGTCTCTTCATTCTGAGCTCCGATGATTAGGACATTTGCAGAGTTTTTTTCAGGTATTCTTGTTTCCTTTATAATTTATCTATCTTTATGTATGTAGTATCTATCTTTATCTATCTTATGTATGTAGTATCTTTATGTATGTTATTAGAGTTTATAGATATAATCTGTCTTTTTTGTATTAAATAGGGAATTTTGTTATTATAATTCCCTATTTAATACAAAAAAGGGAGAAAATGCTTACTTAAAGGATATGGCAGAGGTATAGAACGATGAAAGTGATAATAACGAATAGCGCATGCGTGGACTTCTGTTATATATGATGCACTCCATCGTAACCGACAGGGGCATTTGCTGCATTTCCATTCTTTCCCTTGCGATCCTAGTCGATTCCTATTTGTTTTCTTTGCACTTTTTCGAGTGTTTTTGATTTGACACATTTACGGAAGTATGGCTTCTGCATGGCATTGGTACCGTGAGTGTTGCCCGGGCATAAAAGCAGTCTTTTAAACGGGAAAGAGGGGTCGCCATCCCCCTCTACCATTTTATGCCTTGCATTTGGTCATTTCCCCTCTCTTTTTCATATGAATCTTGTATGTTACTTTAGGAGAATGTGCTGCATTGCGCCAACTTCTGGAGAAAAATTGGATAACTGTGAAATAATTTTATTTTAATATGTTTACTATGCTATATATATATATATATATATATATCAAAGAAAACGTAAAGATATGAATTGGGAATGCCAGATATATTGCATAAAAATGGCAGAGAGGGATGGCGACCTCTCATTCCCGTTTACAGCGCTTTTTGCCCTGGCAACGCTCACTGAACCAATGCAAAACAATGACAGGGCCCCCGTATATGTGCAAAATTGAAGGCACTCGATCGAAGACAGAAATGAAGGGCGACAGGAAACTAAGAATGAAGAGATGTTGAAATATCGAAATATCGATAAGATAACCAAAAGAACCGGAATTTGCACAAGACTACCTCTTAAAGTACATCTTATTAACGCATGCGTACATCATGATTCACTGTTATATGATGTCATGTTACCCATGTCACGTTTAAATAAGTAGTCTTCTTATTTGTTAAAAAAAAGGAATTATAATGATGCTTTAGAAAATTTATCGGGTAATTCTTTTTATATGCTTCATACATGAATCTTCTGTTGCAGTGGATACACTCTTTTTTTAATGTATCGTTGTTGAGATTTCTTCTAAGGTGTCAAGTGATGATATTTCTGAAAATATTAATAGTCAAATTTGAATTCCATTCTATGATTTCGTTAATCGCCATGTTGTAACTTTCGCGTTTATCGTACAATGCTGTATAAATTCCTGTTTCATTGTCGTATTTGATGGTGATATCCAGGAAATTTACTTCGTCCTTTTTAGTATTGGTATTTTTGATTAGAAAATTGTAGTATTGGTATTTTTCATTAGACAAAAAAATCGACGCACCAAGAAAGAATTATCCAAACGAGACAAAATTTCGTACTTGTAATGTGAATGTACATAGAAGGAAATCATTAGAATTTCAGAACAATTGAATGATTTATTGCACTGAAAGATCTGCACAAATTGAGCACGTCAATATAGCTTTGGTCCACGTCTGGATTTAATACAAGTTGTTACCTGACGTGGCATTGATGCATAAAGTTGCCGGATGGTGTTCTGAGGGATGTCGTTCCAAATGGCTTCCGATTGACGAGTTAATTCGTTTACATTCTGGGATGGTCGTAGGCTACGCCCCACCTCAGCCCAAATGCTTTCAATAAGCGAGAGATCTGGGGATCTGGCATTCCAAGGAAGTATGTCATAAGCCCACAGACAATCAATAGAGAATCGTGCCGCGTGTGACCTGGCACCATTTTGCTGAAAAGATAGCCCGGAGTGTCGCGAAAGCAATAGCAATACAGCGGGTCATACAATGTTAGCAACGTACCACTGTGCTGTGATGGTGCTACGGAGGACTATCAAAGGGGTCCGGTTATCAAACGAAATGGCACCCCAGACCATAACTCCCAGCTGTCGGGCCGTGTAGCATGTGGCAGTTAGAGCATGATCCTGACGATATCCGGCCTGTCTCCGTTCCCAAACCGAACAATTCCAAGTTGATCGGCGCAGTGGGAGCTGCGGGTATAGATTCCGCTTCCGTAGTCTTCTATTAATGGTCCGGGTGGTCACTTTCGTGTTTGTTACACGTTGGATGTTTGATAACGACGAATCTCGTGCTGTCACATGTGCTTTGACAATCGTTCTATCTCCCCGTTCTGTCGTTGCTCTAGGCCGTCCACTGTCCGCTGAAATCTGCCGTTTCGAACTCATTCCTGAAATATCGTCTAATCGCTGCATCGCTCCTACCCATGTGTCGAGCGATTTGACGGTGTGCCCTTCCAGCTTCATGCAGTCCGACTGTGCGCCCTCTTTCAAACTCCTCCATATGCTCGTAGTGGACTAGAATTCGCCGGCGAGGCATTGTTGCAATCAAGGTACGTAAATGCAATCGAAATCCACTGCATGTTCTGTTCCTGAAAGAGACGTTCGCTCCTTATAAACACCACCATGGTGCTCTGTTTCAATGCGCTGTAGTTCCAACTATTGAATCATTGGCTGCGAATTTTTGATCATTTGCATATTCGGTCGACAGGTATTTCCATGTACAGTTTCGTTACTATCGGATTATATTGCAGGGTGCGTAGATATTTTTGTCTTTATATATATATATATATATATATATATATATATATATATATGGAGGAAAAAGTTATAATAATAGTAGTTAATTCATTAGAGGAATGAATGGTTGTTTTTATCATCATTAATGAATAGATACCCTATGCTGTTCGACACCGATGATCTAACGAGAACCGGTGTTTTCAGCACGGTAGGGTCGTTCGCAGTTATCCGCCAATTTATGAAAATAAATATACTTTGTTTATTAAACCAAGGTTACTTTTTATACTCTTTGATATTTTATGCGCGTTTCTCTCTAAGCACTGTTGTTGTTGTTGTTGAGACCCAGACCGTCCGATCTACCAAAAACGTATAATGTAACCGTTTGGACAGCCGGGAAGTGCCACCCAATTTAGAACGGAACCCAGTGGGGGAGAAATCCACAGGGACCGTACCCTCCTTCACCTACCACCAACCTCTCGGAAGGACTTACGGACCCACATGTTTAACGTGATCGTACTCCACATGAACACGGCGGCAGTTGTAGCAGTGTGCAAATCTAGCGCTCAGACCACCTGGCTACCGTGCTTGAAATGTGACAACAGCACGCGGTGTTCCCAGGTGGTCACCCGCCCAAGTACTAACCGCACCCTATGCTGTTCGACACCGGTGATCTAACGAGAACCGGTGTTTTCAGCACGGTAGGGTTGTTGGCATTCGCTAAGGACTGTTGAAGACCCAGACCGTCCGACTCGTCCAAAGGACTAGGAGCAACTATTTGGACGGCCGGTCGCTAAGGACTGTGTAATAATTTGGATTTCATATTTGATGTAATATCCACCCACCTGGGATAAATCTGACACGGCAACATTTTACACTTTTCAGATTCTTTTCATATTAGATGACTATACACGTAGCCAAATGCCGCTGAAGTTAATACCCAAGACAATGTTTATTAACAACCCTTTATATTAACGAGTTGGAAGTCATCAACAATTATTTCGAAGCACTCAAAAATTATTCCAGAGATCCAAAGCTTTGCCAGATGTATCTACGACGTAAATTGTGACATTCCTTCTTACATCCGAACAGGACATGTCTTCCCCAATTCCTTTCAGAAATCTGATTACAGAAAATTACACCCAAAATAGCTTCTATGGAAACTGTAACTAAGTTATGGTCCGTATTACTTTCCTTATATACATAATGTATAAGGAAAATATTGTGACGCGGTCGAAAATTCGAATTCGAGTTTTCGACGGGAGAGCGCGTTTCAAGCATCCCTGATCACGAATCAAACATTTTTGAAGTGATGTCTGTGTGTGTGTGTGAAAGTATGTGTATGTGTGTGTGTGTGTGTGTGTCAGTGAGTCTGTGGAGACGATAACTGACGAACGAATGGACCGATTCGAACCAAATTTGGTACAAAAATCACAATCCGTAAACACTGGAAGTCTATTGTTTTTATACGCAATCGAATGTTCAGAATCCCCCCTAAATTTTCGAATGAAATTTTGAAAAAATCGTCAAAAAATTAAAACCACTAATAAAGTTACGGAAATAGACATTTCTTATGTAATTTTTCATTAGAAAACGATTGACATAAATTTTAGAACGCTAACATGAACCGTTCTCGAGACATTGCACATTTTCCAAAAAAATTATCAAAAAGTCATATAAAATAAAAAAAAATATTTCCTATTGAGAAACATGTTCCCTTTTCAAGTGCAATACCATGCGATAAATTGGGTGACATCATTCTCGTGGATCTAGCTCGTTCCATTCATAAAAAAAGATACTTTGAGTAATACTTTTGTATTTTAACGCCAATAGTCATTTATCTGCTGTAAGAATAACTTATTTCTTCGTCCATAACGCTTGGCGAGATTTTGGCGACGAAGTTGGCGGAATGTCGCCAACTTGGCGACATTTTGAAATGTTGTTAAACTAACGAAAATCTCGCCAAATGGATTAAAATGACGCTAAATCAATGAAAATGACGACCAATTGTCGAAAATTCAATATCTTGCAAAGAATATTAATATCTACTATAAGAAAAATCTATTTTTTTACTGTACAAATAGTAATTTCATTACATTAAATAAGGAAAGTCATGTGTTGCCCACATCAGATTTTTTTAATATTTCATAGAACGTTTTGTGTATGAGGTTATTTAGCAAACAAACAATATATAGTGTTCCTAGAATTGCCGGTATTTCTAGTTCATTAATAAACTGCTCGAGAGAAACTGGGTGGGATAGAAGATAGAATATATCATCAATAATTTTGACTTGATCTATGTATTATCTCAAATTGACAAACAATTGGATTGCTTTACTGGAGCTTGTAAGACAATCTATTCTAGCATAAATATTAATATACAGGGCTCCGAAGAATATCTTCACAAAGGCAAATGACTTTGAAAGGAAAGGTTCATAAATGTGTATACGCCAGGTTTATATATAGTAAAGTTACCATACAAGATCCAATTAAAAGGTCTAAAATGCGGCTATCTTACTTAACTTAGAACTTAAAAAAACTAGAATAACGAACTCGGTAAGGAAGCCAGATAAGCTATAACAGCCTATTACAAAGTATAGCATTGTCAAATGAGTCTGAATTGAGAATAAAATTGTTACATATATTTATTGATACAATGTAGTTATCGGCGATTTGCTGTTCTGCAGATCCCAGACCATAATACATACTCGAAGCTTTTGAGTAGCAAATTGAACGGCCGGGAAAAACGAATTGCTGTCCTGTTTAGAAACGCCAAAATGGCGAATTGCTGCCCTGTTCAGGAATACTAAAATGGCGAATTGCTCTTCTGTTCAGGAATGGTAATATATCGAATTGCCGTCCTGTTCAGGAATGCTAAAATGGCGAATTGATATCATGTTCAGGAATGCTAAAATGGCGAATTGATATTTTGTCCAGGAATGCTAAAATGGCGAATTGCTGTCCTGTTTAGGAATGCTAAAATAACCTTCCATCATACAGAACCTGACATTGAGGGATCTTCGATGCCTCCTGGAAGGCTCAGAAATTGTTTTATGTTTCTCCAGACTCTCCAGAAACCCTTGATGGCCTAGAATACTGAATAATTACCCGCTCGTTGTACCGTCTACGGTACAAAACGTAACGAAGTCAGAAATGCAATTCTGCCCTTTGAGCGTACAAAATGAGTAAGGGTTCGGAAACTCTTTCCAGATAATATCAGAAAAATAACACAAATTGCAAACTTACAGTATCGATGATATTACAAAACCTAACTGATATAATGTTCAAATAAGGCGACTTTTTTCGACATTAAAAACATCGTACATTTTGAAGCACTTAAAATTTAATAATAAATGTTTCCATTTATTTTTTTAAGTATTTATTTCCCTGTTTTTGACAGAATTATATACTTAGTTTATGATAGAAGGTAACACCGGTGCAGACATATATTACTTTCGTCAAACATATCCAAATCAAAAGTCAACTATTTAAGCATTCCATTCCAAAAGAAAACTTTAACCAGGCGTATTTTCATTCCACAACTCGGTAACACAATTACATCATCGGAGGATCTCTTTAATTAGATTGTTGAAAGAAGCGGTGATAGGATGGAACATATCTTTCGCGTTGCTAATTAAGGGAGCCTAAAATTAAAATAATTTTTGCGGAGTTGTACGGAAACTCCTTCCGTAACGGAAGGAATTCGTTAGGGTGCTTTGGAAAGATTAGAAATATTTCGTGGGTCATAATTACCATGTAAAAGATGGCAACTGTAAAAAATTAATAAAGTGTAGAGTTAGAAAGTAGAAGATTATGATTTTTTTTTATTATATTAAGAGGCTTTATTGCGTTTCATAATTGGAGTAAATGTATAAGAATACGTGTGTGTTATGTTATTTACTGCACTTATATTAACAACATAATAATTATGTTCGTGCTCTAATTGCAACAATCATGTATTGGTTTCTGCGCTTATATTGAGTTCTTCAGCAGCACAAAATAATTGATACCTGCAATGACAGCAAAAAATCCCTTTTAAAATTTTAAAATGTGTAATGTTTGCTTATGATGTTTAACCTTATATAAAAGTTTAATATTATACTTAATAATATTATAGTATAATAGTTAAGTATTCTGAAGATTGCCTGTTTTTATAATATGATTGGAAGAAGCTTTATGATTAGTCCTTGAATAATCAATTGCCTTAATATATGTTTAATGTTACATGATATCTGTACTCCATTATTTTTCAGTACAGCAATAATGGGTATATGGTATTGCATGTTCATAGGGTTAGAATATTAAATTTGGAGCTAGATTAAATTTCAATGAAAACGTTTAATTGGATTGTGAGGAGGGCCTATAAATGTATCGGTATTATTTTAAGCAAAACTAAATGTTTTTAAGATATCAGTTGTAGTATTATACTTTATAATTACTTGGTTATGTACACTATATGATCAAAAGTATCCGGACACTTTGAATGTTATAATTTTTTCGAATTTTTAAACAAATACTTGGCAAAGTGTTGCGTAACTTTGGCGATGTAAAGAACATGCTTGAACGCATACTTTCCAGTACAGTTTCGGTGACTTGTGCATTTAGGTGACCACCACGATATTGAAAAAGGGGAAAATATATTTGATTACCCTGTATCATAAAAAGCTGGAAATAATTTGTAACGTTCACAAAATATTTAACTAGCTTTGTTCAATGTATATAAGCATTTTCGTAAAACAAAAACGTATATCCATGAAGATATAAACGTTTCTTTAAAAAAACAAAACACATTTTGTTCCAGGTCTTTTGCTTACAATTTCCATAGGTTACAATCAAATTTTACGAAACTTACAGAACATTTGTCAACGTCCAATAAAAACATTATACTTCAATTGAAAAATAAAGCATTGAATATACGATGAGATGTAAGCATTTGAAGAAACAAAGTTTTTACTGCGCAGGCGCAAACCATGGCAATAGTTTTCTTTCATGATTTTGCAGTGAATATTGTAGGGCAACGTCTATAAAGAAATCCACTGGAATATCGTGAAAATTAACAAAGATATCAACGATATAGTGTTCAGTTTTTCTCTGACTCTCTGAAAGTACCTAAATGATTATAATTAACGTTTTCCATAAATTGGCATTTATCAAATTCATAGGACATCCTTGTTTTGAAAATGAACTAGTCCAATTTTATGCAAATAATGATCAAAAGTCTCCGGACATCCCTGTACGTGATGATCATTATTTGCATAAAATTGGACTAGTTCATTTTATGCCTCTTAATCATAATGTAAATGTGATGGCTCTTAATCATAATGCAGACTTAATCATAAAGCAGATTTCTCTTAATCATGATGCAGATTTTGAAAATATGTAACATGCTTGCCAAATTACAAAATTCCAGAAATCAAGTTTTTTTAAATCTTACTCTATATGTAGATAAATTAACAATATTTTTTCTACTTATTAGTTAATGTAACGCAAACTTGCAAATTAAAATTAAAGATACCTTTATAAATTAAAATTAGATGAATCGTGCAATAATAATATGTAGATCAATAAATTGAACTAAAATTTTAGCCCTTAAAATTACTCTGTATGTGGCATTGCTCCTCAATGGGTCATAATCATAATGTAAATATTTTTCAAATATGTAACATGAGTGCCAAATTACAAAATTCCAGAATTAAGTTTTGTTTTTGAATCCTTCTCTTTATGTAGATAAATTAACTAACTTTATTTTCTACTTATTAATGTAACGCAAACACTCACTCCTAGTTTTTAAATAAAAAATTAAATAAATAATATCCCGCCAAATGATAGTGATTAAGTATTTCATTTTAAGCCAATACATTCAATTCTATAAAAATTTTGCAACACGCCTCTTTCAATTTGTTTTAGCATAGCCTGAATTGCTGGAAACTCAAAGGTGGGCAACTTTAAATTCTGACCATCTTATTGTTGATCTTCCTATTCAAAAATCCTTGGGATTTGCATGTAAAACAACATGGATTAACATAATGAATATATAATTCAGCTCATTGAAATGGCTTATAATATAAGTGGATAGCATAACGTTAGAGTAAAAAAAATGGAGTTCCCTAACCTGGAGAACACGTACCTCCGGCAATTACCGAACCCATCTCCAGAGTACATGAACAATTTTTAGCAATACAGAAAGCAAGAATTTTATGCATTTTAAACATTATAATTTTCTTTCATAACACATATTAAGCTACTTTTATAATTATACCACCAATTATTTGAAATTTAAAATTTTTGCAGTATTATATTTTCAGAAACAGAGTAATACTTGGAACAATGGCATTAATATATATCCTATAATTAAAAATCAAATAATATATCCAATAAATAAATAAGCTGAATCACACAATAAAAGTAAGCGGTGTAACATTGTATATATATTACAATATATTAGCCACATGATGCCACTTAATCAAAATAATATATTTGTTGAGGACAACCTCAAAAAAAAGAATAAAAGTTGAGAAAACTTATATAAAGCAGTTAAAAATAACTAGAGTATAAAAACTGATAAAAATATAATTATAATTTTTTTGCTTTCTGATGATATGGATTATGAATGTATAACAGTCGGGGGAAAATTTGCAATCTATATATATTTGTACATGGGCAAACTGTATATATATATATATATATATATATATATATATATATATATATATATATATATATATATATATATATATATATATATATATATATATATATATATATATATATATATATATATATATATATATATATATATATATATATATATATATATATATATATATATATATGGGTTTAAAAATATTACTATACATATTTTGAATATAAAAACTAATACAGCTGATAGAATTTTTTTAGAGAACTTCTATATTAAATCAAATTGTACCCTTTTTCTATATGAATTAAATCAATTACATCTAAATGATGATATTGTAAAAAAAACTTTATAATCAATATTCAATTTTTAATCACCTTTTATTTCTGGAACCCCATTTAAATAATAGAAACTCAGATAATCTCAAAAGGTTTAAACGCTGCAAAAGAAGCTCCATACTTCATGATTATAAAGCTAAGATTAAATGTTTACATCATCAATTTAATAGCAGTTATCAATGGAAATTAATACAATCTTGGGTATTTGCGGTTAAGAACAAACATTTAAATAATCTTTATGACATTTTCTTAAAATTAAATCTAACTAATGAACATTTTAATCATATTTTCTGTGATTTGCTCATTACTAGATCAAGTATTTAAAAATAAAACTTAATCAATTTCATAATAATAATACGTCAACTAATTCTTATTGTGTAATATCTTTTAAACATCTAATTTATAATTCTATAAATTTTGGATCTATATTTAATAAATGCAAACACTTATTGCCTATTGAGGATTTGAATGTTACTAAGACTTTTAAATACAACAAGCTTATTGGTAGATCTAATTTTAATTACAATGAAATTTCACAATCTCTCTCTATAGATAAAGATTATATGTCAAATGTGGATAATAATTGTGTTTTCAAAGTAGAGGAATATGCTAAATATATAAATCCACAATTGGACCATATAGTTACAGGAGACTTAGAAGTAATTAAAGACGAAACGTTACGAACCATTATGTCATTTGGTATAAAAATTAGGTTACCATCTTGTAATAACTCTTTTAAAGTTTTAAAGTCAATACATCTTGAAATTGATAAATATATTTATAAATTAATTTCTAAATATTCTCTACCTTTAGAGGCATTTTATATGTGGAAATTTACTTTATTAAAATTTATTAAAAATATATTGTGTAGTATTAAATTGTCTGGATTTATATATAATATTGATAATTTAAAATATTCCATTAATGATTTACAAAGATCTTTTGTTATTACTTATGTTGATAAAGCCTCTAATTATGCTATTATCTGTAAAATATTCTATATACAATTTCTATTAGATTATTTAAAGTACAATAGTCTATTTAAATCAGATTCACACTCCATTAATAGTATCAAACTGAAAATTATCAATATGTATGCTGATGTAAATACTAATTATACATTTCTTAAATTTCCATATATAGTGCGTATTCCTACATTTCATAAAAATTATATTACATTTAGAACAGTAACTAGTGGTCATAATACTTACTCTACTACTGCGAGTAAATTACTACTAAATTATTTAAATGCAATAAATTATTGTTTACGTTTTTCTAGCAATAACTACTTTATTCTAAATAATAGTAAGAAATTAACGAATAAATTAACATCACTAGGTAAACTAATTTGATTTCAAACTTTTGATTTTAGAGATATTTTTAATAATGTTAAGATCTATGATCTTTATCTAGTAATTTTAGCGCTATATAACGCTTATATTACTAATCATTCTACTCATACTATATTTACCAATTTTTCTAAATTTCTTCCCTTTGTTCTTTTCAATAATTATATTTTTCAAGGTAATAAATTATACTTACAAGTCTCAGGGGTTCCACAAGGTGGCTGTAGTAGTAATATATGAGCTAATTTATACTTTTATCATTACGAAAATGCTTTACTTTCACAGATTATAAAATTTACAGATATGCTGATGATCTGATTTGTTTGGTTTCTTCAGACCACTGTGTCATAGATATAGATTTCTATCCAGATGATTTGGAACTAATTCCTAATGAAGCCCTATTAGTAATAACATTAATTTTTTGGATTTAAATCTAATTACTGTACCTACTAATATGATAGTTACTAATTTATATGACAAAAAATATTTTTTAACTTTAACGTTAATAAAATATTATAATTTAATTCCTGTAACTCGATTCAATTGTTTAGAAATATTATACTTAATCAACTTTTTAGAATTTATAGATTATCAGATAAAAATTCCATGCTATGCATAGTAATAAGCTAAAAATTACCAGTAAATTACATAAATAATCAGCATATTTACTAAATGGTATAGTTTAAAATTTGGAATAGTTGAATATACTTAAACTCTCTCCTTAATACATTATATTAGCCAGACATCCACTTTCTTTTAAATAAGCAGCAAGCATTACCATGTATTTACATCCCTTTATAATTTAGCCTCTATGTTTTCTTTTATCATCAGTCCCTTTATTTTGCAGCTCCTACTGTTGGATGTCACTTTTTGTGGACCTTTGGCATTACTTTTATTTATTTCTCACGATTGGTAACAGCAGTTCTCCACTTTTTATTTTTTGCTATTGGCAACATTGGTTTCTTTATTCCAGGTTCCAATGGATCAAACATATGCAGTGTTTTTTCAGATATTCTTGTTTCCTATAATTTTTCAATCTTTATGCATGTCGTCCAAGTTAACAGTGTTTATAGATATTAACTATCACTGATATTAGAAACATGCATTTTAATGAAATACTTGGACTTGATGAATAGTTTTATCGAAATGAACAATTAATTTGTTTAGGCCTAGGGCTTGTCTACGTGTAAAGCTTTAATGCTTGGATTTTATTTGTTTTTCTTTTATCGTTTACTTTCTATTGATGTTTACTGTTTGTCTTCAGCTTGATGACTAGAGGCTAGCCTTTTATATTCCACATAATTTATGATTCACTATTTGATAATTTTTATTAGTTAGGCATTTTTTTAATGTTGGTTTTTTTTTAGTTGTAACTTCTCTCAATTCTATCATTGGATTTTCAAACTATTTTTATTACACCTATATATATATATATATATATATATATGTGTATATATATATATATATATATATATATATATATATATATACAATACAAATGTTAAGTAAAATATAACTTTTACTAGAAATATTAAAACGGGATATGCCCATAATATCATAAGGCGCATAGCAGCACATACAATATAAGCACGAATATGGATTCAAATGAATAAGAAATGAAAGAAGTAAAAACGGATGGGGATGCTTACAAGGAAGTCGAACGGCCAAGGGGGATTACGACCCCTTGTTCCCGGTTGAAGCACGCTTTTAATCCCAGGAAACGTTCCCGGAACCAGACTCGCCTGAAGCAGTCCTCCATATACCAACGCTGGAAAAGCAAAATCCAATCCACTGAAAAAGCAAATCCAATCCATTGAAAAAGCCAAATTCAATCCATTGAAAAACGTACTTGAAAACCCAGATCACCAACATGAAACGATACTAATAGCAAGACTACTTGGATGCCTAATGTCTAAACAACCTATAACATCCATATCAGCACTGACTTTTCATTACGTGCAAGTCCTTGTAAGTCCTTATAACATGTTACGGTTAAGATACCTGTCACAGTTAATCTTTTTGCATCCAGCGTGACGTAACTATAATAGTTCATAGAATTTTGCATAAAAGTCCTGATCATACTTTTTGTATGATTTTTCATAATAATGCTTTAGGAAATGTAACGGATATAGCTGTTTTTTCGCTTCACATACCAAATTACGTTCGCATATAATGCGTTCGGTCTTGGTTGTATTTAATCTTTGAATCCTGTTAAGATGATTGAGTATTAAGTTACGTAGTACGCCTATACTCAAGTTGGAATTCCAGCTGATGATATAGTTTATGCTGACATCAAAGGTCTTTCTTTTATCATACATTTTAAAGCAAATACTTTCTTTGTTGTCGTAATAAATGCTTATATCTAAAAACTCTGTTATTTCTTTCTTCACTTGTTTTGTAACAAGTTACAAAACGAAAATTTGAAAGTATTCTTGCTCACTTTGCCGAGAAGAAAGCAAAGACAGTTTTTTATCTAATAACTTTTATTTTTTCAGATATATTATACATACTCGTTGTCAAATAATTTCTTATATTTTCACTCTAAATTATTTTCTTAGACATCAATAAACACACTGTAATGTGTATACTCCTTAGTTTATCTAGCATGATCAGAGAATCATGCTAATAAAACAGTTTTACCGGGGCACGGTTTCACATAAATATTATTTCTAAATTAGAGCTGCACATTATAAGCACACTGTATAAAACATGAATAAACGTAATAATTGACGTTAAATTGTTTAGTGTAGAGAAACCAGGGCCCTGTGAAGTATAGTACATCCAATAGGGCCTTGCGTTTTTAAAGACCCGTCATAATCTCAGCATTTCCTGCAAGATTTACTTTCATCCCCCCCCCCCTTTTTTTTCTCTATATCCATGACCTTTACAATGTTTTATAATTATCTATTTCTGTCTATCTCGCTTTGTTGTGATAGTTAAATTCCTAACATTTTAAATTATACCCTGGAGGACGTGTAATTATTTTTTTTAGATCGGACATAATTACTTTGCTATAAACTTTCACACTCATATGAGTTTTTCCTTACAAAGCTTTTGAGTTATTTAAGAATTTTCGTAGAAATCGTGTATATTGTGTACCTTCAGATTTATTGGTCGAGCATTTCCAATTTGCGCAAGCATTTTCAAAGCATGTTCTATCGGGCAATCATAATGTATTTTAAAAGGAGTATAAGAAATAAGTGCTGTCCATAAATTGTATATCTGGTGCCATCTGGTGGCAACCATACAGACTAGGATACCATATCACTCTTAATCATTAATCATTTTGATTATTTCGACATTTTTTTCTGAAAAAAAAGAAATATAATATGTCCCGTTGAAATGATTTTTTTTATTCTTATTATTATTATTTTGGATTATTATTTAAATTCTATCATCCGTTGCTCTATAATCTTAGAAGCATTCCACTTCTAAATTTTAATGTAAGCATGTTATATAATACAGTGCGTTAGAAGTATTTAATTAGAATACCAATTATTATAGTATTTTTCATAATAAAACAAATTGTTTGTCTGTGCTTCTGTCGATGACGTCTGTAGCGGAAAATTGAAGCGTTGGGCATTGACAAAATTTGCTACAGTGGCTCTTCACAATTATGTAAACATTATGAACAGTAACAAAGTAATGTATATATAAAGTAGATAATAATGGAATAAATGAGTTTTAAAATTAGGATCAATTAAAGCCGAAACACATTAATAAAGGTTTAAATTGTGACAAATAAACGATGTTTGATTTTATGTAAATAAACTAAAATAAAAACAAGGAAATAATATTTATCATATTCAAGAGCTAGACACAAAAATATGTATGTTGTTTTTCACTTAATTGTTTTATGGTTTGTATTTTATATATTTTTCCGCGATTTTTATTTTCTTTATATTTCTATCTTATATATAAAGTGTCCCTACCCATTGTTTTATGGTTTGCATTCTTTTTTCCTTGATTTCTATCTTTTTAACACTTTACAACAAAGTTGAAAAGTGTTTATGACTTTGTTCATTCTGTCTGCCTGTCCGTTAAAATGATAACTGCCGTAAAAATGACTTAGTCAAAATGAAATTTTAGTATGTTGTTCAGACGGTCTGTGAGACCTATGGAAATGTAAAAGAATAATATCACCCAATTATTTTTGGATTGAATCCAGGTTGAAAAAATATATTACATTGAACCCTATGGGACCTAATTTTTCAAACATTTTCTAAGCGGATTTAATATTCACAAATTGCTTCCAAAATGTTAGGTAATATTCAAAATATCCCATAAAATATATAAAAAAAATTCAGCAAAATATATTCAGTAGTTTTTAAAATAAAAATTAAAATAATAATTACACTATTTATATGAAGCGATCACCTGACCATTTTATGAAGATATCACGTGACCCATTTCAAAATGAAATATGCCATCCCTCTTGTCTAAAAATAGTGATTTTTAAAGTTCTTTATTAATTCATATTGAGTGTTGTATCCGTCCTAAAACCGCTTTAATTTTGCTTAAATTCTGTGTATCTACATACTAAAACAACTTAATTACAATATATTTGAGTTCATATGATCATCCAAATTTGATTATTTCTACAACGAAGCCTATTTTTCACTTATGTAAAATGTAAACAGCAAAATATGTAGAATGAGTTGTTTAAGAGTTGCTGCATTTCTTTAACGCAAAATTATTTAGCTCATGCAGTCTGCATAGCTGATATGAATGAAATATTCATTGATTTTACAGAGAGAAGGACGATTTTTTACGATGAAGTTTTAAGTTATTTCGATGAAGTTTTTTTTTTTCGAAGGAGTTTAATTACTTGTAACTACATGATCTTAAGTTTTTAAATAAAATAAATTATTATAGTATTATGATGAATGAAATGAATGGGA
Source organism: Amaurobius ferox (assembly GCA_951213105.1). NCBI lineage: Eukaryota > Metazoa > Arthropoda > Arachnida > Araneae > Amaurobiidae > Amaurobius > Amaurobius ferox. Next base: position 51,295,815 of record OX578148.1, on the reverse strand, counting down.
AAATGTTATGAATGAAATGCTGCTTTTATAGAGAGAGCCAGGCGCGTTATTTTTCGATGGCGTCATTTGAATAAATTTCAGTTGTTTTTGATGAAGTTTTCAAATATAATAAATTATTCTAGTATTGTGATAATGTTAAAAACATTACCGAGGAGCCAAGCGATTTATATTTAATTGACGTCATTTGAATGAAGTTCATTTTTTTATGAACTTTTAAGTTTTCAAATATAATAAATTAATGTAGTATTGTGATAATTTTTAAAATATTACCGAATAATGTATCGCATTTCAGAGATGTTTATATAAAATTGCATTGAAGTTAGAAAGTGTTTCATAATCAATGCTTTAGTCATGATTGATCTTTCTTGTTTATCCATAAAGTGTTCCTACCCATTAAATGATTTGCGAGATTAAAAAAAAATACTATCTAATAAAAGCCAATAAGATGATAATTTTATAATTATAAGAAAACTTCATAAATATAACCAACTAAAATTAATATGTTGGTGCTCTTAATCTATATTCATAACTGAAATTAAAGTTCCAGAGCTATTTATATCAATTTTAGGGTCCCTTAATTAGCAATGTCAAAATTATTTTCTTTTCTATCATATATTTTTTTAACAATCTCATTAGATACTGATATGGAATAATTGTATTAGCGAGTCCCAAAATGGTATTTATACGAAAAGCCGAGTATTCAACGTTCTCTTGGAATGGAATGCTTAAAACTTTCTGATTCTTGGCAAGAATATGTTTGCTAAAAGGGATGCTTCGAAACATCTTAATGAAAGGTAGTAGAATATCGATTTCTGAATGTTCCGCGTATTAATATATCATTACAAAATGCAAAGCAAATATTAATTATTACTTCCCTTTCAATGCATGGTAATGTATGAGGAAAGTACTAGAATAGTGTCGGAACTCGGTTGAATTTTCAACAGATTTATACGTATCGAGTCCTATAGATCACGAAACAGAAAACCGTTTTCAGAGTTGCGTATGTGTGTGTCTGTCTGTCTCTATTTGTGTATGTTGTGCAATGTATGTATCCATTCTAGTTCAAAAACTTGAAATTTCAGAAAGTTTGGTAGGTAAGTTACTTATAAGTTACTATGAAGATGGTTCAGTTTGAGTACTATTTCAAAAAAAAAACCTAATGTGGGGCAGCACATGATTTTCCTTATATAATGCAATTAATTTACTCCTTTTACAGTAAAAAAAATCTGATGAGGGCAACACACGACTTCCCTTATACAATGCAATGAATTTACTATTTTTACAATAAAAAATAGGTTTTTCTTATAGTAGCTATTTATATTCTTTCCAAGAAATTGAATTTTCGTCAATTAGTTGTCCTTTTCACTGATTTAGTGTCATTTTTATCCATTTGGCGAGATTTACGTTAATTTGGCAGCACTTAAAAGAGTCGCCAAGTTGGCGGCATTCCGCAAAATTCGGCGCCAAAATCTCGCCAAGCGTTATGGACGGAGAAATAAGTTAGTCTTATAGCAGATAAATAACTATTGGCGTTCAAATACAAAAGTATTACTCAAAGAATTTTTTCTCATGAATGGAACGATCTAGATCCACGAGAATGATGTCACCCAATTTATCGCATGATATGATATATGAAAAGTGAACATGTTTCTCAACAGATAATATATTTTATTAATTTATGGGATTTTTCGATAAATTTATTTAAAAAATGAGCAATATCTCAAGAACGGTTCATGCTAGCGATCTAAAGTTTATGTCAATCGTTTTCTAAGGGAAAATTACATTATACATGTCTATCTGCGTAACTTTACTAAAGGTTTTGATTTTTTGATGATTTTTCAAAATTTTACTCGACAACTTATGGGGGGGTTCTGAACATTCGATTACGTTAAAAAACAATAGGCTTCCAGTATTCACTGATAGTGATTTTTGAACCAAATTTCGTTCGAATTGGTCCATTTGTTCGTCAGTTATCGTCTCCACTGACTCACTGACACACACACGCACACACACAGGCATCACCTCAAAAATGTTTGATGCGTGATCAGGGATGCTTGAAACTTGCTCTCTCGTCGAAAACTCGAATTCAAATTTTCGACTCCGTCACAATACTTTCCTTATACATTATGTATATAAGGAAAGTAATAATGTATAACACCCACGGTTCTATGTTTTAACGTTGAATTGTACATTTGGCGACATTCCTGATGACAATATGTAAAATTATTTCAAAGTATCCAATTAACTTATATTTCGCGCAACTCTAAATAAACAATTATCAATATTGATAGCATCCTCAATAAGGGACATAAGTCGTATATTAAAATATATTTTAATAAGCAGGATCTGTCTGTACCTATTCTGGTTCACTGTTGCCTCTTCCGGTATGAACTACTACCAAGCCCTTCTAGTCCAAACAAATCTGGTACTTTTGACTCCCGCGACGATGGTGATTTCCACTGTGGGGGCTGCCATTTCGTTTTTGGATCGCACAAGAAACGCCACGTCGCATCACCGGTGATAATTTTTAAAAGCAATGTCGGATCTTTCTCAGCAACACCAATCAGTTCTTCATAGATCCGCATATGCTCATCACACTGATCTTCTCTTAACATTTTTGGGACAATGTGTTGACACACATGATGCATATTCTGTTTGTCCGTTAGGACAAACTGAAACCTTCCTCAAACTCTGGTAGAAATTGATATTCGCATGTTGTTCTTCAAACGCCATTGCCGTTTTCGCCGAACGCGATCGACTACAGTTTATTGACACCCATTGTCTGGGAAAACCCTGCACTTCGGACCTGCTTCTTCCTTTTCTCATGTAGCGTCACATGTGAATCTACGCCACGGTAAAATAGTTCACCTCTCCTCCAATCAGGGTTAAAAATATCAGCACAGTCTCCGAAATTTTAATCCTATCTTATACAGTTTGTTCCAAAAACATTGACCTCGGCTTTTATTCCTTAAATATTGATCTTAGACATATATAACAAATTACAAAGTTGGATAAAAAAGGTACAGAATTTTATGAAATCGATAAAATTTTCAGGGGATAAAAATACTAATTAGAAATACGAAATGTAAATTGTTATATGGCCCCGCATAAAAACATTCCCAATGCGTAAAATGTGCCCCATGCACTAATAAAGTGATGAACAAAATTTTAGCATTTTATCATAAAAAGTCTCAGAGACTTAATAAGATGATGTACAAAATGTTTAAACAAAGTTGGTGAGGCATTAATCACAAATTAAAATGTCAATGTTTACAGCAAGAGTGCAAATGACGCAGAGCACAAATGCATCTTAGGCAAATAATATCTGCCTCTTATCTTTAATGGATCTTTGGCATGGATGGAAAATATTTTGAACGCGCTTTGTAATCTTTATGTAAAGTTATTATCTGTACACAGTGTAGATAATTTTGTACCAATAAGTAGAAAAATTATTATTTATTTATGTATTCATTGTTTTCTTTCGTAATTTGTGTATAACCCCTGAAAGGCGATCTGCCGACATGATTTTTCCTCTCTGAGAACCCATACCGATGCATGGAAAAGTGGTTTAAGTCAGCATTTTTGTATTTTCATATCTCTGGGACTTTTTATGATAAAATGCTTAAATTTTGTACATCACCTTATTAGTGTATTGGGCACATTTTACTCCTTGGAAATGTTTTTGTCCGGGGGCCGTATAAAAATTTAAACTTTTTTATTTTTTAAAATTTGAATCGATTTCATAAAATTCTGTACCTTTTTTACGCAACTTTGTAATTTATTATATATGTCTAAGATCAAGATTAATATTTCTGGGACACTCTGTATATATATATATATATATATATATATAATGCCCTATTTCGTGCAATTAAACCCAAGAAAAGTTATGGTAGCTGTGAAGGTTAATAAATATTAGCCTGTAATGAAAGTCATATGGTGCCCACATCAGAATATTTTGATATGGGATGGATTTATCATTAAAAATATTTCGAAATGTAATAGTGTAGCCTAATAGTTATTCGGCTATATGAAAAAAAGATAAATAAGAGCATTTTCAGAATTATTAGCGCAACTTTATTACAGTGGACGTTAGATAGAATAAAGTTTGGAAATTTTTTTTGAACTTTCGATATGATATGTTTGTTAAAGTAAATGTATTTATTCCCGTACAACCATTAAAGTTTCCTTTAAATCTTTACTTACATATTTTAAGTAGTTTATTAAGTATATATAGTAGTTTCCGTGGCTGGAAATGACATATATTTTGTTTTGACTTTGATTTTGAATACAGAACATGTTTTTGATATTTTTAAACGGGTATTTTTATGTTTCAACGTTTGCATGCAGTTAAAGCGAAAATAATTATGTCTTATTAATACATATCTTGGCTGATTTTTTAACGAATGATTTCGAAGATATGTCAAAACTAAAAAAATAATGGTGAACAGAGTTCGTAACATTATTACTTTCCTTATATACATAAAGTATAAGGAAAGCATTCTGACGGGGTCGAAAATTCGAATTCGAGTTTTCGACGGGAGAGCACGTTTCAAGCATCCTTGATCACGAATTGAACATTTTTGAGGTGATGTATGTGTGTGTGGGTGAAAGTATGTGTGTGTGTGTGTGTGTCAGTGAGTCTGTGGAGACGATAACTGACGAATGAATGGACCGATTCGAACGAAATTTGGTACAAAAATCACAATCCGGAAGTCTATTGTTTTTATATGCAATCGAATGTTAAGAACCCCCCTAAATTTTCGAGTGAAATTTTGAAAATATCATTAAAAAATCAAAACCTTTTATAAAGTTACGCAAATCGACTTTTCTTATGTAATTTTTCATTACAAAACGATTTTAGAAAGTTAGCATGAACCGTTCACGAGATATTGCACATTTTTTAAAACAATATCAAACAACCATGTAAAATAAAAAAAAATATTACCTATTGAGAAACATTATCACTTTTCATATGTAATATCATGCAATAAATTGGGTGGAAACATTCTCGTGGATCTAGCTCGTTCTATTCCTGAAAAAATATACTTTGAGTAATACTTTTCTATTTGAACGCCAATAGTCATTTATCTGCTGTAAGAATAATTTATTTCTCCATCCATAACGCTTGTCGAGATTTTGGCGTCGAATTTGGTGGAATGTCGCCAACTTGGCGACTTATTTAAATATTGCTACATTAACGAAAAACTCGCCAAATGGATAAAAATGAGGCTAAATCAATGAAAATGACGACTAATTGACGAAAATGCAATATCGTGGAAAGAATATATCTACTATAAGAATAACCTATTGTTTTTACTCTTAAAGTAGTAAATTCATTGCATTATATAAGGAAAGTCATGTGTTGTCCACATCAGATTTTTTTAGCTATAGTAGTCTCCCGATTAGTGCGAGTTCAATTAGAGCGAAACTAGACTTAGCGCGGTTTATAATTAACAACAAAATTTCGATTCGAAAATATGTAGTTAAGACCTAAGCCTAGTAGCTAAGATCTAAACCTATGATTTTAGGTGTAATTTGCATTCATAGATCAGCGATGTTCAGTTATATAACTATGTTTATATACTAATGCGACTCATAATATATATGTGTTTATACTTTATTGTATATCAAAGAATTTTCAGAAACTTACAATCGGTTCAGAAGACAAAATATTTTCACATTTTCCTATTTCGATATATTAACAAATATGTATGCATAATTCATCACAGTAGCAGAATTAAATCGCAATATTTAGGAATGTAAAGTAATCTTACTGTACTGCAAGTTTTAGATATTTTTTAAATGAAATACTAAAGTGTTTTGTTAATTTCAATAAACTTTTTATGAATCATAAATTATTATCCTCTGTTTTTCTTCTACTATATGTTAAATTGCCATAAAAAACGCATTAAAAATATTAGTTGCAGTTTTTTAAAGTCTTGGTAAGCATTAGGATATTTTTTTATTGATTAATAAATTCCATTAGCGTGGCGTTTTCGCACAACTAATTAGTCGCGCTAATCGGGGTATTGCTGTAAATTCTCCAGAATTTTTTTCTTATAATAAGGTGACGCCATTTAATGCTTAAATGCAGTAAAACTAAAACATTTCAAAATGTTCTACAAAAAATATTTTTGTGGAATCATAAATGTTAATTTTCATACTTTATTTTTTGGCTAAATTATTTTTGTTACAATTCCACTGAGACATCTTTAAGCTCGTATAATACTCATAGCAAATAAAATTTAAGCTGCACTTGCGTATTCTGCAAGAGTGTTGAATAATAGTCCAGAGAAACATAGCACTAGCTAGAAAAACAGTAACACTTGGCAAAACAGATCTTAACTACTGCTTTTGAAATAAAAAAAATATATATTCTAACTCAAAACTTTGTCGAAACTGAATCGTTGGGCAGCTTTTTCACTGTCTGAAGAGCTTTTGAAGCATAATCATTCAGAAGTTGGTCTAGCTGGATTGCTATATATATACTTATAAATCCGACTTAAGCAGGAGAGGTCAGCATACCTTACGATTGGAAATCGGGCCACTGAGAAAATACAATCCGGCATACCAGACAAAAGCTTAAAGACAAAGCCCTTCAAGTCGCCAGCAGGAAACTTTGATATACATTTTGAATCAAACTTTCTAATATAATATCAGCTGGAAAATTGTCCCCCAAAATATATCTTATAATTTTTGCAGCGTTTTAATAATCAGTGAAATTAATAGGTAATCATCATGGAATAAATTATCCACTGCCCTAACAGCATTTCTTTTCATAGTGACGTAAGATTTACGTCACACTGTGACTTTGGTAAGTCACAGGACGTCGCAGTACGTCTCGGCAATGCTATATTGAGGTCACGGCGAAGTCAGTTTGGTCATTTCATGGTCGTTTGTAACGTCGCATATTAACTTGCTTGTGACATCATATTGTAATTGAGATTGTAATGTCGTCGCATTGTTACGTGTTAATTAAATTGTGGAAACGTCACAGAATATAGTCACAATGAAGTTAAAAAGTTACTAATACGTAACGTCGAATAGAAGTCTCAAATATGATGTCACATTGTGACCCAGGTATCACGTGACTACAATGTCACTGCCACACATGTAACGATCTTTGCTGTGAAGGTCCCTCACAGCAATTACAATAGCAATTACAATGTGACGTCACAAACAAGTTAATATGCGACAAACGACCATGAAAATGACCAAAATGACTTCGCTGTGACCTCAATATGACATTGCTGAGACGTTCTGCGACGTCCTGTGACGTTCCAAAGTCACAGTGTGACGTAAATCTTGCGTCACTGTGAAAAAAAATGCTGTTAGGGGTGGGGCTCGCTCTTACCAAAAGTCAAGGAATTGGCTAATGAAATGGTTCAATTGTTTCTAGCGCGAAGTTTTCGAGTTTCTGCCTGCTTCGAAGTTACCGGGGAGAATCCGTCCTCACTCAAACATTTGAAAACGCGTCATAACAATGATTAGTGATGATTTATGCAGTATCAATTACTCCACAGAAATCGTCCATTACATCGAAGTTTCTGGAAGATCGTCCAGACAGTCTCATTGAAATCAAAAGGTAAAAGCCGCGTCATAAAAAAACCAAAAAATTAAATTTACACAGAAATGCAAATGCACTTTTCTCCGTTTCTCTGAAACCGAAAGGGAGAATAATAAATAATTCAGCCGGTAGTTGTAATTAAAAATCGAAACAAATGGAAAGGCAAATTTCAAAGTCGAGATTTTAGAATTTCTAGATTTTAGAATTAAGTTCTATAATCTAGGAAATAAAGCTTTTTACTCCAATCATTGAACACACGGTACATAATGTATGCGTATATTATTATATTATATTATTATTTTTATCAAATGAAATATGTATTTTTAAACATAAATCTGAAATCTGAAATGCTAATATATAATTTAATAATAACACAAATAACATACATGAACTCAAAAGCGCTGAAACTTTCTGAAATATAAATAATGAAGCATCACCTTAACATCATAATGATGCTATTTCTTTCTTTGATTTGGAAAACGTCACTCAACATCATTAAATTTCGCACATAACAATAATTCTGATGACTTACTTTCTCAAGAGTATCTGAGATGCCTCTCATAAGCCGAAACATATGTTAACATTGCACGGCGAAAATTCTAACTTAAATTTGAGAATATTTTTCTGTTATGGTGAAATATTTTAATGACACTTATGGCTTTGCTGTGACTCGGAGAAAATAATAGATTATCGGGGGGAAAGAATTTTCTGAAACTAATTTGCTTGTATTTTGAATTCAATTAAGGGCTCTCAGACTTTTGTATTTTTGCATATGCGATGAATGTGCCCCGAGGCATAAAATTACAATCATCTCTAGATAATTAGGGAGATTTCGATTAAATTATTAAAAGTTGCATGGGACTATTTGTGCTAATAAGTATTGTCTGATTTATGCAGAATATTTTTGCATTATTATGCAGTCTTTAAAGATCGTTGCAGTGCATTTATAGCAGTTTTAAGTTTTAAATTAATATCTGTGCAATCGAATGGGAATTCCCTAAGTAGAATGAAGTGCAAGTGAATTAAAAAGAAGTTAATAGTGACTTATAAGTTGGAAACAAATTAATGCGTGTGATTCATAAGCAGAAAGGAATGTAGGTGACTTGTTTTGAGAAAGACGTGTATAATAGTTATATGTAGAAATATGCGAAAGTGACTTACAAGTTGTGAGAAATGCGGGTGACTTACATGTAGAAAGAAGTACGAGTGATTTACAAATAGAACAAGGTGAGTTTGAGTTACAAGTTTTAAAGAGTGTGAGTGACTTATATGTAAAAAATCTGATGTGGGCAGCACATGACTTTCCTTATATAATGCAATGAATTTACTACTTTCGCAGTAAAAAAAAATAGATTATTTTTATAGTAGTTATTTATATTCTTTCCAAGATATTGAATTTTCGTCAATGAGTCCATGTCGTCGTCATCATTTTCCATGTCGTCGTCATCAGTGAGTCGTCATTAATTTAACGTCATTTGGCGAGTTTTTCGTTAATTTACCAACATTTAAAAAAGTCGTCAAACTGGCGACATCCCACCAAATTCGTCGCCAGAATCTCGCCAAGTGTTACGGGCGAAGAAATAAGTTATTCTTACAGCAGATAAATGACTATTGGCATTCAAATACAAAAGTATTAATCAAAGTTTCTTTTTTAATGAATGGAACGAGCTAGATCCACGAGAATGATGTCATTCAATTTATCGCACGATATTACATATGACAAGTAAACATGTTTTATAATAGGAAATGTATTTTTTTTTTATTTTATATGACTTTTGATAATTTTTTTGAAAAATGCGCAATATCTCAAGAACGGTTCATGTTAGCGTTCTAAAATTTATGTCAATCGTTTTCTAAGGAAAAATTACATAAGAAATGTCTATTTACGTAACTTTATTAGCGGTTTTGATTTTTGCCGATTTTTTCAAAATTTCACTCGAATATTTAGGGGGTTCTGAACATTCGATTGCGTATAAAAACAGTAGGATTCCAGTGTTTACGGATTGTGATTTTTGTATACCGAATTTCGTTCGAATCGGTCCATTCGTTCGTCAGTTAGCGTCTCCACAGACTCACTGACAGACACACACACATACTTTCACACACACACACACACACACACAGACATCACTTCAAAAATGTTTGTTTCGTGATCAGGGATGCTTGAAACGTGCTCTCCCGTCGAAAACTCGATTTCGAATTTTCGACCCCGTCACAATACGTTCCTTATACATTATGTATATAAGGAAAGTAATAATGTATAAGGAAAGTATTGTGACGGGGTCATAAATTCGAATTCGAGTTTGAATTCTATTCGAATTCTATTGTTTTGAAACAGAATCGAATGTTCAGAACCCCCGTAAATTTTCGAGTGAAATATTGAAAAAATCATCAAAAAATAAAAACCTTTAATAAAGTTACGCAAATAGACATTTCTTATGTAATTAGTCCTTAGAAAACGATTGACATAAACTTTAGATCGCCAGAAGGAACCGTTCTCAAGATAATGTTCATTTTTCAAATAAATTTATCAAAAAATCCCTTAAATTAAAAAAATATTAACTGTTATGAAACATGTTCACTTTTCAAGTGTAATATCATACGATACAATTGGTGACATTATTCTCATGGATCTAACTCGTTCCATTCACGAGAAAAGATACTTTGAATAATACTTTTGTATTTGAACGCCAATAGGCATTTATCCGCTATAAGAATGACTTATTTCTCCGTACATCTCGCCAAATGGATTAAAATGACGTTAAATCAATGTAAATGACGACTAATTGAAGAAAATTCAATATCTTAAAGAATATAAGTATCTACTATAAGAATAACATTGTGTTTTTAAATGTAAAAGTTCATTGCATTATATAAGGAAAGTCATGTGCTTCCCACATCAGATTTTTTTAGTTGTTTTTACAAATGATTAACTTTTTAGTGACCGGTATAATTAACCTTCTAGGGCAGGTTGGTGTTATTCTAGAAGCACTGGAAAGGAATTTTGAAAAATCCCATTTTCAATTCCCCAAACTGAGAATAAAAATTCAGCTCTGTTAGGGTTTGTTCCGTAGACAATAATATAAATATGAAAACATTTAGTCTTTTATGTATATGGGAGCTACTAGAGATCCTGAAATGCCTTTCAGTAAAATTCCATTTCCACTCCAGGGGAGGAGAATACAAAATTTGACTCCTTTGGATTCTGTATTGATGCTACAAATGTGTTTACACACTTTAAGAACGATTTTATTGCACGAAATTTGCAAACTTTAATTAATTCGAAGAACATTTCTGGAAACAGCTTATATTACAAAAGCTAAATTATTGTTTTATGAAGTTACATTTTGCCTATTTTAAAAATGGCACATGTAGATAAACCTTGAAATGAAGGATACGTTTTATCTCTTTTCGAAGGGAAAGACTCTTATTTTGAAATTAAAAAATGCTGTGAAAACCATGAAAATCGCATTTCTAAATGCGAAATAAGCAATATTAATAATAACAAAGGAGTAAAGTATCGAGTATTATTTTTGCCCTGAAAAGAACAACAAATGAATACAAAAACCAAGTGCGCACGTTTAAGACTATTTAAAAACATACCTTGTCGCAAAATCCATAACAATTACAATATCTTTAAATATCTCTGTATTGACTTTAAACATGATAATAAGTAAAGATTTACATTTTAAAAAGGCTAAAAAGCAGAATGTTCACCTACTTTTTCAAAAACATGTGGCTGAGTCTAGAACACGTTGTAGAATTATTTCTTTATGAAAATAATTTAGCCACTGACAGATGGAAATACATTATGATAATTTATGAAGCATGGATCTATTGACTGCAATAAAGAAAGATGACTTTATCACCGCAAAAATCGATAAAGTGACCTAAAAACTTGGTTAAAATAATCAAAAGAAAGTTTCGGTAAAAGATTAATGATTATTGCTGGCTTTTTATACAATGGAAAATTATAGTTAAGAAAAGTCTTAAAAACGTCAAACGCAATTTAGCCTATTACCAATATAAAGTTATAACTCCTTTAAAGAAGTATCATATCTTTATCCAGAGTCTTACTGAAGTATAACTTTATCAGGATAAAGCTACCAACAAATATACTTCTAATATTCATGAAAAAATAGATACTACAAAATCTATCTATCTATATATACTAATTGCCAAGTGTCCGTCTGTCTGTCTGTCTGTCCGTCTGTCTGTCTGTCTGTTACGCTTTTTTTAGGCACTTCCCGAATAGATAGAGACTTGCAATTTGGTACACGGCTCGGTCGTTCGATAAAACCCCCAGGAAAAATCGAATTTTTCGAAAACGTTCTATAGAGGGGGTGCCTCACACCAAAACGTTCGAAAAGTGAAATGACGGGAAAGCATGCTTTGCAATGAGATAGAGACTTCAAATTTGGTATATGGGTAAATCGTTTGAAAGGAAGAAAGTGTGCAATTTCAGATTTCCAATATTTTCTACTTAAGGGGGGGTGCAGCACACCAAAACGTTCGAAAAGTGAAATGATAGGAAAGAATGCTTTGCGATGAGGTAGAGACTTCAAATTTGGTGTATGGGTAAATCGTTTGAAAGGGAGAAAGTGTGCAATTTCAGATATCCAATATTTTCTACTTAAGGGGGGGGGGTGCAGCACACCAAAACGTTCGAAAAGTGAAATGATAGGAAAGAATGCTTTGCGATGAGGTAGAGACTTCAAATTTGGTGTATGGGTAAATCGTTCGAAAGGAAGAAAGTGTGCAATTTCAAATTTCCAATATTTTCCACTTAAGGGGGTGCCGTACACTAAAACGTTCGAAAAGTGAAATGATAGGAAAGCATGCTTTGCGATGAGATAGAGACTTCAAATTTGGTGTATTGGTAAACCGTTAGAAAGGAAGAAAGAGTGCAATTTCAGATTTCCAATTTTTTCTACTTAAGGGGGTGCAGCACACCAAAATATTCGATTTGCAGAATAAATGAGAAAACGCTCCTTTAAAATTTGATAGAGGCTTGAAATTCGGTATATGGGCTAATCATTTGATGGAAACACCCAAGACAAATATAGTTTTTCAAAAATGTTCGATTAAGGGGGTGCTCCAGAGTAAAACATTCGAAAAGTGAATTGATAAAAAACCATGCTTCGGATTGAGATAGAGATATCAAATTTGGTATAAGGGTAGATAGTTTGAAAGGAAGAAATTGTAAAATTTCATTTTACCAATATTTTCTACTTAAAGGGGTGTCGCACACCAAAACGTTCGATTTACCGAATAAATGAGAAAATACGTCTTTAAAATTTGATAGAGACTTGAAATTTAGTATATGGGCTAATCATTTGACAAAAAAACCAAACATGAATATAGTTTGACAAAAATGTTCATTAAAGGGGTGCTACACAGAAAAACGTTCGAAAGTTGAAGTGATAGAAAAAACATGCTTCTCGATAGGATAGAGATTTCAAATTTGGTGTACGGGTAGATAGTTTGAAAGGAAGAAAGCGTGAAATTTTAGATTTCCAATATTTTCTGCTTAAGGGGGGGTGCAACATACCAAAACGTTCGAAAAGTGAAATGATAGGAAAGAATGCTTTGCGATGAGGTAGAGACTTCAAATTTGGTGTATGGGTAAATCGTTCGAAAGGAAGAAAGTGTGCAATTTCAGATTTCCAATATTTTCTACTTAAGGGGAGGGGTGCAGCATACCAAAACGTTCGAAATGAGATAGAGACTTCAAGTTTGGAGTATGAGTAAATCGTTTGTAACAAAGAAAGTGCGGAATTTCAGATTTCCAATATTTTCCACTTAAGGGGGTGCCGCACACAAAAATGTTCGATTTTCCGTCTACAGGGGGTGCTCCACACCAAAACGTTCGAAAAGTGAAATGATAGGAAAGCATGCTTTGCGATGAGATAGTGACTTCAGATTTGGTGCATGGGTAAATCATTCGAAAGGCAGACAGTGTGCATTTTCAGATTTCCAATATTTTCTACTCAAGGGGGTGCCGCACACCAAAACGTTCGAAAAGTGAAATGATAGGAAAGCCTGCTTTGCGATAAGATAGGGACTTCAAATTTGGTATATAGGTAAACCGTTCGAAAGGAAGATAGTGTGTAATTTCAGATTTCCAATATTTCCTACTTAAGGGGGTGCCGCACACAAAAATGTTCGATTTTCCGAATAAATGAGAAACGGTCCCTTTAAAATTTGATAGAGGCTCAAAATTTTATATATAGACTAATCATTCGATGAAAACACCCAAAACGAATATAATTTTTCAAAAATGTTCGTTTAAGGGGGTTCTCCAGAGGAAAACGTTCGAAATGCGAATTAATAAAAAAAAACATGCTTCGAAATAAGATACAGACTTCAAATTTGGTGTACAAGTAGATAGTTCGAAAGGAAGAACATGTGCAATTTCAGTTTTCCGATATTTTGAACTTTTGGCGGTGCCTCAAAACTAAATGTTCGATTTGTCGAATAAATAAGAAACGCGAATTATTAAAAAATTTACATTATTCAGGGATTGCTTAATGTGGGGCCGTTGATTTTCAACGGGTATGCGGCTAGTATATACTAATTGCCAAGTGTCCGTCTGTCTGTCTGTCTGTCACGCTTTTTTCAGGCACTTCCCAGATAGATAGAGACTTGCAATTCGGTACACGGCTCGGTAGTTCGATAAAACCCCCTGGAAAAATCGAATTTTCCGAAAACGTTCTATAGAGGGGGTGCCCCACACCAAAACGTTCGAAAAGTGAAAAGATGGGAAAGCATACTTTGCGATGAGATAGAGACTTCAAATTTGGTGTATAGGTAAATCATTCGAAAGGAAGAAAGTGTGCAATTTCAGATTTCCAATATTTTCTACTTAAGGGGGTGCCGCACACCAAAACGTTCGAAAAGTGAAATGATAGGAGAGCATGCTTTGCGATAAGATAGAGACTTCAAATTCGGTGTATGGGTAAATGGTTTGTAACGAAGAAAACGTGCAATTTCAGATTTCCAATATTTTCTACTTAAGGGGGTGTCGCACACCAAAACGTTCGATTTAACGAATAAATGAGAAAAGGCGCCTTTAGAATTTGATAGAGGTTTAAAATTTGGTATATGGGCTAATAATTTGACGAAAACGCCCAAGACGAATACGGTTCTTCAAAAATGTTCGTTTAAGGGGGTGCTCCAGAGCAAAACGTTCGAAAAGTTAATTGATAAAAAAACCATGCATTGGAATGAGATAGATATATCAAATTTGGTGTAAGGGTAGATAGTTTGAAAGGAAGAAAGTGTACAATTTCAGTTTACCAATATTTTCTACTTTAGGGGGTGCCGCGCACCAAAATGTTCGATTTTCGGAATAACGGAGAAACGCTCCTTTTAAAACGTGATAGAGGCTTTATATTTGGTATATGGGCGATTCATCTCATAGAAATCACAAAAAGAATAGATTTTTTATAAAATGTATAGTTAAGGGGGTGGATACTCCACACAAAAGCATTCGAAAGATGAAATGCTAGAAAAGCATGCTTCACGATGAGATAGAGACTTCAAATTTTGGTGTACGGGTAAAAAGTTAAAAAGGAAGAAAGTGTGTAATTTCAGTCTTCCAACATTTGCTCTTGTAGGGGGTGCGCTCACTAAAATGTTCGATTTGACGAACAAATGAAAAACGCCTTCTTTACAATGTAATAGAAGCTTGAAATTTAGTATATGGGCTAACCATTTGACAAAAAACCCAAACATGAATACAGTTTGACAAAAATGTTCATTAACGGGGTGCTACACAGAAAAACGTTCGAAAGGTGAAGTGATAGAAAAAACATGCTTCTCGATAGGATAGAGACTTCAAATTTGGTGTACTGGTAGATAGTTTGAAAGGAAGAAAACGTGAAATTTTCGATTTCCAATATTTGCAACTTTAAGGGGTGCCGCACACTAATATGTTCGATTTTCGGAATAAATCAGGCACACTTCCTTTTAAATGTGACAGAGGCTTGATATTAGGTATATGAGCCAATCATCTGATAAAAAACCCAAGACAAAGAGAGTTTTTCAAAAATGTTCATTTATGGGAGTACTTCACAGAAAAAGTTCAAAAGGAGAAATAATAAAATAGGGGTGCCTCGGGATGAGATAGACTTTAATGTGGTGTACGGGTTGGAATTCGAAAGGAAGAAATGCGCAAATTTAGTTTCCCAATATTTTCTTCTTTAGGGGGTTCTGCACACCAAAATATTCGATTTGTCGAATAAATGTGAAACTCGAATTATTAAAAAATTTACATTATTCAGTGGTTGCTTATTGCGAGACCGTTGATTTTCAACGGGTATTCGGCTAGTATATACTAATTGCCAAGTGTCCGTCTGTCTGTCTGTCACGCTTTTTTCAGGCACTTCCCGAATAGATAGAGACTTGCAATTTGGTACACGGCTTGGTCGTTCGATAAAACCCCCTGGAAAAATCGAATTTTCCGAAAACGTTCTATAGAGGGGGTGCCCCACACCAAAACGTTCGAAAAATAAAATGACGGGAAAGCATACTTTGCGATGAGATAGAGACTTCAAATTTGGTGTATAGGTAAATCATTCGAAAGAAAGAAGGTGTGCAATTTCAGATTTCCAATATTTTATCCTTAAGGGGAGGTGCAGCACACCAAAACGTTCGAAAAGTGATATGATAGGAGAGCATGCTTTGCGATGAGATAGAGACTTCAAGTTTGGAGTATGGGTAAACCGTTTGAATCAAAGAAAGTGTGGAATTTCAGATATACAATATTTTCTACTTAAGGGGGTGCCGCACACCAAAACGTTCGAAAAGTGAAATGATAGGAAAGCATGCTTTCCGATGAGATAGAGACTTCAAATTCGGTGTATGGGTAAATCGTTCGAAAGGAAGAAAGTCTGCAATTTCAGATTTCCAATATTTTCTACTTAAGGGGGGTGTCGCACACCAAAACATTCGATTTACCGAATAAATGAGAAAATACGCCTTTAAAATTTGATAGAGGCTTAAAATTTGGTATATGGGCTAATAATTTGACGAAAACGCCCAAGACGAATACAGTTTTTCAAAAATGTTCGTTTAAGGGGGTGCTCCAGAGTAAAACGTTCGAAAAGTCAATTGATAAAAAAAACCATGCTTTGGAATGAGATAGAGATATCAGATTTGGTGTAAGGATAGATAGTTTGAAAGAGCGAAAGTGTACAATTTCATATATACTAATTATTATTATATATACTAATTGCCAAGTGTCCGTCTGTCTGTCATGCCTTTTTTAGGCACTTCCCGAATAGATAGAGACATGCAATTTGGCACACGGCTCGGTCGTTCGATAAAACCCCCTGGAAAAATCGAATTTTTCGAAAACGTTCTACAGAGGGGGTGCCCCACACCAAAACGTCCGAAAAGTGAAATGACGGGAAAGCATACTTTGCGATGAGATAGAGACTTCAAATTCGGTATATGGGTAAATCACCCGAAAAGAAGAAAGTGTGCAATTTCAGATTTCCAATATTTTCTGCTTAAGGGGGGGTGCAGTATACCAAAACGTTCGAAAAGTGAAATGATAGGAAAGAATGCTTTGCGATGAGGTAGAGACTTCAAATTTTGTGTATGGGTAAATCGTTCGAAAGGAAGAAAGTGTGCAATTTCAGATTTTCAATATTTTCTACTTAAGGGGGGGGGGGGGGTGCAGCATGCCAAAACGTTCGAAAAGTGATATGATAGGAGAGCATGCTTTGCGATGAGATAGAGACTTCAAATTTGGTGTATAGGTAAATCGTTCGAAAGGAAGAAAGTGTGCAATTTCAGATTTCCAATATTTTCTACTTAAGGGGGGGTGCAGCATACCAAAACGTTCGAAAAGTGATATGATAGAACAGCATGCTTTGCGATGAGATAGAGACTTCAAGTTTGGAGTATGGGTAAATCGTTTGAAACAAAGAAAGTGGGGAATTTCAGATTTCCAATATTTTCTACTTAAGGGGGTGCCGCCCACAAAAATGTTCGATTTTCCGTCTACAGGGGGTGCTCCACACCAAAACGTTCGAAAAGTGAAATGATAGGAAAGCATGCTTTGCGATGAGATAGTGACTTGAGATTTGGTGTATGGGTAAATCGTTCGAAAGGCAGAAAGTGTGCATTTTCAGATTTCCAATATTTTCTACTCAAGGGGGTGCCGCACACCAAAACGTTCGAAAAGTGAAATGATAGGAAAGCCTGCTTTGCGATAAGATAGGGACTTCAAATTTGGTATATAGGTAAACCGTTCGAAAGGAAGAAAGTGTGTAATTTCAGATTTCCAATATTTCCTACTTAAGGGGGTGCCACACACAAAAATGTTCGATTTTCCGAATAAATGAAAAACGGCCCCTTTAAAATTTGATAGAGGCTCAAAATTTTATATATAGACTAATCATTTGATGAAAACACCCAAAACGAATATAATTTTTCAAAAATGTTCGTTTAAGGGGGTTCTCCAGAGGAAAACGTTCGAAATGTGAATTGATAAAAAAAACATGCTTCGAAATAAGATACAGACTTCAAATTTGGTGTACAGGTAGATAGTTCGAAAGGAAGAACATGTGCAATTTCAGTTTTCCGATATTTTGAACTTTTGGGGGTGCCTCAAAACTAAATGCTCGATTTGTCGAATAAATAAGAAACGCAAATTATTAAAAAATTTACATTATTCAGGGGTTGCTTAATGTGGGGCCGTTGATTTTCAACGGGTATGCGGCTAGTATACTTCTAAATTTCATGAAAAAATTATAAAAGGACAGATATTAAATCAATATATTTTGCCTCTATTCCTTTAAGGTCCTCTGATGTATCAGCAATGCATTATTATGCTTTTGGATTGTTAAAAATAGAATAAACCGAGGTCAAAATCAATGAATAGACAAAAACGGGGCGTGGAAAACTGAAAAATGAGTGGAATAAAATGTTACTCATAAAGAAAGAGCTCTCTTATCCTTGAAATTAAGATGTAGAATGATAATCCCGAGAAAGGATCTTCAAATAGAATATTTAAGAATTAAATATCGTTACTTCAAACCTCAATTATAATGTTTTAAATTTGTTCCAAAAATACATAAACATCCTATGTTTAAGTGTCCAAATATTGAATCTTCTGGTTCCACAGGGACTCTGGAGGATCTGTAAAGACAAAAATATGTTAAACAATTATTGATACCAATTCAACAAAAACTTTAAAACGTTTTATAACGTTTGAAAGAGAAATTATCATTCTCCAGTCTTTAGCTGTAAAATTTTCAATTCAGCACTATTTTGGCGAACAGAAAATAGTAATATGCAGATGTCTTTATTTATTGTAAAATATAGCATTATAAAATTCTTCGTAGTATATATATATACTTACCCAAACTTACCCAAAACAACTTACGTTATACTTACCCAAAACAGCGCTGGCAAAAAAACTTTTGCGAAAACCTCATCTTTAAACATAGGTATTATTATAATTCATCTTAACAAGATCGCTTGACTTTTTATTGCAAAGTTTGTCTTTAATCAAACTTCATAGTTTCTGAAAACAATGCTTGTCGCACGTGTTCTTTGCAGCAGATGGTTTAATATAATATCAAGCCAATGGGGTGTTTTAAAAATCTGGAGCGTGGAAAAAATACAAATTTTGAGAGATATCAATATATGCTAATAACATACATGAACTAATTAAATGAATATTTATGAGTGATTCTCATTCGCAATATCAACGTTTATATTTATTTTTAAATAGCTGTTTCACGGAAGTTCTGCAGACAAACAAGCTTAAGGCACTTTAAAAATGTTGCTTAAAGAAAAGAGTTGGGGCTATTTTAAAAGCTAAGATATTTTATGATTTTTTGTTTGTTTTATAATATTGATAAAATTTAATTTCTTTCAAAAATTTGGAGTTCTAGATATAATGAAAATATGTCTTTACCACAATGGATATATATTAAGATGCCAAATGTCATGGGATTGTGATGTGATAATAATGGGTGCATTCACATTAGCAACATTGGAACCTCTCGTCCACTTGGAGCAATCTCTGACATGCATGAGTTACGTCGATGTTACCGCAGATGACCTGCACCCTTTACAATCTAGCCCCTGCATGGCGAAGGGGTATTCCGATAACATAATGCAACGTGTCAGAAGTCTTGGATCGGGAAATAGTGTAAAAATTTTATCACAATGATTTGTCCCATTTTGTTCTCAGATATGAATTCCTTTGTGTATGTGTTGGACACAATGGAAACAAGCTTACGATCCATGAATCTAGTATCATCCAATGCAATATTATTAGGGTTGTAGCGGAGTGATGTTGCCAGTCCCGAACTCGGAACCTCGTGCTTACAAGACCGACATTATAGGATTAGAGCAAAAGCTAGCTTCGACTTCGAACTTATAATTCGGGTATTCTAGCATCTTCAATCGATGTCTTTGGTAGGAGCAGAGTCGTCTGCTGCCACACACTCCCCCACCTGATAAGAAGCCTCGGTCGAATTTCGGCGAGGAGGGGGCCGCCCAGAAACCCCCTATGCGTCCCCATACGAAACTCAGCCCAGGGGCTGAATGGTCGGAAGGCGCGTCGTACCTCGGGCGTGACGTCTGTCGTGGTCACCCAGGAATGGAGTGGTGGGGCCTCTGGCTCCGTGTGGTGCTGCCATCTCTTGTTGAGAGGTGAGATCGTTGGAGAGAGAATGTTGCGTGTTTCAAACATCCGGGGTCTCCATTGTAGCGGAGTAATGTCGTCAGTCCAAAGCCAGGCCCGAACTCGGGACCTCGTGCTTGCAAGACCGACATTATAAGACTAGAGCAAAAGCTAGCTTCGACTCCGAACTCATAATTCGGGTATCCTAGCATCTTCGAACGATGTCTTTGGCAGGAGCAGACTCGTCTGCTGCCACAGGGTCTGCAGTATGTAACTTCCATGCAGAGAGGTAACGCTAATTCGTTGTCTTCATTCCCCGACGTGTGACTCTGGGGAAGGACCAACCATATATCCACCTTTTAGTGTAACTGCTGATGAGAACATAAAGTTTATGTAATTATTGGACGTAAATCAGGTATAAAATACCAGACTATTTATTTTCAAGGATATCGTGAGCTCTCTTAATCAGGTTGGAAGCTGTGTGTATCAATGGAATGATAAAATTTAACTGGGTTTGAAAATACAGTACAAATATAAACATTGTCGTAGTTGATCCTTGTATTGATACATGCTACTTCCAACTTGATAAAGATACTCATAACGACCATGAAATCGTTGTAGGGACTTAACTTCCATATGCCTGTTTTCTATCACAGCATACAACAGCAACGGATATATATGCTTTTATGCCAGTAGAAGACGTTTAAAATATATTCGAAATGACGACAGTGTGTGTATTTGTAAGGTAGGTACAACATACATTAGAAGACACTCTTATTGCAAATAACAGCTCCCATGCACCAGTTTCGCGCTTCTTATGCGCTTGTTAGCATGGAATAATTGTTATCTGCAATGGCAGCACAGGTTTTGTGTTTATAATATACCTTGTTAAGTTCCGGCTTCCATTGCTTTCAGGACCGATTTAAGCTTATTATGCGCAGGTTGTTATGGTATATCTGATATCTGAAATGGCGGCAAAAATACATGTAAGCAAGGATGGGCGGTTGCTGTAAGAATGAAATTGACCACTATAGCCTTGTGCTGATTGAGTTCAATTTTATAAAATTTGAGGCCTGCGTTGAAAGTACTGCATTTATCGAACTCCATAAAAGTTTGTAAAATTTTGGCACAAAGTAATGTTTTTATTGTTGTTAGGCATGAATCATTTATTTCATGCTGTTATTGCAGATATTATCTTCGATGGACTGGTTAGTGCAAGTATGCCGAAAAGGTTGATTTTCTCGACTGCAAGAGAAATGTAATTGAAATTTCGGAAGACTCTTATAGTCCGGTTCTGTGAGTTGGAAGATAGTTTTTCGTGGGTTGCAATCACTGCCATAGCAGACCCAAGAAAATTCTTTCGATTTGTCCATTTCTTTTATCCGATGCATTTGAATTTCAGGATTAAATACTTAGGACCCCTTTGGAATGATATATTGACTCAGTGAATTTCCCAACTTGCAATATCTTGCAAGTTTTGCAATAAAACTTGCAAGGAAGGTGCCAGCTAACTGTCATGTATGATGTTTATCTATGGTCAAATGAAGTTACAAAATATTCTGTTATTTTGAAATAGAGAATATATTACTTTCCTTATATACATAATGTATAAGGAAAGTACTGTGAAGGGGTCGAAAGAACCGAATCGAGTTTTTGACGGGAGTGCACGTTTTAAGCATCCCTGATCACAAATCAAACATTTTTGAAGTGATGTCTGTGTGTGTGTGTCAGTGAGTCTGTGGAGACGATAACTGACGAACGAATGGACCAATTAGAATGAAATTTGGTACAAAAATCACAATCCGTAAACACTGGAAGCCTATTGTTTTTATACGCAATCGAATGTCCAGAACCCGCCTAAATTTTCGAGTGAAATTTTAAAAAAATCATCAAAAAATCAAAACCTCTAATAAATTACGCAAATAGACATTTCTTATGTAATTTTTCATTAGAAAACGATTGACATAAATTTTAGATCTCTAACATGAACCATTCTCGAGATATTGTACATTTTTCAAAAAATTATCAAAAAGTCATATGAAATAAAAAAAAATATATTTTCTATTGAGAAACATGTTCACTTTTCATATGTAATACCATGCGATATATTGGGTGACATCATTCTCGTGGATCTAGCTCGTTCCATTCATGAGAAAAGGTACTTTGAGTAATACTTTTGCATTTGAACGCCAATAATCCTTTATATGCTATAAGAATAAGTTATTACTCCGTCCATAACGCTTGGCGAGATTTTGGCGACGAATTTGGCGGAATATCGCCATCTTGGCGACTTTTTAAAATGTTGCCAAATTAACGAAAATCTCGCCAAATGGATAAAAATGACGCTAAATCAATGAAAATGACAACGGATTGACTAAAATTCAATATCTTGGAAAGAATATAAGTATCTATTAGGAGAAAAACCTAATTTTTTACTGTAAAGTAGTAAATTCATTGCATTATATAAGGAAAGTCATGTGTTGGCCACATCAGATGTTTTACATTTTTATCGTTTTTTCATTTTAAATTAAAAAATAACAAAAAGAGCAATATAAAATTCGTTTGATTTTAGCTCAAAAACAAGCAATAAAATAAATGACATCGTTTTGATAGTTTTGTAAATTATATGATTTGTTTTTTGAACACAAAAAGTACATATAAATGACCATTTGTGCAACAATTTTAACATATTCATTTTTAACACTTTACAACAAAGTTGAAAAGTGTTTATGACTTTGTTCATTCTGTCTGTCTGTCTGTCTGTCTGTCTGTCTGTCCGTTAGCACGATAACTGCCGTAAAAATGACTTAATCAAAATGAAATTTTAGTATGTTGTTCAGACGGTTTGTAGGACCTATGGGAATATAAATGAATAATATCACCCAATTAGTTTTGGATTGAACCCGGGTTGAAAAAATGGAATACATTGAGCCCTATGGGACCTAATTTTTCAAGCATTTTTTAAGCGGATTTAAAATTCACAAATTGCTTCGAAAATTTTAGGCAATATTCAAATTGTTCCATAAAATATATAAAAAAAAATTCAGCGAAATATATTCAGTTGTTTTTTAAATAAAAATTAAAATAATAATAACACCTCTTATATTAAGCGATCACGTGTCCATGATATGAAACGATCACATGACCCACTTCAAAATGATATATGGCATCCATCTTGTGTCAAAATCCTGATTT
The DNA here is from genome assembly GCA_951213105.1 of Amaurobius ferox. NCBI lineage: Eukaryota > Metazoa > Arthropoda > Arachnida > Araneae > Amaurobiidae > Amaurobius > Amaurobius ferox. The sequence continues at coordinate 51,272,401 of OX578148.1, read as the reverse complement.
TTAAAGTTCTTTTTAATTCATATTGAGTGTTGTATCCGTCCTAAAATTACTTTATTTTTGCCTAAATTCTGTGCATCTACATACTGAAACAACGCAATGACAATATATTTCAGTTTAAATGCTCTTCCAAATTTGATTATTTCTACTATTAAGCCTATTTTTCACCTATGTAAAATGTAAACAGCAAAATATGTAGAATGAGTTGTATTAGAATCGCTGTAATTCTTTAACACAAAATCATTTAGTCCATGGAGTCTGCTTAGCTGATATGAATTCATTGATTTTAGAAAGAGAAGGACGATATTTTTCGATGAAGTTTTACGCATAGAGTTTACTTACTTGCAGCTCAATGGTCTTAATTTTTAAATAAAATAAATTGTTATAGTATTGTGATGAATGACAAGAATGGGGGAATTATTTATGAATGAAATGTTGCTTTTACAGAGAGAGCCAGGCGTGTTATTTTTTATGACGTCATTTGAATGGATTTCAGTTGTTTTCGATGAAGTTTTCAAATATAATAAATTATCGTAGTATTATGATAATTCTAAAATTATTACCGAGGAATGTATAACATTTAAGAGATGTTTAAACCAGGCAATTTATACTTTAATGCCGTCGTTTGAATGAAGTTAATTTTTTTCGATGAAGGTTTAAGGTTTCAAATATAATAAATTAATGTAGTATTGTGATAAGTTTTAAAATATTACCGAGGAATGTATTGCATTTTAGACATGTTTAAATAAAATTGCATTGAAGTTGGAAAGTGTTTCATAATCAATGCTTTAAGCATGATTGATCTTTCTTGTTTTGATTATTTGCGATTTTCGAAAGAATGAAATATTTCTACATTTAAAGACTTCCCCTAATTGAATAGACTTGTAACACTTATTTATTTTCATTATAAGTTATTTAAATGTTCAAAATAAAACTGTTAAAAATATAGAGGGCCTTTGAAATGTTGAGAAAATATGCTGACTGACAGACTAGACACATAGCCACTGAAAAATTGCTGATTGCTTATAAGTTGCCATTTAAGTTTTGAAACAAAAGTCTATAAGAAAAGAGGAGCATAGAATGTTAAGGTAACATCCAGACTGACAGCGCAAACCCACAGACATCAGTGAGAAATCGTCAATTGTTTTTAATTTGCGTTTCAATTTTAAAAACCAAATTGTTACAAAAATGAAATTCTTTCGAAAATTTGAGGATGCTTGCAAACTGACAGCTCAGTCTCATTGACATCATTGAAAAATTTGTGACTGTTTATGGAAGCTCATAACGTGTAAATCCATCAAAAAGTTATATTTTCCAACCTGTCATAATATGTACGCATTATATATGCTATATGGTGTATGAAATGTAGGAAAATATAGAAAAACGAATCTGGCATTCGAAGTTCGGTCATTACGCAAAAGTAAAAAACATTAAATTATTTGTTCGGCCGCCGCCATTTTTACTCCAATCGGTCAAGACAGTTATGTTATCGTCTGCCTCTGATATGTGATACGCAATTTATCTGTGAAATAGGGGGTGCTTCTGCTTTTAAAAAATGTACTAATTATTCAAGAAAGTTGTCTAAAATGTTTTAATTTTCTCAAGATACCAAGAAAAGAACGAGGAAGTAACTCACGTAACACCTTGTGCGGCCATCTTGATTTCAACTGGGAGTCAAGATGGCCGCTGTTGCGGCATCTTTTTTTATTGAAATGTTCTTTTTGAGTTATTCGCACAGCAATAAAAATGAACTCCTAACAAGATTTCAAAGTAACGACAATTCCAAGTATAAAGAAAACAATAACGCCTGTTTTAGAAAGTAAAAGATTAATTTTCCTGTATACTAAATTAAACTTTAACAATGTTGTTTTTCTGAGATGTTTTTTCTGCCGGTAATTGAAGAACCATAAAAATTATTGCAACTGTTTTTTTTATGATATGGTTATTTTTAATTAAAACGTGTTTATTACATTTGATTTCACCAGGTAAATTGCATATCTAACAACGTAAGACTTTTTTTCTTAATCCGTATTTTCGTTCTTGATAATTAGAAAAACGAACTTAATATTTGTAGCTCTTAAAAATGTTAATCAAATATATTTTCCGTGATCTCGTCGTGGCGGCCATCTTCACATTTGTTGCAGAATAAAAGAGGTTTTGTTGGTCTGTGTGTGTGTGTGTGTGTACGTGTGTGTCGGCTGTAGCTGAAAAACTAAGATTTGGACAGCCGTGAAATTCAGTGCTGGGTTAGTTTACTCCCAGTCCGGGGATACGCTGGATCCTCTTCGTCAGTGCAAGAAAGCCAACGAACCTTGAGTCAAGAAGACGAAATTTTCTGCGAGAAAATAGGGTGGTTGTTGGTTCCCTTGCTCAATATTTTTTTTAACACTGTTTTGAATTAGATTTCGGTTTGAACAAATTTCAGTTTTGCATGAGCAGCGTTATCTGATAAGTAAGTGTTAATATTTTTATGTAAATATTTTTATGCAATAATTTTGTGTTGTGTTTATTGGTAATTTCGAAATTAACTGTACTGACAGTAATATAAATATATTTAAGTTTATTGATAATTTTGAACCAAAGGATGTGTACCCGGATTTAATGCTCCGTTCACGCTTATTTAGGGCATATTACACCTTTTTATTATGTTATATGTTTTACATGTGAGTGGGCGCATCGTAAATGCGTTGTTGGGTTTTGGAGGATTTGCTATACTTTTGCGTGTAATTTTAAGTAAAAGTTTGCATCTTAAATCCCAGGCATCGGCGAGTATATATGATAATTGCAAATAAAATGTGAATCACTATGCGTAAAAAAAGACACTTGAGAAATTTTCATATTTGACGAAATTTCTTGATAAACACAGCACTTACATTTTTTTCATCAATTTAAATTAATTTTCTTCATTTTCTTGTTTCGGTATCTGGAATTACTTTAAAATGTATCTAAAAAAATAAAACTTTAAATTAATATTACTTGTAATTACCATACATTTTGAAAAGCGTACTTTAAAAATAATAATTTAAAGGCTAGATGGCGTTCTTCGTATTTCATTTCCAATTATTCCAATTCATTTCCAGTCCTTTAAATTTCTTCGTAATAAATTCCTTTATTACTTATGAATTTCATTACTTCATTTCATCTTATTCATATGCAAAAAGTAGATGTATGTTTAATTGTACAGTTTTTCAACACATGTGTATAGGTAAACTTACTAAACTTACTGGTTTCATATGCTTAATATTTTATATTTAAACGCTTAGATAATTATATATATATATATATATATATATATATATATATATATATATATATATATATATATATATATATATATATATATATATATATATATATATAGTCAAGTTTGGTCATGGGGGGTTTGCGACTCCCACTCCCCAATTAAGCCAGTTTTGTGTCACGACAGCACTCCTGGAGACCGGTACCATTCCATCTAAGAAAATACGTTGGTATATATATATATATATATATATATATAAATAAATATATATATATATATATATATATATATATATATAAATATATATATATATATATATATATATAAATATATATATATATATATATATATAAATATATATATATATATATATATATATATATAAATATATATATATATATATATATATATATATATATATATATATATATATATATATATATATATATATATATATATATATATATATATATATGAAAATCCAATGATTGGATAGAGAAAAGTTATATCTCATTAACTCATTAAATCCTAACTTAAAAAATACCAACAAATTAAAAAGAAGTATAAAATAGGGGACCATCTATCAAGAGGAGAATAAGGTGCATATATTTAGTCATCAAGCTGAATAAATTCAAATAGCAATGGTGAGAATTCGAAAATTGAAAAACATAAAATAACCAAGCATTAAGGCTATATGCGTGGGTAAGCACTAGCCCTTAAATGGTGTACATTTTGAACAAATTATTTTTCAAGTCCAAGTATCTATTTAAAATTAACACACAATGTTTTTTTTCTGAAGACAGAAATAGATAACGTCTATAAAATATGTATACTTGGACTACAAACAAAAAGATTGTAAAATAAAGTAGAAATATAATAATACCTGGGAAAATACTGCATATGAATTAAAAGTGAGCAATAGAAGACGAGACCACTGTTGCCAATCGCAGGAGTTAAAAGTGGAGATCTACTGTTGCCAATCGTGAGATATAAATAACAGTATTACAAAAATACAGCAAAATGTGATAAATTCTTTTTGGATCAAAAACTGGTAATATCTTGAAAATAGTGCAGTTTATCTTTTTTTAAATAATATCATTCCATTTTAATTACCATGGCAGGTATGAAATCTTTATAATTTCTAACATTATTATTCTTTATACTTTTAGATATTCGAAATGAATGGTCAAATGTTTAGAGTTTTTCCAAACTGATCGCTCGGAAAATCATTAATATAATCATATAAAGTAGAAATATAATAATACCTGGGAAAATACTGCATATGAATTAAAAGTGAGCAATAAAAGACGAGACCACTGTTGCCAATCGCAGGAGGTAAAAGTGGAGATCTACTGTTGCCAATCGTGAGATATAAATAACAGTATTACAAAAATACAGCAAAATGTGATAAATTATTTTTGGATCAAAAACTGGTAATATCTTGAAAATAGTGTAGTTTATCTTTTTTTAAATAATATTATTCCATTTTAATTACCATGGCAGGTATGAAATCTTTATAATTTCTTACATTATTATTTTTTATACTTTTAGATATTCGAAATGAATGGTCAAATGTTTAGAGTTTTTCCAAACTGATCGCTCGGAAAATCATTAGGACTTATTTACTTACGTATTGCAATTAGAGTATGTACCGAATTTCTATTTAATTTGACTAATTGAATTTTTGCAAGAGTTAGCCTTTACACATGTTCACAAATACAAGTGCAACTATTATTAAAAATAGATGAAATCGTAATCACGGATGCTTAATACGTGTTAAGTCATCCAAATCCGTAATTCAAATTAAAAAAAAAACTTACAAAATCACACTTTTACCAATACTATATATTCTAAATAAAATAAAAATAAATCTTACTTCTGAAGAACGGTCATTGAGAGAAACTGGAAATAATTAACATTATTATTTTTATTTAGGTTTCATTTACGGCTTTTTCTATTTGAATTTATATTTTATTCCTGGGTTATTCGCTACAGAAATGAAAATGGGCGTAGAAAAGAAAATATATTTCTATGTAGAAAAGCAATTATGCCTGCTTTAGAAAGATAAGGGCACTAGCATTTTCCTGTATGCTATAGTAAATACTAACAAAGTTTTCTTTTAAAATGATTTTATTGTTGGAGATTAAACGCCAGAAAACATTCAATCTTATTTATTTTATAAAATTTATTTTATTTAAAAATATATATTATTCATTTAATGTAATCTATATTTTCTCTCGATATAGACACGCATTTATTTTTCCTTTCTTTCTTTCATAATGTATTAATTCGTGTTTCATCGCACAAAATGAAGAAAGACATTGATACTCATTTTAAATACTTTTCAGTTTCATATCTTTCCATTCGGCATTTTGAAGCATTATGAAAAGGAGATAATTTTCCAAAATTTCGAAAAATTAAAATATCCAGTAAACGCTTTATCCAATGCAATGGCGTTTCTTTTATTAAATTTATAATGGAAAATTACGTGCAATACTTATATTCATTTAATGCATAAGCATATTTAGTCTTTCATTTTAAAATGCATTTATTTTACTCAGGTATCTAGTGAAAATTTCTGTAGATTAAATCTTTCAAATAATTTTGCTGTAAACAAATTTTGCAACTCTTTTAACAATTATTACTGTGACCTTGTTATATTTTTCATGATATCTTATGTAAATCTCTAAATATCTGAGTGTATATCTTAGGTGAAGTTCTTCTTTGGTTACTTTTGTTACTTCTTGCGATTTTACTATGGTTTTTAGAATTAACTATAATTTTATTGTATTTTCAGTGTCATATTAACCGTGTTTTATTACCTTTTTTGTACACTCTAATTAAAATATATACATAAATACATTTTATCTGGCCAGTTTAAACAAAAAGCTGGTTGGCCTTATCCTGCTAAAAACATCATTCCGTGATCCATGAAAAACCTAACTATAAAATTTAATGAGAACAATTTTCGATATTTTCAAGCTATTATTTCAAGCTAGTGTGTCCTTTAGAATCGTCGGTGTACACGCAGGATACAAGAACGAGTTTAAACGTCTGTATAACACTGGAAAATTATCTGGATTTATTCCCAAGTGCAAAGTAAAAAGGGATAATATACAATCAAACAGCATTTAATTGTTCCACTAATTTCACAGAATAAGCGATATAATTTTCAAAATACTGATGAAAATAATTTCATAAAACAACCGCTGCTATTATCAAAACATTGGCAAAAATCACAGTCCAATGTAGCTGATGCCACGTAAACTGGTGAACTCCCCTCCAACGGACTACTGGAAAAACTACTGGAAATCTCACTAAATATCCTTGATTAATCGTTATTTCGTAAAGTTTCTGGAACATTCCGGATGTCACCAAATATCGCCAAATTGGCGATAAACTGCAAAACATGGCAATCCTTCTTCTAGCTGGGAAATCCTGGCAACCCTGAGTTCACGTCATCATCATGTCGTGATGCCATCATGGACTGTGATTTCTTCGCCTGGCCTTCGAGACAGCCGAAAGAGGAGACGCCAAAGGGAATATTGCGCGTTCACACCTTTATACTCAATACATGCGTTTCACAGCCAGACACAAAAATACCCACATTGACGCGTCACTAAAAATGGTGGATTCATATTCTAGAACTTTCAAAACGTGTAAATTTGTCGAATAGTTTAATTCCATTATTTTCGATCCATTTTAAATACATTTCTTATATATTACTGTGCTGTAGAATAGCTAGTAAAAATATAAAAATAAATCTAACTTGTTAATAACGATTATTAGGTAGAATGGAAAAGCATTAAAATGATTATTTTAGGCGTTTCAAATTCGGATTTGTTTTCTTTTTAATTAAAATTTTCATACCTGAGTTATTCGCTCTAGAAATAAAAATGGACTTTGAGTATGGAAAAGGATATTTCGTGTCAAAAAGAATCATGCCTGTTTAAGAAAGATAAAAACACTGTAATTTTCTCATACACTTAAATAAACACTAATAATGTTTTCTTGGAATAGTGTTTGAAATTACCGAATGAGATATTTTAAAAAAAAAAAACATCATAAAACATTTATTGACGCTAGTTTCGTTCTATTTCAGTTCTGTTATTAAAACATGTTTATTTAATCTATAATTTCTCTGATAAACTGCATATTTAAAAGACGTCAGAGAAAATATTTCATCCATAACTCCTCTTTTCTTTTTTATCCTTCAAAAACAATTAATTTAATCCCTTATGGATTTTTATTAAATTATTGTTGCTTCAAGTTTATTCTGTTGATAATTACATTTTACAAGATAAATAATTTAGAATCATGTGAGCGATATATTTTAATATCGGTATAGCATACTCATACATACACTCCTGTTTTTAAAAATTGTGACAGCATGAAGGAATCTTCAGAATTCAATGAAATTTCTTTCCACAAACGACTTGTATTGATAGAAATATGCGATTAAATTTACAAAGTAAAAAACAATATTACATGTGGAAAATCAATATTTGGGGAAGCTACAACACGATGCAATAAGTACTTCTATACGACGTGGCATCGAAATAAACATATTTTAAATTTGAACCTGAGGAAGACCATTTCAGGTTGCTTTTATTCGAACCGAAAGTTCAGCTGTATTAGTTAGTGGACGCGTTTCACGATTGAAAAACCGACAGAAGAAATCCCAGACATATTCAATAGGCGACGTATCCGATGAATAGGCAGGAAAAGGAAGAAGCTGTATCTGTTGTGCTAAAAAGAATACTTGAGCATTCTTAGCAACTTGTGGAAGGGTATTGTCCTGTTGAAATACAGCTCCAGAAATGCGTTGAAGGAAGGGTACGACTTCGAACTTCTCTGATGTACCCGTTGCTGTTGAGTTTATCCACAATTCTTAGCAGCTGAGATCATCCAAGAAACCCAATGGCCACTCAGACCTCAGACAATCACGCTTGGTGTTCATCCGTCATGACGTTGTATAACGAACTCCGGGACGTTGCGTTCTCCGCTATAGCGTCTAACGTGGATGCACCATAACTTCACCCCAAATTAAAGCGGTACTCATCGGAAAAGACGACTTGTTGCCAATCGGCACGCCGGTAGCTATGTTGGTGAGTCCTTTGCAGCCGCAGGCGTTGTGCGTTTGCGTCACCGGAATTTTGTACAAAAGAATTCTTGCACGTAGTACACGGTGCAGCAGATGCCGACAAATTGTTGAAGCAGAAAATACCTGTAGGAGTGTTCCAACGCTCTGCCAATTCTGAAGATGAAGCTGTATGGTCCATCACTGCCATACGGGTGAGGTGTAGTTCACCCCGGGATGATGTAACATTTCGTCGTTCACTGTCGGATTTACAACTCGTCCTCTTCTCTTCAGTTCACTGCTTTCACACTCGTATCACTGTCGCTGCATCGTGCTCCATACGAGCTGCTATTGCACGATAAGAAGAATCTCCTTCACGAAGACCGATCATTCGTCCCCTTCCAAACTCCGTAACTTACTTATATGGCGCTCTCTATCGTCGTAGAGGCATAGTAACTTCACATGAAACTTTTACCGCTGGCAGACAACCATAGAATATGTTCAACGTCCCGCTAAAGCTCTCTATTTATACGGCTAAAACAGCAGTTCAGCCGGCGCTGTTCAGTCACGCATGCTGGTGACTCTGGAATTCTAAATATTTGCATAGTACACCCTAATTTGTATTTGTTGTAAGTTTCAGCTCAATCGCGTGAATTCTTCATGCTATTGCAATTTTTGCAAACATGAGTTTATATTATTTATTCATATATACTATTATTATTTATTATATAAATTAGGTACATATTATTATTATATTATTTATTATATAAATTAGTTATATATTATTATATTATTTATATATTATTTATTATATACTCACGGACAATGAGAGTTGCTCACCAAGAAGAAACCATGGTACAACCGCGAAATGATGTAAATAGCTAGACGGTGGGCTGGTATGCAAATGATCCCAGTCTGGTGTAATTGCGCATGATCGTAAACCCATGACTGGCTTTGCAAACATGAGTCAGCGGCCTTATAAACCGGTGTGTAGTCGACGCCCCATCAATATGAGAAGCTTCGGGCAACGCAAGTAAGAGTACGGAGTGAAAATAATGGTGGGTAGGTGCCAGAATCGTAGATATAAGCAATTGACGGACTTCGAGAGATGCCTGATCATGGGGGTGAAAAGCGCAGGGTGCTCAGCGCGCCGGATAGCCCATCACGTGGATTGTGCAGACTATGACGTTCGACGGTGTTGAGAGTACTGGTCACGGACGCCACCCAGATACGGAAGACCGACTCTGGACGGACCAGGCATACCACAAGTAAAGAGGGTCGAATGATCGTGCGGCAGGCACGTATACAGCCCACGGCGAACCGATCCGCTAGACAGCCAGGCTTAGCGGCTCCTGTGTGCCTATAAACCATGTCTAGGTGCCCAAAGGAAGCCAATCTGCGATCCCAGCATCCCTTACGTGTGCTGTCGTTAACACGGGAACATCGGCGGCTCCGGTTGCCGTGGTGCTGGGCCAGATCAAAGTGAAACGCTACATATTGGGGATGTGTGGTGCTTATCGATGAGTGCCGCTTCGTTTTGGGGACCGATGATCAGTGTGTCCGGGTGTGGGGGTCCCCTGCACAACGCCATAATCCCAACCTCGTTATCGAGCGCCACACTGTAGGCATCATGGGCTGGAGAGCCATAGCCTACGACAGCCGATCCGCTTTAGTAGTGGTTCCTGGAACATTGACGGGCCAGTGGTACGGCGATGAGATTATATATATATATATATATATATATATATATATATATATATATACATTATAAATATTCAAATGTTAAAGCTAATGTGTGGAATAAAATTACCATAAAAGGCAATGTATACGAGAAAAACAATAAAAGAGTAGGCGCAAAGCAGCACTGACAATATATATATACACACATATATATATATATATATATATGTGTGTGTGTGTGTGTGTGTGAGTATATATATTCCAAATAGAATGATAATTCTATTTGGATTTTATATTGCATAAAATTGTCAGTGCTGCTTAGCGCCTAATCTTTTATTGTTTTTCTCGTATACATTGCCTTTTATGGTAATTTTATTCCACACATTAGCTTTAAATTTTGAATATTTATAATGCATATATATATATATATATATAAATATATATATATATAAAATATATATATATATATATATATATATATATATATATATATATATATATATATATATAAATATATATATATATAAAATAAATATATATATATATATATATATATATATATATATATATAAATATATATTTAAATATATATATATATATATATATATATATATATATATATATATATATAAATAAAAATTAAAGGATTTTAATCGAAAATAATGCATAAACTACTGTATGTACAAAAAACCCCATCTCTAGCATATCTGTTACAAATGAGTAACTATAGGCCAAGACTAAGGATAAAGAGAGAAGGTAACATATCACTACAATGGAAAGGGGGATGAGAAGAATATTAGGATTCAAAAATCACAATTAAAAGTATATAAAAATAAATAAAAATAAAACTCGGCAAAAATGAGAATAGGCAATAACAATCAGCTTAAGATAAGAGATTAAGAATAGGTAACAATCAATTGAAACCCCACAAAAAATGGCGGTTAGTTCGAAATTGCATTCTCATCAGGACAGCCATACAATTCGAATTAAAACCGATAGAATAGCCAGTTTCTGACAATGGCGATAGTATTTAACTATAGACACCATTGGAACTGTCTACTGGCTAGTGGAAGGAGAAAAATAAATCAAATGAATTATACAAATCTGAAAAACAATACCTCCTCGAAATGAAACACGAAATCAAAAGCATAGCACCACGTGTAAGATAAACTAGTGACTGAGCATTTCACCTCACTTCGTCAATGCGAGTGGGCACCGGAATGAATACACTTGAACGACACATAATATGCAAGGAGACCCTCAAAAATAGCAAACAGTATAGGACTCAGGACAAGTGGAAAATAGTCATTCGAAAATAGCAAACAGTATCAGACTCAGGCCTAGTGGAAAGTGAGGTGATAAGAATGGGTGAATGTTCAAAAATGAGTAAACCAGTCAAAGACAAATAATGCATGTGTAAAACCATTACGTGGTATATTTGAAATTATTAATAATATTATTTACAAATACTTCCGGGTATTGGTAATTTTGACAAATGCGTTTAAGTTTATTGATGTGGAGAAAGTGAAACTGAGGATCAGAAAGTCGATGTATTCGAAATAGCTGGTTTAAAATGATGTTTCTAAACAATTGAATAGAATTACAAGAATGATATGATAGCAGCTTTATGATAGTGAAGTTGTAAGAATCTTTTTTATCATATAGATTGGTGATTACATGATTATTTAGGGTATCTAAATTTAGGTCTAAAAAATTAACAGTTTGACTAACGCAAGGCTCATTAGGAATTAATTCAAGGTTAGACGGGTAAAAATCAATATTAATGGGATAGGAATCATCAATGATAATACAAATTAAGTCGTCAACATATCTATATATAATATATGAATTAGAGTTAAAATGACATTCATAATAATAAAGATATAAGTTAGCTAGTATACTACTACTACAGCCACCTTGTGGTACACCAGATGTTTGTAAATAAATGTTATCACCTTGGATAATATAATTGTTGTATAACACAAAGTGCAAGAGCATAGGAAAATTTTTGACATTGAAAGCAACATGATTGGAAGATATATAGTCATGATAAAGAGAGATAATAACTTTATGTAAATCTTTAATGACAATATTATTAAATAGGTCTTTAAAATCAAAGGTTTGGAAACCAAGAATGTGTGGAAACTTGCTAAGATGATTAACTAAATCAAAACTATTGTTCAAAATGAAACATCCTGAATTCCTGAATTTAAGGGATTCATTAATTCGATTTAAACAGTTAAGCAAGTACTTACTAGCTGTAGTGGTAAAGGTATTATGTCCACAAGTGACAGTTCTAAAACTGAGAGGAGATTTGTGGAATTTAGGAACCAAAGTAACATAAGGAAATTTAAAAAACTTGCAATTAATATTTAATTGTGTATATAATTTTAGCATTTTAGTTTTGATATGGATATATATATATATATATATATTTAAATATATATTTATATATATATATATATATATATATATATATATATATATATATTTAAGTAATATATATATATATATATATATAGAGAGAGAGAGAGAGAGAGAGAGGGGTGTGTGAGAGATGAATGATGAATTGCCGTGCAAAAAAGTGAAATCAAATGATTCTTCTTATAAGAAACGATGAAGGTTGTTCAGCAAAACATTTTAAGTCATTTTTTCCCCATTTTTTCTACCTCTACATCTTCCACATTATTAATTTTACACTACCCTATTCCATTATTCTAAATGAATTAATTCGGTTCAACTTCCTTCGCTAGCAGAAGCTGGGCACGGAAATTAGTCATTAAAATAAAGTTCTTACGCATGAGGGGGTTGCTCGAAATTACATTCCTCTTGAATGTTCGGTGTAAGTTTCAGAATAAATTCAGCGTGTGTATTTAAATGTATTTAAATTAGGAAGAAAACATTGAACTGCACACTTACCAAGAAAAATCCCACTGTATTATACATCTTTGATTATATATCAAGTATTTTTATATATTTAGAAAATCTTAAATATTAACTTAAAACAACAGTTTCAAAGTTAATTCATATTCACTTTAAATACATTGAATATAATATTTCTTAAATCAACGCACGAATTTAAAAGATAAATTACTCGACTTGAAAGTTATTATTTTTTTAATTACACGAAAACTACTTGTTGAACATATTATGGGGGCAGTATCGGATTTTATTTATAGACTCCAATTTATTTTTACTTTCTCATGTTACTATATGGAGTTAAATATTGTTTCCGAAAGTATTCGAATTAAATATTTAAAAGGATGAGCCCAATGTGTGGAAGACCCATATTAATCGACTCACCCTAGGGTATGAGCAGCTGATTGAGTGGCCTAAGCGCGATGAGTGTGTGTATGTGTGTGTTTGATGGATGGTCACGTGTGTGCGTGTGTGAACTCGATCACGACCTACCATTGCAAAATTACATACATACATATACTTACCATTATAAGACCTATACCTACTTTTCTCAAATTTTACAAAAAGCGTATATAGTAGGTACACCTACCATTCTCCGTTCCAAAGTTTCATGCAGCAAAGTCGTAGAGCGTTGAAAAATTAATACAAACCATGTTTATTCCCTTACAAAAAATGGAAAGGAACGTTAAAAAGAATTGTATATAGTCTAATATTCCCCCGTCCAAATGGAACATGTAAACAATGCTGCAAAATAAAATAAAAGTTATAATGCACATTTATAATGCTGGGTAACAACAATTCTTTAACATACATAATAGCTAAAATTCATCATCGTACAAGGTTGCTGGGATTCTTTATCTTACAGGACAACTGGAATTTTTTATGCTAAAGAATGTTGGGAATGTATGCCATACAATAATGTTGGAATTCATAGCTCTAAAGGATAACTAGATTGATTTCTTCTACGGAACAACTGAGTTAATGTTCTCCATAGAAAACTGGGATACTGATTATAGATCTGAGATTTCTCAACTTAAAGGATAGCAGTGTGCATATTTTTTGCAGTTTCGATAGGACTGACTTACAGCATAATTGACTGATTTTGTCATTAATTGCTGCAATAATAGCAATCTATAAACAATTGCGCAGAAATAAAATTGTACAAAATCCAGAACAAAAAATCGTGAAGTTCGCAAAAAATATAGTCGAACTAAATGAAAATGAACTGATTTTAGTTGTACTGCTGCATTACTTAAGACTGCTGTTTTTATAAAAAAAAACTTTTTTTCACTCAAGTTTCTCAAAGTAACACACCGTTGAATTTTCGCTATTTACTAATCGTGCTCTTATCTCCCCTATAAACAACAATGATTGTTTTCATTTTACATGTAATTTGCCTTTCAGTTAATCAAGTATATTTTTTTATTGCAGGATCAGATAAAAAGTGTTTTGAAGAATGTTTTAGGCTACACCGTTAATTTTTATAATACATGAAAAGAAAGCATCTGTATTAAATTCACAGTTCGTCTCCACTTGCATTTTTAAGTGTTTAGATTTCATGTAGTAAAATATACATGGATAAGACGTTAACTCAGTTTAAAATCGAGTCAACAGCTCTCTAGCTAAGAATTCGAAGTATTTCCACTTTATGAACATACTAGCCGCCTTTGGCGAAAAGCCTGTTCGCTACCCTTGAAAATTCTGACCGTGGCAAATTCCGACCGTGGCAAACTCGTTGGGAGACCTACCAGAAAGGTGAAAGGTTACTGTTTGGACGGCCAGGAAGTGCCAACCAATTTAGACCGGAACCCAGTGGGGGAGGCATCCACAGGGACCGTACCCTCCTTTCCCTACCACCAACCTCTCGGAAGGACTTACGGTCCCACATGTTTAACGTGATCGTACTCTGCGTGAACACGGCTGCAGTTTCGGCAGTGGCGGGAATCGAACCCGGGCCTACCGAGTGAAATTCCCGCGCGCTAACTACTGGGCTACCGCGCCCTCCGCGACAATCTCCATAACTTTCTTTTTATTCGGCCAATTTAGTCTGGAACCCAGTGGGGAGGCATCCACAGGGACCGTACCCTCCTTCCCCCACCATCAATCTCTCGGAAGGACTTACGGACCCACATGTTTAACGTGATCATACTCTGCGTGAACACGGCAGCAATTTTGGCAGTGGCGGGAATCGAACTCGCGCCTTCCGAGTGAAATTCCAGCACGCTAACCACTGGGCAACGGCGCCCTCCGCGACAATCTCCATAACTTTCTTTTTATTCGCCCAATTTAGACCGGAACCCAGTGGGGGAGGCATCCACAGGGACCGTAACCTCCTTCCCCTACCTCCAACCTTTCGGAAGGACTTACGGACCCACACGTTTAACGTGATCGTACTCCGAGTGAACACGGCAGCAGCTTTGGCAGTAGTGGGAATCGAACCCGAGCCTACCGAGTGCAATTCCCGCGCGCTAACCACTGGGCTACTGCAACTTCGCGACAATCTCCATAACTTTCTTTTTATTCACCCAATTTAGACTGGATCCCAGTGGGGGAGGCATCCACAGGGACCGTACCCTCCTTCCCGTACCAACAACCTCTCGGAAGGACTTACGGACTCACATGTGTAATGCGATCGTACACTGCCAGAACACGGAGGCAATTTAGGCAGTGGCGGGAATCGAACCCGTGCCTACCGAGTGCAATTCCCGTGCGCTAACTTCCTACGCGCTAATTCAAATTTTATAATGACCATATGTTTAGCTCTTAATTTCATCATACTCATTCCATCGTACCATCATTTAAAATTATTATTTATACATATTATTATTCTTATTATTTATCATTATCATTTATCATTATTATTTATCCATTAATTTAAAATATCCATCGTTCCATCATTTAAAATATCCATAAATTAAAACGTTCCATCAATCATCCATATTGTTCTACAAATACATAAATATAATAATTTCAAATACATCACCACAATTCAATCCACCATAATTCAATCATTTAAATTATTTAAAATATCCATTTAAAATATTCATAAATTAAAATATCCATTTAAAATATCATATAAATATAATCATTTCACCCGCTGTATACAACACGTATCTTAATTCATTTACAACCGGAAGGGCGGTCGGTTTCCATGGAGACGGGAAAATAATTCAACGGCTGAAAACGCGGTTGGCCGAGAAATTGAAAATCGTTAAGTCATTAAAATCGCGATCCTGTGAATATTTATAATTATTTCTTGACCAGATTGGACTTGTAAGAATGCCAGATCTTTGACCTTTCTAAAAATGTAAATTATTAGTCGAAATGAGTACTTTTTACTATGCAAGAATTAAAAACCAAAAATCGTTTTTTCGAGCCAAAAGTGACTTTTGTTTTAAAATCTTTAAAAAATATTAGAAATCGAAATTGAAATTTCAAATTGATATATTTTTACTCGCAATTGTCTGCTTTTTCCTCTGGTGTGATTTGTTTTTGTCTACGACGTCTGGATCGTGGAGGAAAAAGGGCAAAAAGGGCAAAAAATGGTCGAAATTGCATAAAACATTAAATAACTAAAAAAATAATTCAAATTTTAAAAATCGGTTTTCACGTGTCCCCTTCCCACTCTGCCGGGTCTCCGATTGCCAAATTTCGTAGCTCTCCGGCGCGCCGTCGCTGAACGTATAGTGTATAAGACAGACACACAGACAGACACACAGACATTGTCTTTTATTATTTAAGATTATTAAACTAACCAACTTTAAAAAACTACTCTGGATTATGCAAATACGAAACGGAACAAATGAAATCGTAAGATTTGCTAACAATAAACTAAATAACAATAATAAGCCAAACTAAATAATCATGTATAGTTGTTTAATTGCACTATTGTAGAGATGCAATTTCAACATTTTTTTTTCTCCCTGCTTTCTGGATAAACAACAACGAACTATTTATATTTATTTACTTTGCTGAGCAATAAAATTGCAATGCTCATTTCTGCCATAAATAACCACGATTGCTTTTTGACATAATACTTGACATTTCTTAAATCAAGTATACTGGTTCTTAAAACTTACAAATATAAAAAAAATCAACTTTAAAAAAGTAAAAATGTGAATGTTTTTAATAGTATTTTATCATATTCATTATTTGCTAAGAAATCTGATGTGGGCAACACATGACTTTCCTTATATTATGTAATGAATTTACAACTTTTACTATAAAAAATAGGTTTTTCTTATAGTAGAAACTAATATTCTTTCCATGATATTGAATTTTCGACAATTAGTCGTCATTTTCATTGATTTAGCATCATTTTTATCCATTTGGCGAGATTTTCGTTAATTTGGCAACATATCAAAAAGTCGCTAAGTTGGCGACATTCCGCCAAAATCGTCGCCAAAATCTCGCCAAGCGTTATGGACGAAGAAATATGTTATTCTTACAGCAGATAAATGACTATTGGCGATCAAATACGAAAGTATTACTCAAAGTATCTTTTTTCATGAATGGAACGAGCTAGATCTACGAGAATTGTGTCACCCAATTTATCGCATGATATTACATATGAAAAGTGAACATGTTTCTCGATAGAAAATTATTTTTTTTTATTTCATATGATTTTTTGGTAATTTTTTTCAAAAATGTGCAATATCTCGAGAACGGTTCGTGTTAGCGTTCTTAAATTTATGTCAATCGTTTTCTAATGAAAAATTACATAAGAAATGTCTATTTGCGTAACTGTATTAGCGGTTTTTATTTTTTGACGATTTTTTCAAAATTTCAGTCGAAAATTTAGGAGGGTTCTGGACATTCGATTGCATATAAAAACAATAGGCTTCCAGTGTTTACGGATTGTGATTTTTGTACCAAATTTGGTTCAAATCGGTCCATTCGTTCGTCAGTTATCGTCTCCACAGACTCACTGACACACACACACACACACACACAGACGTCACTTCAAAAATGTTTGATTCGTGATCAGGCATGCTTGAAACGTGCTCTCCCGTCGAAAACTCGAATTCGAATTTTCGACCCCGTCACAATACTTTCCTTATACATTATGTATATAAGGAAAGTAATAAGTGCATAAGATGCATGGATATAACGTTGAAATATCGTCCATATGTACTTTTCCAAAACATTATAAATTATTTACTCCAATATGAAGCATATACACATTGTAAAAAACTCGCATCTCAGCCAGAAATATAACCAACCGTTCATCGGATTAATTGAATACGCTGAATTTACTAAATGTCTCAGACATTACAAATCTTCCTATATTTGAAGTGGATTATATATACTCTTCAGACAAGAACATCATTAAAATATTTTCGATAAAATGATAGTTAAGATCAATAAATACCTCTTTGGAGATGCTATACCGTTTCAGGGTCGAGGGACTGTTACCATGGTCACATCTTAAAAGCCATAAATTAATCTGAACTAGAGTGCGTGATGAATAATATACTTATTAAACCTAGGTTGTCATCCTAGTACTGAAGATGAACTCTTAGTGACGGTGTGGACCAGTTTCTGCGATCCGTCTCCAAAGCCTCGCTTGGCAGGCCTCATCTGTTTTGTCAATCATGTTCCGGTCTTTCTGATACTTTTCTGGATCACAAATTAAGCGTCACCAGATTTATTCCCCTATATTTCACGATCTTCACTGTGGTAGCCGTTTCTAATTCCTTGGTTCCATATAATAGGAACTCAGTTGAAAAAACGTTCGCTTCATTGGTCGTAGGACTGACGATTGAGTTACCAATACGTTGTCTTCTACATTAAAGGGAAACAAATATCTTCTTTGATATTTCAGTTTAAAGGGAGCATCTGATATGTCCGACCTGCTTATTTCTTTGTTTTTCTTATGAGAATATTATATTCATCGTCACACCCAGTTCGTTAAACCCGCATGTATTTATCATAGAGCCCTGGGAAAATACTTATTCTGTATAGTTCTGTATAGTTATCCTGTACTCTGTCATACTCACTTCATTTACACTTGGTGAATAAACTGGAAAGTAAAATGTTTCGTTATTAACAGCTTAAGAGTAATATCTAACAGCAATGGACTAATATCTATGGAGCGCCTTCCGCTTACAGATTGGCCTTCGGATTAATCTGGTATAAAAGACCGAATTGATATGTGTGGAGTGACTTGCTGCGCAAATCGTTTGAACTGTTAAACTATGGGAATTCCCTCAGATCTTTAGGCCGGGTATGCTGGCAAATGATTTGAACTGTTAAAATGTGAGAATTCCGGCTGTTCTGTCGGCTGAGCATGCAAACGCTGTGGTTTAAGGACCGCTGTTGTTGTTGTTGAGACCCAGACCGTTGGACCTACCAGAAAGGTGTTGAAAACCCAGGCCGTCCGGCTCGTCAACAAGGACTTGAGCATCCATTTGGACGGCCGGGAAGGTACCAGAAAGGTGTAAGGTAACTGTTTGGACGGCCAGGAAGTGCCACACAATTTAGACCGGAACCCAGTGGGGGAGGCATGCACAGAGACCGTACCCTCCTTTCCCTACCACCAGCGTCTCGGAAGGACTTACGAACCAACATGTTTAACGTGGTTGTACTCCGCGTGAATACGGCGGCAGTTTGGGCAGTGGCTGGAATCGAACCCGGGCCTACCGAGTGCAATCCCCGCTCTAACCACTGGGCTACCGCGCCCTAGGTTTAACGGCCGTGTATAGCGTTTGCCTTTCAGTCGAATATTCAGTCCACACGTTTACAAGTGTTGCTCAACATTGTCTCACACTCACTCACATTGTTCAACATCACTCACAACAAGATTCCAAGATATACTGAATATGATTAGTAAACAACTTGTTCTGTGTATGATGAACAGCTTGAACAGCTTGATCTGTGTGACGCTGGTAACAGCGTCGAGAGAATTTTTTGGGGAGGGGCTTTGGTAACCAAATATTTTTTTTTACTATTTCTTCAAATACGTTTCGTCAAAATTCGATGGGCTCCTTAGGGGGAATTATTATCCCCAACCGCCCTTGTTGACAGCACTGGAAAGGGCGCGGAATAATTGGCCATTACCCTCACAGTTGGATCTGTCGGTTCGAACTCAGGGATTTACGATACATGTATGGATGATCTAAAGATTGAAATGAAATAGCAGATCTCCAGCTAGTCAGACAACATTTAAACCATTGAACTATTGAAGTTTTAAGACTTCCCCTCTATAATTAAAGTGACCTCTACCAACTATATCATTATTTTTGGTTTTAGATTACCATATACACAGAAATCAGACATTATGATGGGTTAAAAACTCGACCATCGGATTTACGATTTTAACAATTTTATTTTTAGGATAACAAATAATTTGTTTTTCGAATTTCGTCAAGATATCTGTATGAGTATGTGCGTAGATTACCTCCTTAAGAAATTCTTTAATTTAATTATTATTGTATGCTTGGTAAGCACAGACAGATATTGATTCCCAACAAGAATGAATGATATTAAGTTATTCATATTTTACGGTGTTTCCACTCTGAATTTTCGATTTATATCAACTGTACTATATATTTTTACTTTCTCATATTATGTAATATAGTATATAGAAAGTATTGTTTTCATGAAAAAATTCGAATTAGAGATTTTAATGCAAATATATAATTTCAGAAATTATGGGTACGTATTGGTTATTTTTGGAATATGTATGTCTGTCTCTCTGTGGTCGACTTTTTGTGTACACGATGACGCCCATAAATATTAACGTATTTTTACGACACTTTAAAACCGGCTTTGTTATTAAAATATTTAAAAGTAGATAGACCTTTTTTAAGTTCGAGTAAAAACTTTCGAGAATTTCAAGAAATTCAATCGAAATTTTACATTTCTTTAATATAGCAACATAGGACAAAATTTGATGTAACCTTGCATAAAAAAGGTTTATTTATGTATCGATCACGATACTTAATAATTTCAATCATTGTTGTGGAAAGTAGCTGCGATACACGCGTTTTGTTCATGATGTCATCAGCTCTCTCCCCAACCCACGGAAGTGCATTATCAAGCATAGTATCAATCGAAATATTTTTTCAAGCCCTTTAAAATGAAAGGTAAGGCGATATAATTGTAATCATTTGGACACATGATAACGGTCTTACAAAATTCCATGAGGGTTATAGTGTAAAGTCAAGTTAAGAAACACTTTAGTTAATTTATTTCTGGTTTAAATATCAGAAACGCATAAGTTCTCAATTAAATACATAAAATCACTTCCAATTTTAATTTTATCAAATTTATGCATCTAAACCACATTTAAAGATAAAATATATGTTTCTTTAAAAAAAATCTGATGTGGGCAACACATGACTTTCCTTACATAATGCAATAAATTTACTATTTTTACAATAAAAAATAGGTTTTTCTTATAGTAGCTATTAAATTCTTTCCAAGAAATTGAATTTTCGTCAATTAGTCGTCATTTTCACTGATTTAGTGTCATTTTTATCCATTTGGGGAGATTTCCATTAATTTGGAAACATTTAAAAAAACATTTTGGCGACATTCCGTCAAATTCGGCGCCAAAATATCGCTAAGCGTTAAGGACGGAGAAATAAGTTATTCTTATAGCGGATAAATAACTATTGGCGTTCAATTACAAAAGTATTACTCAAAGTATCTTTTCTCATGAATGAAATGAGCCAGATCCATGAGAATGATGTCACCCAATTTATTCCATGATATTACATATGAAAAGTGAACATGTTTCTCAACAATTAATATATATTTTTTTAATTTATGGAATTTTTTAATAAAGGTATTTAAAAAATGTGCAATATCTCGAAAACAGTTCATGCTAGCGTTCTAAAGTTTATGTCAATCGTTTTCTAAGGGAAAATTACATTAGAAATGTCTATTTGAGTAGTAACTTTATTAAAAGTTTTGATTTTTTGATGAATTTTACAAAAATTTTACTCTACAATTAAGGGGTTCTGAACATTCGATTACGTTTAAAAACAATCGGCTTTCAGTATTCATGGATTGTGATTTTTGTACTAAATTTCATTCGAATCGGTTCATTTGTTCGTCAGTTATCATCTCCACAGAATCACTGACACACACATATTTTCTCACACACACACATACTTTCACACACACACACACACTCACACACACAGACATCACCTCATTAATGTTTTATTCGTGATCAGGGATACTTTAAACGTGCTCTCCCGTCGAAAACTCGAATTCGAACTTTCGATCCCGTCACAATACTTTCCTTATACATTATGTATATAAGGAAAGTAAAAACATATTACATAAATATTAATCTTTAAGCATTTATAGTATATTATTTAAGTGAAAAAAATTATAATAATATCGTAAATCGTACAGCTAGACTAAATAAAAATGCATAATTTTCTAATTGTATCATTGTATCTATCTTACAAACTAAATGCGAGTGACATGTTTTTTCACATTCTCTAATCTTTCTGGATAAAAACAACTCAGAATTGTCGCTGTTTACTTTGCTAAGAAAGAAAATTACCGTGTTCTTATCTGTATAAAACAGCCGCGATTGCTTTTTTCACTTGAAATTTGACTTTTCTTTAATCAAGTATATTTTTACTCTTCCATACTATTGTTGATAGGAGGTATTGTTTTCACGAAAAATTCGAATTCGAGTCTTTGTGGATAAGCATGTTTTAAAATCCGCTGAATCTATTCAAATAACTTCAAAATTGTAATTAGATACTAAAAATTATAAAATTCTATAACAATACAAATTTACAGCACTTTAAGATATGGGGCGGACAATCCGATGACGCTGATCTAAATTCATTACCATTTTATCACTATAATTTCTAATTAAATATTTTCTCTACATAATCAGGAAATATTTATCTCAAATCCCAGTACATTTCAGTTTTTGTAGATTCGAGAAGTGCGCTGGTGATTCGGCTTGGACAAGGCACTTATTCGGAACTAATGGTATGGTTTCTTTTGTACATAACACACTTTTAATCACAAAATTTACATAATGACCATGTCCTTCGGATGATTACAGTTAATACTTTTGTAAACCCACACCCCACAGCTCGCCCTAAGTCTTCAATTCGGTGTAGGGCAGGGAGAAGATTTCCCAACTTGAAGGTCCAACAGACCACCTAAGAACTGTTTTAACAATTTTATTTGAATTTTATATAAGAACTGTTGAACAATTTTATTTAAATCCAAAAAAAGTAAATTTCTATATTACATGAAGTAAGTACACATCAAGCCGAAAAGGCTGGCAAACGTTATGCATATATGGTATATAGAGTAAAAAATAACATAAGAATCAACTCAATTAGGTGTTTCAAAAACACAATACTGTGCTCCACCTAAAGTAAAATGAGAAGCGATCACATACTCAAAATAACAAAGTTAATTCAAAATACAGGGATGCATAAAATAAAAAATTAAATAAAAATGAATAAACACAGGTTCAGAAACACAACAACAACATAAAAGGGGGTATCGAGCTAGTCACACACAGAGAGTAAGAAGGCGACACAAGCACCAACAGAAACAGATCAAATTTTTAAAATGCCAAAATCACCAGTAAACACCGAAAACAATAAAGCATCGAAATTCTCATAAAAATCCCGGGCAAAATATATATATAAGTAGAAAACAAATAATAAATAGTAGAAAGAGGTTTAAAAACAGGATACGATGTTCATCCAAGGGTTTGCAAAGTATCTTTTGGTTTTACTTAAATCTTCTTTTTATAACTTCTGAAGGTCTTTTCCTGAATTCTTAATGCCTTTTTTTACCCAGTGCGAAGCCTATGATGCACCACTTTCTTCTAACCTGAAAATATTTTTTAACCCTTGCTATTTCTTACACAATTTGTTTAGCTAGAGTGAATAAGACGGAACCACTAGTTGCCTGGCTTTCCGTCCTGCCATACATGAGTTACTGTTTTTTAATTTTACTTAAATTTTCTTGTAAATTTGTTTAAAAACCTACAATAACTCGAGAGTGGCACCTGCTATCATTCTATAACTTGCGTCATTCATTTTCTAATTAAAACTTACGTATAGAATGAGGTTCTAAACGATGATATCGAATGCTCTAAGAAATTTTCAAAAATGTATTCGAAACGGTATTCGTTCTATTGCGTTGATTATATATTTCGTATCAATATTAAAATATATCCTAAATGATTCAAAACTTATATAACTTGTAAAATACTGATGTTGACACAGCGTGCTTAGGTTTAAAATGATTTGATTAATTTTTTAAATAGCCACAGAGTAAATTACTATTTTTATGTAAAATTGCTTATAAAATAGTTTATCTCACATCTTGTGAATATGCAAATTACCAGTGGAAAAATATATTTTAACACGTTCAAATTATGCAGAACAAAATTATACTACAAATAAAATACATATTTTTGTGTTCCTTATTTAGCAACTGAAAAACATCTTAACGTGAAAACAATATTAGTATTTACATTAGCGTACAAGGAAATTACAGTATTTTTACCTTTTCAAAACAGGCTCAATTTTTTTTTCTTGTTCTTTTACTTGAAAGTGTATTCTCTTTACTTAAAGAAATCATGTATAAAAATTTCAATTAGAAAGTACAAAGCCGAAAACGAAACTAGAAAATATATTTTTAATGGTTTGAAATTTTGCTTAATGCTTTAAAAGTCTGATTGATTTTCATATTTAACTCAATTATTCTTTACAATTTATGTTGCATATGTAAAGCATTCTTATTTTGTCTACAATATTACCGTAATAATTTTGATGGATTAGCCCGTTTTAAAAATGGCTGGCTATGAAACACCAATGTTTTCAATGACCATTGTATGTGTGTCAGTGAGATTGTCGACAGGCTAGAAGACTATTAAAACTATTATGACTATTTAAAAGAAAATTAATACGATTATTACAAGCGATAAACATAATTGTCCCCAACTGACATTCAATGAAATCAATCCTAAAGTTGAAATTTATAGCTTTATATTTTTAACCATTATTTTTAATAATCAAAAAAGCATTTAAAATAAGTATCTTAATAGCAACAAAAATTGCCATTTTTGCGTATTATGCAAACAAAATACATAATTGACCGAAAGCTAGAATGCGTTGGTATATAAACCCCTTTGTTTGCTATATTTGGTTCCATTTCGTATTTTTGACCTCGGGTTGTTTTGTTTTCTTGCACAGATGAAGTGGATACAGCGTATCCTCAAAAGCGTTGTATTCTGAATTTTGTCTCATTTGTGCTTAAATATGTTTGTTAAGTTTTCCTTAACCTTTGCACAACGTGTTTTTACTTATTAACAAGCTTTCCTTATTGGTAAAAGGACGCTCATAATTTCCCTCTTTCTCATTTTTGCTTTATTATATTTACCATGCCCTAGTTGTAACGTTCAACGTCAAAATTATAATTTTCGTAAATTTCAATATAAATTGGAAAAGAGAACAATATATCTCTACAATCCAAAAGCTGCAAGACACCGAACTTAAGCTTCAACAAAGCTAAACCATAAGAAAAAAACAAAAAAAAGATAAATTGTACGAAAGTCGGCATCAGAAGAACCGCAACTTTTCTTTTCCCTGATACCTTCCTCTTAAGAAACAAGCTAAAAAAATAACAATGCAAGGTAGAACAGCGGAAGACTTTGGATGAATAAAAGTGCAAGAAACAATGCAAAGATAAAACTATCTTAAAACGCTGGGAGAGAAAACGCTTTCCTCAAAAAGTATAAGTTGAATTATTCATCAATTTTTCTTTATCATCTTTTGACTTGGAAGTTTTTCTTCTAGTTCTTTAGGGAGAAGTTTAACGTTACGTCACTTATCTAGCATTTCTTATTATGCGTGATGGATTTTTGTTTATCTGCAAAGGAAAGGTATACAAAGAATAACAATTATTTAATAAAAGTTCTTAAAAATATATCTTAAGGAGGGACATTTTTTTAAACTGAAAGATATATAATGGCTAAAAAGTGAGAAAAAAAAGAATTGATAACGTTCTTAAACTACATAATCCGGTGAGAAGAAAGTGTTTAATGGCACTAAAATTGAGTGTAGGGGATATACGTTTTGATTGGAGGGAATATTCGTTTTGGCTGTATCTTCTACACCTACCAGTGGAGCATTGATAATTAAATATATATAATGGTTAATAAATAAAAATAAAATATAATTGATTTCATTCTTGAACCTGATAATCGGTTACGATGAATTGATAACATTCTTGAACTACATAATCGGTTACGATAAAATTGTTTAATAGCAATAAAATAGAGCGTAGGGAATTTTTATATAGGCTCTAAACACCTACCAGTGAAGCATCGATAATTAAAGATATATAATGACTAAAAAGTAAAAATAAAAGAGAATTGATAGCATTCTTAAATTACATAATCAGTTACGATGATAGTGTTGAATGGCAATAAAATTGAGTATAGGTAATACTTGTTATAGGCTGCATCTCTTACACCTACCAGTGGAGACCGGATCTCGTTAGATCACCGAAGTCAAGCAGCATTGGGCACGGCTAGTACTTGGGTGGATGACCACCTAGGAACGACATTCCGCCAAATTCTTCGCCAAAATCTCGCCAAGTGTTATGGAAGGGGAAATAAATTATTCTTACAGTAGATAAATGACTATTGGCGTTCAAATATAAAATTATTACTCAAAATATTTTTTTTCATGAATGGAACGAGCTAGATCCACGAGAATGATGTCACCAAATTTATCGCTTGAAAGAATGAAAAGTGAAATACATATGAAAAGTGAGCATGTGTCTCAATAGGAAATATATATTTTTTTAATTTTAAAAAATTTTTGATAATTTTTTGAAAAATATACAATATCTCGAGAGCGGTATATGTTAGCGTTCTAAAATTTAAGTCAATCGTTTTCTAATGAAAAATTACATAAGAAATGTCTGTTTGCGTAACTTTATTAGCGGTTTTGATTTTTTGACGATTTTTTCAAAATTTCACTCGAAAATTTAGGGGGGTTCTGAACATTCGATTGCGTATAAAATCAATAGGCTTCCAGTGACTGCGGATTGTGATTTTTGTACCAAATTTCGTTCGAATCAGTCCATTCATTCGTAAGTTATCGTCTCCACAGACTCACTGACACACACACACACACACATACTTTCACACACACACACAGACATCACCTAAAAATGTTTGATTCGCGATTAGTTATTCTTGAAAACGTGCTCTCCCGTCGAAAATTCGAATTCGAATTTTCGACCCCGTCACAATGCTTTCCTTATACATTATGTATATAAGGAAAGTAAAAATGGCTATTGGTGAATTTTTTGGCGTCAAAATCCGAAATTAGTACTTAAAATATCGTACCTCGTTAATAGAGTAAATTAGAGCCACAGGAGTGGTGTTAATGGATTTAATGCAAAATATTAGATGTGGAAAATGAACATATTTGATGATAATTTAATCTGATGTAATTTTTAAAAAAATATTTGTAAAACGTTCTGTATCTCGTAGATGGTTTATGCTAGCATTTTAAAATTGGTTTCATTCGTTTTTTTATGAAAAATTGTGTCAGAAGTGATTATTTATTTATGATTATTGAATATCCTGTTTCTGTAACATTTAAAAAAAAAACATTTCGGAAAGTGGAGATCTTTAAAACCTTCGACTGAGCCTAAAATTAATAGGGTTCCAGCATTTACTGATTCTAATAATCGTACCGACTTATTTTCGAACCGCTTAATTTGCTCGTGAAATATTGCGCCTACAGTTTCACAGACACACTAACATACATGCACACACAGACATCAACTTAAAGTAAATCGTTTCGAATTCAGTAATGCTTCAAACGAGCTCTTACGTTGAATGTTTGTATTCGAATTTTCGAGCTATGTCAGAATAATGTCCTTTTATTACTTTCCTTATATACATAATGTATAAGGAAAGTATTGTGACGGGGTCGAAAATTCGAAATCGAGTTTTCGACGGGAGAGCACGTTTCAAGCATCCCTGATCACGAATAAAACATTTTTGAAGTGATGTCTGTGTGTGTGAAAGTATGTGTGTGTGTGTGTGAAAGTATGTGTGTGTGTGTGTGTCAGTGAGTCTGTGAAGACGATAACTGACGAACGAATGGACCGATTCGAACCAAATTTGGTACAAAAATCACAATCCGTAAACACTGGAAGCCTATTGTTTTTATACGTAATCGAATGTTCAGAAACCCCCTAAATTTTCAAATAAAATATTGAAAAAATCGTCAAAAAATCAAAACCACTAATAAAGTTACGTAAATAGACATTTCTTATGTATTTTTTCATTAGAAAACGATTGACATAAGTTTCAGAACGCTAACATGAACCGTTCTCGAGATATTGCGCATTTTTCAAAAAAATTATCAAAAAAAGTCATATAAAAGGAAAAAAAAATATTTCCTATTGAGAAATATGTTCACTTTACATATGTAATACCATGCGATAAATTAGGTGACATCATTCTCGTGGATCTAGCTCGTTCTATTCATGAAAAAAGATACTTTGAGTAATACTTTTGTATTTCAAAGCCAATAGTCATTTATCTGCTGTAAGAACAACTTATTTCTTAGTCCATGACGCTTGGCGAGATTTTAGCGACGAATTTGGCGGAATATCGCCAACTTGGCGACTTTTTGAAATGTTGCCAAATTAACGAAAATCTCGCCAAATGGATAAAAATGACGATAAATCAATGAAAATGACGACTAATTGTCGAAAATTCAATATCTTGGAAAGAATATTAGTATCTGCTGTAAGAAAAACTAATTTTTTTACTGTAAAAGTATTAAATTCATTACATTATATAAGGAAAGTCATGTGTTGCCCACATCAGATTTTTTTGTACTGTGTAGGGACAGTAATAACCTGACAGAAAACTACGTTAGTCATAGCATTAGACAGTTGATTAAATTGTTAAATCGATCTTAATAGAAAATAGAAATTTCTTATAAAATAAATAATAAAAACAACCATTCAACCATTACAGCAAAGGCAAAGGCATTTCTATTGACAGAAAAATGTTCATGTGACAAGGACAGATAGTTGTTACCTATATGAAATAAATTCTGTGTGACTGCACGCAATATTTTCATACCAAAATCCATTGTTCTGTAGTTTCAGAGGTTTCTTTTATGTTTCGTTTTGTTTTGTTTTTTTCCTAATTTCACGGAATTTCTTTTTTGGAAAAATACATATCTTTGATTCAAATTTTTACAATTATAGCGTGTTATAATTCACTTTAACGGGGTTTGAAAACATATTTTGATTGATACCTTACTTGACAATAAAGGTGGAGTATTTTGCATCCCAGGGAACAAAAATTGTATACCGGCAATTTTTCACAATGATTAAAACCATGAAGTATCGTGATCATTGAGCCATATATAACCCCTTTTATGCATGATTATATCAAATTATGGTGCCATGGTAAAAGAACCATAGTGCCATGGTAAAAAAGTATAAAATTTCGAATAAATTTCCAACAATTCACTCGAATTTCAGAAGATTTTATATTATTCTAGATTTTTCGATAAAAAACCAGATAAAGTTTTGTGGAAATCCATTAATATTTGTGGCAGCTATTACGTACGCAAGAAATCGACCACAGGCATGCAGACGGACATTACTCTAAAAATAGTCAAAACGTGTTAAGGAGTTCCAAAAATATATATTGGCATCAAAATCTTGTATTAGAAAATTTTCATAAGAACAATACTTTCTATATAATATATTACATAGTATAGGAAAGTAAAAAAATCTGATGTTCGCAGTACATGACTTTCCTTATATAATGCAATGAATTTACTACTTTTATAGTAAAAAAATAGGTTTTTTTTATAGTAGATACTTATATTTTTATAGTGGATAATTATAGTAGATTTTTCTTATAGTAAATACTTATATCCAAGATAATGAATATTCGACTATTAGTCGTCATTTTCATTGATTTAGCGTCATTTTTATAAATTTGGCGAGATTTTCGTTAATTTGGCAACATTTAAAAAAATCGCCAAGTTGCCAACATTTCGCCAAATTCGTCACCAAAATATCGCCAAGCCTTATGGACGGAGAATTAAGTTATTCTTATAGCAGATAAATGACTGTTGGCGTTCAAATACAAAAGTATTACTCAAAGAATATTTTTTCATGAATGGAACGAGCTAGATCCACGAAAATGATGTCAGCCAATGTATCGCATGATATTACATATGAAAAGTGAACATGTTTCTCGACAGTTAATATATTTTTTTTAATTTATGGGATCTTTCGATAAATTTGTTTGAAAAATATGTAATATCTTGAGAACGGTTCCTTCTAGCATTCTAAAGTTTATGTCAATCGTTTTCTAAGGAAAAATTTCATAAGAAACGTCCATTTGCGTAACTTTTTAAAGATTTTGATTTTTTGATGATTTTTTCAAAATTTCACTCGAAAATTTAGTGGGGGTTTTCAAGATTCGATTACGTTTAAAAACAATAGGCTTCCAGTATTCATGGATTTTGATTTTTGTACTAAATTTTATTCGAATTGCTCCATTCGTTCGGAGATATCGTCTCCACAGACTCACTGACACACACACATACTTTCACACGCACACAGACATCACCTCAAAAATGTTTGATTCGTGATTAGGGTTGCTTGAAACGTGCTCTTCCGTCGAAAACTCGAATTCGAATTTTCGACCCCTTCACAATACTTTCCTTATACATTATGTATATAAGGAAAATAATAATAATTGAAATGAAAAAATGAAGCATGCTTTTAACAGAGTGTTATTCGCTTCCCTGTTCCATTGCAGGTGAAAACTAGGCATATGAGCACATTATGTATAACATTATTTGTGTTCTAATTAATAATAAAGTATAAACATTTTAAAAGGAGCTTTTTTTAATTAGGTTTGCTACTTTTTACGACACTTTAATTCTAACCGATTTGGTAAATGTAGCAAACTTAGATATATTATGCCTGTGAATTTCAGTTAGTTCACTTTTGATTTATGTATATAGTGATAAGATAAATGAATATTTATTTTTATTTAAAATCTTGGTTAACATTAGAATTCAAGAAAGAGAGGAAATATCGTCTGTCTATGAGTGTCGTTCAGGACAGAACACCAGGCGCGCAGCGCCTTTAATCTCCGGTGTCAATATGTGGTTCTTATCGTCAAACTGTGACATTAATTCTGTGACCCTAATTGGAGGTTCGAAGTTTTTATTTATTATATTTTATTATTTGTCCTAGCTCCTGGTGTGGCAGTTTGTTGCACATTTAGAGTTTAAGCAGTTTGGGGGGTTGATACAGATCTACGGGTTATCTAGCATTTTGGCAGTTTAGAGTTTAGATTTTTTTTTTCTTTTATAAAACATTAGTCGCGAATGTTATTTAATATCAGATGTTTGAGGTGGGATTTTTTAATTCCGATTATCGATATTTAGAACAGCGCGGGGTCTCTTACGAGATTTGGCCTTGCGATGATCATAGTCATGCAGATTGAATAACAGTTCATTTGGAACGAATGGCAAATTTTTCTAAAATTTAAGCGATAGCTTTTTAATTTGGGATCTAACAGTATTTATTTTGAAGTCATTTCTAATTACCGAGTGTCTTAAGTACCTGGGAGCTTTCCTGATAATCCGTAGGATTTTGTTTTGTTTTGTCTCTAGGAGGTCTATTGTAGTTTTACTGGCATATCCCCATACAGGTGCTACATACAGCATTCCCGGGCGGATGACCGATTTATAAATTAGTAGTTTGTTTTGATGACCGAGATTTCCGATTCCCATCATTGGGTATAAGGCTCCTGTAGCTATATACGCTTTTTCGATTAAGTTCGTTACGTGCTGCTTCCAGGTTAGGTGGGAATCGATCGTTACACCTAGGTATTTAGTATATTTTTCCGCGCGTAAGGCATGATTGTCGTAAGGCATGATGTACAGTGGCGGCGGTGGTTTGTTTTTCCTCGAGAAATAAATCCAATGACATTTATTGGGGTTTAATTTTATTTACCATTTTTCCAGCTCATGTTTGGAGTATGTCTAAGTGTTGTTGTAGCTGTCTGTGCATAAATGAGACATAGGGTTTTGCAAGTATCGCACTGTCATCTGCATAGAGTGCCAGCTTTATGCTTGGAGTCCTGGGGATGTCGTTCAGGTATATGTTAAAGAGGGTCGAGCCCAGGATAGAACCTTGCGGTACACTACTTTTAATGAGCTTGGGTGTAGATAAGTTACCTCCTACTCTGACTTGAAAGTGT
This sequence comes from Amaurobius ferox, assembly GCA_951213105.1. Classification (NCBI taxonomy): domain Eukaryota; kingdom Metazoa; phylum Arthropoda; class Arachnida; order Araneae; family Amaurobiidae; genus Amaurobius; species Amaurobius ferox. Next base: position 51,240,199 of record OX578148.1, on the reverse strand, counting down.
CTGTCATTTAAGTATGAGATTAAAAGTTTGACAAGAGCGTCAGGGACTTTTAAAGTGATCAATTTGTACGCTAATCCACAGTGCCACACTTTATCAAAGGCTTTTTGCATGTCCAGAAAAATCGCAGCTGTGGGTGTTTTGTTATTGAGACCAGAAGTACTCTACCATCTCAGCAATTGATGAGTGGTGGAGTGCTTTGGCTGAAATCCAAACTGCTCCGGAATGAGGATGTCATTCTTACTAAGGTGCGTGTTCAGTCCCTTAAGAATTATTTTCTCAGTAATTTTACTAAGTGTCGGTAGCAAGCTAATTGGTCTGTAGTTGGCTGCAATTGTGGCATCCTCACCTGGCTTAGGGATTGCTATGATTATCGCTTCCTTCCATTCTTTGGGAAAATAGTTAAGTTTTAATATTTTATTTATTAAGATAGTCAAGTAACATATTAAGTTTAGGGGTAGGTTTTTAACCGCGATATTTCTGATTTTGTCGTGCCCTGGGCTTTTACGGTTTTTGATAATTTCTACTATCTCCTGCGTAGTGGCTGGGTTAATTTCAGCCGTTACCGGGGAATTCCTGAAGTTATTTAAAGTTTGTCTAACCATTCTTAGAGTGTCCTGACACATTAGATCGTGGTTTGGTTGGAATTGTTTTTCATAATGGCTTGCGAGCGCCTCGGTTTTTTCCTCGTCTGAGTACGCGATTTTAGCGCCATCTATTGGAGGCGAGAGCTTAATTTGAGGTTTCCTGAGTCTTTTTGCGAATTACCAGAGCGATACGTCTTCTGGGCTAAGGGATTCGATTATTTCTTTATACTGTTGCTGCTTTTCTGCGACAATTTTTCCCTGACTTTGCACGTGAGTCTGTTAAGCTCCCTTTTAAGGGCGGGGTCTCTGTTAGCCTGCCATGTCTTACGTATTCTATTTCTTTGCCTGACTAATTGTTTGACATGGTGGGAAAGTGTGGACATTTTTGGAGACTCACGATGTGTTGTGGCAGAGGCAATTGCTCTCTTGATTTCTGTTGTGAGTGTGTGTGTGGCAGAGCCAATATCCGCCGTGCTCATTATGTTAGGTACTGCTAAGTGCGGCTCGAAGAGTGCTCTTTTGAATACTTCCCAGTTGACCCTCTCTTGTCCCAAAGAAGCTGGAAGAGGTGTGTTCAGGTCGAATGTCACCAGTACTGGTAGATGATCCGAGTCGAATTCATCCAGGGTACTAATAGTGTGAGCGTAATCTATGTTTTGCGTTAGGACAAAGTCTATGAATGAGCCGTTGGTGCTTGAGAAGCAGGTTGGTGCCGACGATGCAATAATGTTAGTGTTTGTGGTGTTCAGCAGTCTGTGTATCTATGTGCCGCGTGAATTGGCTCTCCTACAGCCCCACGCTCGGTGGTGTGCGTTGAAGTCGCCTGCGAGTATCGTGTTTGGATATCGTGAGAAAAGCAGTTCCAGTTGAGCAGATACGTCTACTCTACTCATATTTTTGACATATGTTGAGGTTAGAATAAATGTGCTAGTATTATTAATTTTAATTTTTATACTTGTATTTTCTATACCTTGAAGATTTATGCTTTTTAGTTCCTCGTGAGGAATATTTCTTTTAATGTATATTGCTGTTCCTCCATGGGGCGTTCTAGCATTAGTATTTGAGCTAAGATTATGATAGCCAGAATAGTTGGCTATGTTTAGTTTTTTACTTTCTCTAACTCTAGTTTCCTGAAATAATAAGGCGTCTACTTCAAATCACTTACCGTGTGAAAGATATTTTTTCCAATTTTTTTTATGGTAGTTAAATTAAGTAAATAATTAAATGGTAAAGGAACTTCTTTGAAATTTTCTGAAAGTCACATCAAATATTATTTATATGCAAAACACTACAGAAACACATTCCCACATCGTCAGGGATTGAGTCCTCTGCAGATGTGTGCTATATACCAGGTGTCCCATAAATTCATAAATACTTTAAAATTCATAAAAATTGAAGGATTTGATATATTTAAATGCCGTTTGCGACAAATATATTCTCATGAAGGGGGATTTCCTTTGTTAGAAAAATAATCACTTCAAATTTTCGTCGATAGAGGCGCTGCAGACATTCAAATCACAAAATTCCGTGAAAAACTACATTTAATCTCATTCAGGCAAAAGTTTACAAGCATATCACAGCAGTAACTGTTCTATGTGTGCGTCAACACAAGAAATTACACTTTGCAAGCCAGTGAAGACACCATTAACTGAAGCATGTAGCATATTCGGATGGATGCCGGAGATTTTATGGAGAATTGCTTCCTTTAACTCCGCTAAAGAAGACGAACTACTGCTGTACACTCGGGACTTAACGTAAACCCAGAGCCAAAAATCAATTGGTTTCAAGTCCGGTGAGCGAGAGAACCATCCAATCTCACAATTACGACTGAGTAGTTGTTCATCACCAAACGTGCTGGTCAGGAACTGCTGCACTGGAGATGCGATATGAGGAGGTGCCCCGTCTTGCATAAATGCCACTGTGTGAAGGCCATTACGTTCCAATAAGAACGGTATCATTTTCTCCTGTAGCATTTGCAAGTTGCGTTTTGCATTAACTAAGCACGTCTTTCAGCCTGCTTTTGCGCACGGCTCCTCAAGGGAAAAGGACCTACCATAATGGACGCAGTGAAGCCATACCAAGGACAAACAAACGTCTACGCCAGTAACAGGGAAAATGAGACACGTTCTTTTCGTCGTACACCTTGCATTTTATAAGACTCTGATTTGCATATTTACTGAGATTGGAATGCGTTTAGCTCCCCCTATCGACAAAAAATTTAACTATTTTTTTCTACCAAAAGAAATCCCGTTTCATGAGAATATGTTTGTCGGAAACCGTATTCAAATATACTAATTCCTTGAACTATTATGAATTTGTAAAATATTTATGAATTTATGGGACACTCGGTACAAAATCAGTCAGACCTCGTTCGTTTACAATCAGTTTACTTATATAATTGCAATTATTTTGAAAATAACTTATACAGGGGTTTTTATCCATTGAAATTAAAAAAGGTTGTTGTTTGTTCTCTTCTTCTGCTGCTTTAAAACGGCTGTATATTCCTATTTTTAATTTGGTAATTTTGTAGCATTTTTTGTAGCATTTGCGGATAGAGGTATGAATTTCGATTCGTCAATTAGTCACATTCAATTGTAAGTATGTAGATATATATATTTCAAGCAGCGGCGCCGACTTTGCTGTTTCTAGACCCTTTTTGAATCCCTAATAATTTTGTTGTGAGTTCCTTGAACCTTCTAATATTTTTGTTCATATTTGGTAGAGAAAATGTATGCATGTGCCCTATCATCATTTTTTTTCACAGTGACGTAAGATTTACAAAGCACTGTGACTTTGGGACGTCACAGGACGTCGCAGTACGTCTTGGCAATGTCATATTGAGGTCATAGCGAAGTCATTTTGGTCATTTTCATAGTCGTTTGTGACGTCGCATATTAACTTGTTTGTGACGTCACATTGTAATTGCCATTGTAATGTCGTCACATTGTTACGTGTTAATTTAATTGTGGAAACGTCACTGAATATAGTCACAATGAAGTTACAAAGATACTAATACGTAACGTCGCATAGAAGTCACAAATATGATGTCACATTGTGACCCCGGTGTCATGTGACTACAACGTCATTGACACACATGTGACGATCTCTGCTGTGAGGGTATGAATAAATATTTTTATTAATTCTTTTGGTTAATTAAGTAAATAAGTTTTTCATTATTCATTTCCTGTTTACTCTATATGAAGTCATGTGTAGAGAAATTCACTCCTCAGATAATTTAATATATTCTGAATACAAGATTTTAACTCAAATGATTTAAAAAGAAATAAATTGTTAACATTTTGAGCATTGGTAAAGACATCTAAAATAAATGTAGGCATTTTTTGTTATTTATATAAAGGCAATTGAATTAGAAAATTACAGTTTCTGCATATTGTATTTAATAATGTTGCATCTACAAATGCAAAATAAATGAAATAAATTATTATATACGGAATTTTTTTTGTACTTAACTATATCTGGTCCATCTTAGAAATTTAGACATCATATTGTACCAGATAATCTGGCTGAGCAAAATTTCAATTAGCCTTAAATCTTTCGAAAAATGCATGGATCATATTTTTTTTTAATTTCCGGAACTCCTAATAATTTTTTAAGTCGGCGCCCATGATTGCAAGAATGTAGAGATACATACTGTAAGTATGTCAAGATATACAGGATGACCCAAAATGATTGAAACGGGGTTTAATTCTTTACTTGTTGGAGATAAGTGGACAATGTAAATTGCAAAAATGTTGAAAGCAAGGAAGGAAATAAGACTACGTTAATGAAATAGTCCTCCCATTAATATTAAAAAAGTTACACTTTTTAAATTTTTATACGACCTCCTTAGACATATTTGGTGAATCAGATTTATTTTATTTTTAATACAACAAGATCATTAAAAATCCGCATATCTGTATTTTTAAAATTGAGCGAGTTATATTTAATTGAAAATTGAACATTGTGAATGGGGACCATATATCAAATAAGAAATGTAAATATGTGTCATATCACAAAACCTATAAACCTGGATGATAAAAAATAAGATACCCAACCGCGTAGTGAGTACCACTGCTTTATATGATCTCTCTGTGTAATGCTTTATTTAGATGCATTTGTGATAAAAAATTTTGACACATATTAACGTATTTTTGATCTAAACAATTTCCATCGTCAATTTGTTTATGATCCCTATTTTCACTGATGATAAACAGCCTTTCACATGGTACGGAAAAGTGGCGTAAGTCAATTTTTTTCCTTTATCATATTCCAGTTGATTCTAAAGATACAGATATACGTTTTTTTTAATGAAATTGTTGCACAAAATATAAAAATTTTCTGATTGACTAAATTTGGCTAAGGGGGTGGTATAAAAATTTAAAAAGTGTAACTTTTTTGAAAATTAATGGCAGGATTATTTCATTAACGTAGTTTTATTTACTACCGTACATTCAACATGTTTGCAATTTACATTGCCCACTTATCTCCAACAGGTAAAGAATTAAAGCGCGTTTGAATATTTTTAGGACACCCTGTATATTGTAAGTATGTAGAGATATATACTGTAAATATGTAGAAATATATATTGTAAGTGCTTTGAAAACGTATTATTCAGGAAGAAATCATATCTAAGAAATTCAGTGGACATGCAATGCTCTAGCTATTGAACTAGGGCTAAAGTCTTTCCATTCATATAGATATGTGACTCTTCTGTTCTCTGTTTCGTAAGCCACATAAACATGACCGTCAATTAACTTTAAGCATGTGTTAAATTATTGTAAACATTTCTTTTGTGGCTTTTGAAACAGGCTGATTTATCTTTTATTTTATGGTAGGATATTAATGAAGTTCTTAGCCGCTCTTTACACACAAAATATGTTTAAAATCTTTCTACATTTGTTCTTCCTTTATTTAAAAATTTTCTATTTATTTTTTCAAAGCGTTTGCTAACGATTTCTTTCTTGTTTCACTTGACTCTAATGTTTATTTTCAGATATTTTCTTGTACTTCTGGCGTGTCTACTATGTTTTCAATCCTAATGAAGGAATATATCTAGAGGGTGTCCCAAAAATATTGAAACGGGCTCTAATATTTTACCTGTTGGAGATAAGTGGGTAATCTAAATTGCAAAAATGTTGAGTGTAAAGTGGGAAATAAGACTGCGTTAATGAAATAGTCCTAAAATTAATTTTCAAAAAGTTACATTTTTTAAATTTTTATACGAGCCCCCCTTAGACAAATTTGGTCAATCAGAAAATTTTTATTTTTAATGCGGCAAGATCATTAAAAAAACTGCATTTCTGTATCTTTAAAATCAACTGAATTATGGTAAAGGAAAAAATCTGACTTATGCCAATTTTCCGTACCATGTGGAAGGCTGTTTCATCAGTGAAAATAGGGATAGAAATAAATATACGATGGACATTGTTTAAATAAATAATATGTTAATATGTGCCAAAATTTTTTATCACAAATGCATCTAAATAAAACATTACACAGACAAAGCTCATATAAAGCAGTGGTACTCACTGTGCGGTTGGGTGTCCTATGTATTATTATCCAGTTTTATATTTTTTGTGATATGTCAAAAATTTGCATTTCTAATTTGATATAGGGTCTCCATTCACAATGTTCAATTTTTAATTAAATATATCTCGCTCAATTTTAAAGATACAGATATGCGGGTTTTTTTAATGGTCTTGTTGCATTAAAAAGAAAAATCTGATTTCTCTAAGGAGGTCGTATAAAAATTTAAAAAGTGTAACTTTTTGAAAATTAATGGGAGGACTATTTCATTAAAGTAGGCTTATTTCCTACCCTACTTTCAACATTTTTGCAATTTACATTGCCCACTCATCTCCAACAGATAAAGAATTAAAGCGCGTTTTGATCGTTTTGGGACATCCTGTATTTTGCCTGAGACCGGTATATAGTACCATTACTAATTTCTTTTATGATGTCCGGATATCGGAGATTTTATTTTACAGTTCTATCATATCATTCTGAGTGGTTTAAATTAAATCATAGTATTTTCAAATTAGATTACAACTACAGATTCAGGCCATTATGAATTTCCTCTGAAGAGAAAAACAGAATAGAATAAAAATAATTCAGTCTTTAACAAGAACTAAAAATCAATGCCCGAAGAATAAATTATTTATTAAACAGGCAGTTTACAAAGCAGCTGCCATTCTACACCCCGCAGTACACCTGGGATCATACTTTTACCGCGTATTTCAATTCTACATGTTTTCGACGAACGTCGAAGACGAAACGTTATGCATGTCAAATTGACTTAACATCCTATTATCATCATCAATGACTCGACAACCCACTGTGGACTTTGAGCTTCCTCAGAAATTGCTTCCCTTTTCAAGCAAAGCTCCTCCATTTTTTTTTCAGCTTTTCAACGTGACTTAACATGTACTGGATGTAGTATGTTTTCTATAAACCCTGTCTCTGGCAAAATGCAGCTGAAAGCATTTCAAAGCATAGCACTTATTTGATGTAAAATGAGTTTTTAATACTCTCAAGCCGTTAGTAAATAAAGCTGAACAAACTAACTAGGGACATATCTCTACCCTCCCTGCTGTTCCGGCTCAGATTACAGTACATAAAGCTTTTTTAAGTGACTAGGGAGCATAAATGCAAGACACAACTACAGTTTCATTCCCTAAGAGTGTATCGACTTACAAACGTAATCGTACGTATCTTTCGGCTTAAAACTTTATTATTTCTGGCGCTTAAAATTAGTTGTTCTTGAACTTTTTAACTCATTAAATACTTCATAAATATGTACGGGATATTGACCTTTTGCCTGTCTTAGTTTTAAAATGTGAGAAATAAAATGAAATATATTTTATTTTACTGTACTGAATATAAATATTTGTAATGTATTAATAGTAATTATTGAAATTAGAAAAATTGAAAATATTCGAAACATTTGGTGCTGGTGACCTATGAGTAGTAAAACGGGTCCATTAATTAATATTCCTATATTGAGAGTAAGAGGTCATGGATTTGAATCTCCTAAGACTACCAAAATATATCGAAAAATGAAAAGGACATTTATATCTAAATTAGGCATTTTAAATGAAATAGGTCAAACTGCGGGGGGCTCAAAATTCAAAGCATTGTTAAAAATCCGATCCTTCATCCCCGCAAACATATGGGTTTCTCTTCAGGTGATTAAACTTTATCATTAGCAAAAAAAATCACAAATTAAAGTTTTCTTTTATATCCCGTTTGCTAAATCAAGACGCATTTTATTGTTGTTGATTTAAATCATCCTATGAAATTCGCAGAAATCGCTTCATTATTTCGAGAAATATCTTGATCTCTGTGGATTGAAAAGAAAATATCTTCAGAGTGGCTTGATATAGCTGATTAACAGCATTGTCTATTTATTTTAAGTTAAAATTACATATAGTACATTAATTTATTTGATAATAGTCAATATATTTTATTCTGTAGGCTTTCTTTTGCAATTTAGACCAAAAGTATGCACTTTTCCTGAAAATGGCAACTGATAACGTTAAGCAAATACTGTCCTTTGCTTCGAAATAAAATTTACATTTACTATAACTATTTATGTAAGAAAATATTAAATAATTTAAAAACAAATCATTTTTTTGAGTTGCGGTTCTTTTCCAAGCCTTAGCTCTTCTAATATCAATAGACCTCATACATTTACCAAGTCAATATTCGTACCAAACTTGCTTCCATATAAAATTACTCACAGTCTAACAGACACTCAAACATAAATTTAAAAAAATGGTTGAGTCATATTCAGAGATACCCGAATATGATTTATATGCTGAATTTCTATCAAATTTGATATATATTCGTCAAGATCCAGTAGTCGGATTTTTGACCTCAAGATATTATTTTCCCTTTACATACACAATGTAAAATATTGCTAATATTACTAACTGTAACAAAGTGTTATTTAAATAAAAATGTGCACACTTTCACATGTACGAGTAGTTATGGAAGTCGATTAGTAAAGTTGGAAAAACTAAGTCTCACATGCGAAATGAGAAACCTAATTTTTGCTAAAATGCGATTTAATTGATCTTTACTCATGTTAAGTACCACACGCACATTTTAAGTATATACATGTTAAATAGGTACATCTTAAGTACTAAATCTCGGATACTAAATTACCTCTGTATTTTATTCTATTCCATTAATAAACCTTTTAATATCCGCTTGGCATAAAATCGCTTGATAAAGAAAGTATAAATTGATAGTATTATAATCCTATTACTTAGCATTATGACATACATTATTTTTAAATCTTCTTATTAAAACAGTCTGGCAAACAGGGTTAAAAAGGATAGCACTAAAATTACATATATTGCACGATTTATTATTTTAAATTATAAAGGTTATTATATGTTAAGGCTATGAGAACATATGATAGTGTATCAAATCAAATATTCAACTATCGAACTAATTATAATCTTTATTAGTTATTCAATGAAAGTTTAAATACCAATAAGTTTTCGTTCCATTTTCTGAAAAAAATGGGTATGCTCTGATTTTTATTTTATATTCATTAAAATGCGATAAATTCATTTTATCACAAAAAATAATCTATAAATAATAATTTATTAAAAAATATCAGCTTTGGGGGCAGTCTGGTTGCTTTTTTACAAAGTTCTGTACGTGCAATATTTGTCGATTGCATATACGAACACATATGGCATAGATTGAAAATGTAAAATCGTATTTTGAAGTGTAAATATTCCAGCAAAAAAACGTTATGTAAGACTAAAAAGTGTACCCCGAGTTCCTCATGATTCATCGCGTAACGCACGCACGCAACAGTTTTGTTTTTATTTAATTATTTATTTCTGGTTATAAGCGAGCAAAATGATAAAGCGTCCTTTGGTTTTCAAGAATTCGCCGTATGTTCCGGTGAACGAAATCTAAAGAACGCTTTAATAATACACCCACTTATAACAACCATAATGACAACAACAACAACAAAAAAAAATCTCGCCGTGGCTGATCGTCATGGGTCTCGAAATTACTACGTACCAAATTTCATAACCATACGACGCTTATATTTCCCGCTAGAGACCGCACATACACACATACATGCATCTTATTTTATTATGCAGTAGAGAATGTACCCGTATTTACCCGGGATTTGTGATAAGCGTTCGTCACGTAGCCGTGTCTGCACACACGCAACAATTTCTTTTATTTAATATTGATATAAGTGAACGTATTGTTAAATCTTTTGTTGGCTTTTTGGA